>RWGY01000031.1:20159156-20467595 GCA_007726485.1 Eragrostis curvula
CTCCACCTGTCGGCGACTGAGAGAGAGAGAGAGAGAGAGAGAGAGAGAGAGAGAGAGAGAGAGAGAGAGAGAGAGAGAGAGAGTGGGCTGGCGAGCTGGGCCGGGGAGAGGGCGCGGCCCAGGTGCGGCTGAGGAAAAAGAAAAAGAAAAGGAGCAGTGGGCTGGGCCGGAAAGAGGAGAAAGAAGATTTCGGCCCTAAGGCGAATTAGGAAAAGAAAAAGAATTTCCTTTTTGCTGGAATTTGAATTTGAAGAGATTTCAAATTCAAACAAAAACAAGGGTTGATCAAAAACTCAAAATAAATCAAATAAAACACAGAAATGCATATGATGAAATTTTGATGCTGGTTTAAATTCAAAATTTTGAAAATCAATTTGGGATTTAATCCTACTTTGATTTTATTTGTTGAAAATTCAAAAGCTTCCAAATTTTAATACATTTTTAAATGAAGGCAAACACTTGAGCACAAGTTTTATATTTCAAAATTTTCATATTCAAACTAAGTTTAATTTATTTAGTGAATTTTATTTTGAAAATTCATTTCAAGATGAGAGGTTGGACAAAAATTTTAATTTGGAGTGATTTTTATTCCTTTTTATTTTTCTTTTCTCTTTTTCTCTTTGCTCCAAAAGTAGGGGTGTTACAACCACGCATGTGCGCCCCTGCCTGTTGATTGCGACCTGCACCAGTCTCTCTGACACGGTGCCGCCCGACAGCTGCGTGCCTCGCTCCCCGACGCGTGCGAGGCAACAATATCGCAAATGTATATAAAAAATCATAGAACTAATTGGGCATTCCCTTTCTTTTAAATATCTTTGGGAGAATAGAGTTTCCCTGTTCTATAAAAGAGACCATGGAAAAAAAATTGGATGTTGGTCCCACATTCATACTCTATATTCTCAATTCTATCAAGTTTCTATTAGATATAGAAGGTGTCTTTTAACAAAGCCAGCTTACTGATGTTCTATGAAACAACACTTGCGAAGAACGTCAATTTTTGCTATAATTGCACATGGAGTGGTCTAATTTCTTATTGATAAGTTTTGTAGTGTCACTACATGGAACTTTTTTTTTGGAAAGCATTTAAACATCAGTATTCGTTATAATCTTATTATAATGTCAAGGTGAATAATTCACACAATACAAAATAATACATATGTAGAGAAGTGAGAAGGGCCGCAGTTAATTATGAACTATATGTGATTATTAATGTAATCGTATTGTAAATGTATCAAAAGTTTAACATATATATAACAGAGTATGCGTCTTATGTAATTTTATTTGCGGGAAACGGTGATGGAAATCGTCCGATGAGATGGAGGGCAGCCACGTACCACGCTCGGGAAGGGTGATGAGAAGAAGCTAGTTACACTGAAAGTGGAAAACTTTTTTATGGTTGTTGAATAAGCACATAACACAAGCAATAGAGCAACCAAAGAGGAAGTGGCAAGGCTCTGAACTAGGTAATATATGTGTCGGTCTGCGTCAGATAAAATTCAGTGGCTTTCTATGTTATATAAAATTCAATTGTCACAAACCATAAAAATTCTTAATGTTTTTCAGTATAACTTATATCAAATATTAGCCACTGATTTAGAATTGCACGACTGAAAAATCAAAGGTTGGAAGCTCTCGTTCCATTCAATTTTTGTTACATAGGACTAAGACATGGTGATCTTCCATGTTGCAACTTGATCAGGTTGTAGTACATCCCTCCACGTCCTGCGGCGATTAGCTCGTTGTGCCGCCCTCTCTCCACTACCTTCCCGTTCTTAACCACCGCGATCAAGTCGCACTTCTGCACTGTGGAAAGGCGGTGCGCTACGACCACACATGTCCTCCCCTGCAGCATCCTGTCGATGGCGTCCTGCACCAGCCTCTCCGACACGGTGTCGAGGGCACTCGTCGCCTCGTCCAGCAGCAGGATCCTTGCGTTCTTCAGTATCGCCCGCGCCAGCGCTATCCGCTGCCTCTGCCCGCCCGACAGCTGCGCGCCTCGTTCCCCGACGCGTGCGTCGTAGCCACCGTCCATCGCGCTGTTGCACCAAATCGAAAGAGCTCAGTTCGAGAATAAATAGTTCATCGCTATGAAACAGCTGAAAGCTCGGGATAATCCACAGAAAAACTGGTACCTGATGAACTCGTGTGCGTTGGCAAGCATGGCAGCGTTGGTCACCTCGTCCTCCGTGGCGTGCTCGTCGCCGTACATTATGTTGTCACGTATGGTGCCAGAGAACAGCGTGGGCTCCTGGCTGACGAGCGCGATGTGCGACCGGAGGTGCGCCAGGCCGAAGCTCTTGATGTCCCTGCCATCGATCAGAACCGAGCCTTTCTGCACGTCGTAGAACCGCTCGATCAGGCCGATGACTGTGGACTTGCCCGACCCGCTCGGCCCGACGAGCGCCACTGTCTTGCCCGCGCCGATCTCGAGGCTAAACCCGTTGAGCACGGTCACCTCCGGCCGCGTCGGGTAGCAGAAGCTCACGTTCTTGAACTCGATGGCGCCTTTGATCTCCTTCTTCTGTTTGCTTGCCTTCATTGGCTCCCAGATTTCGACGCCATCGTCGTCCTGGATCAGCGGTTCACGGTCCAGCGTGTCAAGGACGGACCGCACGGCGTCGCCGCCCTGCGCTAGGTCGGACGTCAAGCTGCCGGCGTCGGCGATGACCCGTCCCATGGTCATGAGCATGAAGAACACCTGGAACAGGTGCGTGGGAGTGATGAGCCCCCTGGCCATGAGCTTGCCACCGTACCACAGCGCGAGCGCCATGCTGGCCGTGTTGCTGAACTGGCACAGGGACAGGCAGAATCCGGAGACCCACGACTGCACCCTGCTGTCCTTCCTGGGCCCCTCCTGCGCGGCCGCGTACAGACGGAGCATCCGCCGCTGCGACGAGAACGCGGTGATGGTCCGGTGGTTCACCACGGCCTCGCCGGCGAGCTGGCTCCCCTGCACCTGCGCCTTTTTGGCCTTCTTCGACATGGCCGTCATCAGCACCTTCTTGAAGTAGAAGCTGGCGATGATCACGGGCTGCATCGCCATCATCGCCACCGCCAGCCGCCACGACACGGCCAGCGCCAGGGAGAAGCCCAGCGACGCGTTGGCGCCCGCCTGCACCAGGAGGGACATGCGGTCGCCCACGAGGGACCGGACCTTGGTCGCCTGCGTCGCCAGGCGCGCCGACACCGCCGCGCTCGAGTTCTCGTCCGCGTCGAACCACCCGACCTCGAAGGACAGGATCTTGGCCAGCATCTGGCTCCGGATGCGCTCCGTCAGGCGCTCGCCCATGATGGCGAAGTTGTAGTGCTGCACGATGTTCGCTGCGATGCAGATTATGGCGATGCCGAAGAAGACCAGCGAGTACAGCCTGGTCATAGTTCAGATGAAACGTCATGGGCAAGTACTGGATACGTGATCCTTCCTTAGTGGTACAGAAAAGCTATTTGTAACTGTACCTTGTCTTTGAACGGATGAGGCCGTCGTCGCCGAGGAAATAAACCTCTGGCAGTGCGCCGAGGCTGTAAGAATACAATGGCATCACCACTCCAAATATGATCGCGCCAGTGCACCCGAGCAGAGCCTGCTTCCACTCCGGCCGATTCATCTTGAGCAAGCGAAGCTGCGACGGCTTGCGGCCGCGCGCCGCGTCGTCGTAGCCGTCGACCTCGCCATCGTCCACGGAGTATTGCACCGACCGGAACGAAGGCACCGGGCTCGGCTGGACGCTGCTGGGCACCGACACGATCTCCACGCTTCGGAACGACATCCTGTTGCTCTCAGCTTCGACTTCCACCACGCGGTCCCGTTGCTCCCTCGGCGCCACCGACGACGCCTTCTGCAGGTGCACCATACTGGCGTAGACGCCGCCCTCGCCGCCGTCCATGGCGAGGAGCTCGTCGTGCGTGCCGTGCTCCATCACGCGGCCGGCGTCGAGCACCGCGATCATGTCGGCCTTGCGGAGCGTCGAGAGCCGGTGCGCCACGATGACGGTGGTCCGGCCCACGGACGCGCGGTCCAGCGCGTCCTGCACCGCGCGCTCCGATTCCGAGTCCAGCGCGCTGGTCGCCTCGTCCAGGAGCAGGATTTTCGGGTCACGGATGAGCGCGCGGGCGATGGCGATGCGCTGCTTCTGCCCTCCGGACAGCTGCGTCCCGAACTGCCCGACCTGTGCCGATGGAACAAAGCGTGATGATGTGAACAGTGTTGTCACTGAAAGTGGTTGTATTCTGTGGGTACAGTTATAAGTTGGCACGTACATTGGTTTCGTATCCATTGGGCAATTTGGTGATGAAGTCATGAGCGTTGGCCATCCTCGCCGCAGCGACGATTTGCTTCAGCGACGCCGTCTCGTTGCCGAACAGTATGTTCTCCCTGATGGACGTGGCGAACAGCACAGGCTCCTGGCTCACAAGGCCGATCTGGCTCCTGAGCCACTCCACA
The DNA here is from genome assembly GCA_007726485.1 of Eragrostis curvula. Lineage (NCBI taxonomy): Eukaryota > Viridiplantae > Streptophyta > Magnoliopsida > Poales > Poaceae > Eragrostis > Eragrostis curvula. Next base: position 20,163,598 of record RWGY01000031.1, read on the forward strand.
TTGAGCGCGTCGATGTCATGACCATCCAGCAATATCTTACCAGTGTCCAGGTCGTAGAATCTCTGCAGCAAGGATATAACAGTGGATTTCCCAGAGCCGCTCCCGCCGACAAGGCCAACGGTTGCGCCCTCGGGTATGGTCAGGCTGAAGCCGTTGAGCACCTTTGTGTCCGGCCTCGACGGGTACGAGAAGTGCACGTCCTTGAACACGATCTGTCCCCTGACGGTCTCCTTGGTGGCGCCCTTCTTCCCGGCCGCTTCGAGCGGCGAGAGCCTGTCGATCATCTCGCGCATCCGCGCCGCCGCCGTCGCGGCGTCAACGAAGTACCGCAGGTTCGGCAGCGCCATCATGATGGACCTGAAACACAACCGCACAAAACAACGCCGTCAGCTCTGGTTCCTTGCGCTCGACGAGCGGACAGCTAATGACGAGTCGATCGGCGTGCTTACATTCCGGCCAAGATGATGCAGATGGTGGCGACGAAGACGTGTCCGCCCTGCGCGTGCAGGTGGATGACGAGGAGGCTTCCGAGCCAGGACATGAAGACCAGACGGCGTACATGACGCCCATGCTCCCGATGACGGCGCCCTTGATGAGCCCCTGCCTGATGCCCAGCTCCGTGCTCCGCGCCAGCGCGCGGCCGAACCGCTCTAGCGTCTGCCGCTCCCCGCCGTAGGACACCACCGTCCGGATGGACGACACTGCCTGGTCGGCGACGCTGCCCGCCTCCTCGTACGCCGCGCGCGCCGCGCCCACGGCCGCGGCCATGCGCTTGCCCAGCACCACGCTCGGCACGATGAAGAGCAGCGTGAACGGGAGGCCCGCCAGCGCCAGCTGCCACGCGAAGATGAACGACACCACCAGCACGCCGAAGAAGAGCGTCAAGTTGGCCAGCACGTTCGGCAGCTGGAACAAGGAGGAGGCAAGTCCGGTGAGCGACAAATTAAGGTGCGTGCAATGCAAGGAGGAGAGAGAGAGACCTTCTCGGCGAGGAAGTCTTGGATGGTGTCGGCGTCGTCGGAGATGGTGGAGATGACGCGAAACGTGGTGGCCTGCGAGGACGGCGCTGCTGCGTCGAAGAACTCCACCTGCTGCCGCAGGACGGCCTCCAGGTACAGCCGCCGCATCCTCGACGCCTGCCGCTCGGCGGTCCGCGTCCAGCACAGCCCCTCTGCGGCGCGACATTTCAGTTTCCCCACGGGAAATCAACCGGTCATTCAGCTTGCATCGGCAAAATGCTCCCGCACGCACGTCTAAACAAACTGGCCGTGGCTCACCTAAGAAAGAGCAGACCCCCACTCCAACCGCAACGTACAGCAGCCGAAGCGCGAACTGCAAGCATGACCGTGCGGGATTAGAGCCTCCTCTATTGACGGGAGGAACGTCACACGGTACCCATAGTGGTTGATGTTTACCTTGTCGACGGAGCCGGAGCTGAATGCACTGCCTTCGGTCCCGGCGCCGCCGTAGCTGTTGACGATGTCTCCGAGGACGAGCATGGACAGCGGCTGCATCATGCCGTCGCCGAAGCTCCCCAGCACGCCGAGCGCCATGAGGCACCGGTCGTGCACGTCGGCGTAGCGCACCAGCTCCAGGAACGACGCCTTCTCCTTACCCCCGGCCATCGGACCCGACGACCGCAACAATACCAGCTCTCGAAGTGAATAATTTGATCAATATTTCATTGGGCCTTGGAGTTGGAGAGATGGAGTGAAACCACCCAGCTGGTGATCGACTGACTGCCACTGCAGGCCGTATGCTCCAATTAGATGGCTTGATCCGAGTGGGCTCTTGTCACGTAGCCCGGTGCAGCGCGGAGCTTTTGAAGTGAGGAATATGCTCCTGCCAATCGAAGGAGACGTACGATCAATCACCCTGCTTATTCCTCAGGTCGGGAGAGGATAGCTTCTGTGTGCTCGGGTTTTGTCCCCAACGATACGCCAAGTTGAGTTGAAGAACTGACGAGAGTATAAAGGCCGTAACTGCGGTCTACTACGTCACATAATTCGATCGATGTCATCGAAAGTACTAAACTACTTAAATTAGATTATTTCTCCGACCTTTTTGTGCACCGGATGATGCACAGCTGTAACTAGTACGACTAGATAACACCACTTGCTTTGTTCACCAAAGCACTTCTTGAGATGATCGATGACAAACCGTGATGGAAGAAATATTTTTTGGAACCTCTTTATTCATTGCTGTCTGTAAGAACCGGAACTAACTGGGTGGAGCTGCGTTCAGGACGCGGTTTTTATTTGAGGACAAGTGATTGGTTTGCTACGGTAGCTGATTGTCCTCGATGACACAAGACGAAGTCAGCGAGCTACTACTTGTTGGAATTATTTACCTCGGTCAAGTGGCCCAAAGGGCCCAATCCGAATCCAACTAACCCCTGTTAGTTGCCTTGATCGGGAGGCAAACCTCAGCCCACGTTTGGACCCGGCCCCATGCCTACAGAACTTATAAATATGAGGGGAAACCCCTGGTTAACCCTAATCCGTGATTAATTCACGAAATTAAGCCTAGGGTTTATTCTAACCCTAATCTACCGATCCCTAAGGTGCTAGAAGGTTCGGAAGCCGGTGTCTCTTTGATCTACATCGACATCTGCTGTTCTTCTACGTCTACACCATCCACAGTCTCATCAAGGCTGTAATCATGACGGGTAAGTGTTTTCAGTTCAGATTAATGTCTCTAGGTGTGATCTAATTCCTGACTAGTTGATTCCTGTTAAGTTACGGGCGAATTAGTTCTAACAATTGGTATCAGTTGCCTTAAACTAGTCTGTTAGATCCCCTAGTTTAAGTTTTAGTTTTGATTAAGTGCTAGATCTATTCTTGTTCTTTAAGTCAGTTGAGTTTTGCGTGATCTAGCACAAGACAGAGGTGATTATTCATGTTTTAGCTAATATTCAGTTAAGTTTCTGATGATCTAGCACTACTGTTTCACGCCTAGATGCATTAGATCAATGCATGGTTTAAGATTACATACTTCAGCCTCATGTCTAGATGCATCTGTTAAGTTTTAGTTGATGCGCAGTAAGATTAGTCATGTTCAGTTTAGAATTAGTCCTTAGACAGTAACATTAGCAAGTAATTGTTCATGTTTTAGTTATGTTCTCAATTCTGCGCTCTAAGTCAGTCAATTAGATGCATCAGATTAATCTTGCGCACTAATTAGTTCTTGTCAGTTCAAGTTTTAGTGTTCAATTAAGCAATTAGGGTTTCGTTTTAATCTGCTAGCATGCCATGTCACAGATTCGATGAGAAAATAGCTAAGTAATTCTGGGTTTTCATCTAGGGTTTGCACGCACTCCCTAACCCTAACCCTAATTGCTAACCCTAACCCTAAGTCACACCTAACCCTAATTTGCATTGAGATTGAGATTAAGTGATCGAGGTCTTACTTCGTCGTCATCGTCGCCGTGCCCTGCGCATGCGCCGCCGACGAACTCCTCTCCTTCCCGGCTGCCGTCGAGCTCTCCGCTTCTAGCGCGACCTCGCCGCGCATCAGATCCGGGCCGCGCGGCACTCAGATCCGCCGCGCGGGCTTCCTGGCACGCGCACGGCCCTTCGGGTCGTCGACGTCGTCGCCATCTCCTCTCGCCGCGCGGCATCAGCCCCGCCGCGCGGGACCCCGCACGCCTCACGGCCACCCGTCGTGATGTCGTTGCCGCCAGACCTTCGGGTCGCCGCCGGACCGCCGTCGTCGCCGCCGCATCTCCGCGCGACTCGCACGCCCTAAGGCACCACGGTGGAGCTGCTCGACGGAGCCGCGCGCGATTCACTCGCACGCGCGCGCCGGCGAGCAGTTCCCGTGGCGCCATGGCGGCTGCGCGGCGTCATGGTGGCGCTCCGGCGTCGCGCCGCGCTCCGGCGTCGTCGCCGCGGCGTCGGCTGCGGGGGAGCGGAAGTGAGGCGAGAGAGTGGAGAGAGTGAGACCGGGGCTAGGGTTTCGGCCGACAGCTTTGTGCCGCGTCCGTCTTCCCCTGGCCGTCCGATCTCCCTTCCCCACAATCCAACGGCGCGTGCCACGCTTCAGATGGGCTGGGCCCAATGCGCCTCTCGCGGGCGTGCGCGTCAGGCCGCTTCGGCGGCCTGCTCTCGGGTTTTCGGGCCTCCGGCCCAAAGGCTTTCAGGCGGCCTGCGCGACGTCGCGTCTCCGCGATGGGCTGCGCCAAAGATCGCGCTGCTGGGCCGGGCCGCATTGTGCTGGGCAGCGCGCGCGCCACTGGGCTGCAACGCCAAAATTCGTGCGCCTGGGCCAAGCACTTGTGGGCCGCTGAGCTAAGCTGAGTTGTTGGGCCTCTGCAGGCCAAATTAAGATATGGGCTGATTTTCAGACTTGGGCTGGAATCAATTTCTCCCATTTTATTTAAAGTTTTCAGTACAATTCTATTAAGTTTTAAGAAGAGCTAAGTAAATTCTTGTTTCTTTCATGCTTTTAAGTTAAGTAATTCATATATTATTTATGAGCTAAATTTTGCTGCAAATTTTATAAGCTACATTTTAAGCTCCCTTGCAGTAAAATCTCTCATAATTTTCTCAGTTTAATTTGGCTATTAGTTGAGAAAATATTTAAGTTAAATTCTCAAGAATTTTTAGTAGCAATGTTTCATTTGCTAAATTTTAAGCTTCCGCTGTCATTTTAAGAATATGTGCTCCTTCTATATTAAGTTTTATTGAGTATATTGAGCACAATATTTTAAGGCATAAGTGTAAGATTAATTTAGCTATCAAGTTAATCAAAATTCTTTGGGAATTTTTTTTTAATATGTATGAGGTACATATTTCATGAGATTTAAGATCTCCCCTTGATGATTAAAATAAGTACCTTTTCTCTGCGAAATTAACATGGTTGGGGAAATTATTTCATTAAGTAAATGCCCAGCATGATTGACCTTTTCTCACCATGTTTAAGTAATTATTTTTAAGTTCATATGACGTTTTTAGTGTCATTATTTCGCTAAGAATATTAAGTTTGATCTATTAAGCCTTGCCAATAATAGAGCTACTTTTATGCTTTACATAAGTTAGTTATATGCTGCTTTATTATAAGTTTAATAAGTTTCGCTTGTTTTCCCACTGGTGATGCAAGTTGTTACTTATTTTGCATGATTATAATCAGACCACAGTAGGGTTATTTTCATGATTTATTTAGTGCATCTTATTGTACTAATTCTAAATTTTCACATTTAAGTTTATTCCTCTAAGTTTTTTTTTTCATCCATCATGCCTTAAGATCAACAAAAATGCATAAGTTGCATTTGCCATGCGCATTTTAAGATTAAATAATGCATCTCTTGCGTTATTGTTGCTATTCTATTAGCACATTAAGATATTTACTAAGTACCATTATTTGGTCTTCTCTTTTTCAGATAAGAGCCACATGAAGAACATTAAACCCTTCAACGGCATTGACTTTCCTTTATGGAAAAAGGAGGTGCAAGACATTCTTAAGTTTCTGGAGCTTGATTATGTACTTCATACCGTCGAGCCACTTCCTCCCTCTTCTAGCATTGAGGTTTATGCTGAGGATTATGCTGAGAAGATGTATGAGTATCACTTCAAGTTAGAGATATGGGAGCGAGACAATAAGCTTGCCAAAAAGATCATCATGCGTTCTATCTCAGCTTGCATAAGAGGAGAATTTTATAGATACGAGGATAAAACTGCTAGTGGACTCCTCTACTTGATTGAGTTGGATCATGAGAGAGTTTGTACAAAATTCCTCATCAAAAGACTTACCACCTCACGCTATGATGAACACAGTGGATTAACAAGGCACATTAGCAGCATGTGTGACATTGCTTATGAGCTTAAGTCTTTTGGAATGGACATCTCTGATTCTTGTATAGTACATTATATTAGTGAATCCATAAAATCGGGGGAGTGATCCTTAGATTTTAGTCGATTAAATTAGTTGAAGTTTTATTCCTAAGAACTTCAATTAGAATTAGTTAGTGGATTTCATAGTTAGTTTGATGGTCTTCAGTGTACTTTAGTGAAATCTTTTGGTTCAATATATCATTGTTTTTATGAGTATATTTGTCTCTAAGTTGTCAAATTATCACTTATATCCTCAGTTTTAAGTTATTATCCTAATTGCTTTTCTACAAGCAAATTTCATAATGCTAATTATGAATCTCTTACACATGTGAGAGTTAGATGAGATAAGTAAAGTGATGAGACCTTGTCGAATATGTGGCACACTCACGTTTAGACCACAAATTCGGGGGGAGAATGGCGTGTCTCATCAATTTTAAAGATACTCCAGATAATAATGTCAATTAAGAATTGCTCTTGTCAGTTAATAATTAATGTTAATAAATTCTCTCCATGACATTTTGTCGTCCATAAGATTTAAGGACAAAATTAAGCATAAGATTTTAAGCATAATATAAGTATAAGTTTTAAGTATGATATACTCGCTATATTTTCGCTATATCTTATTGATTAAATTAAGAATAAGTTCAAGAGCAACTTTATCATGCAAGACATGATTATTAAAACTACCATTGTGATGGGAGTCTAAACACTCCACAAAGACCAATTGTCTCACTAAGTGTGGTTTTATCCTATATTCTGGCCACCGCTGTTTACGGGATAATTCTCACAGATTGTGTTGCATCACCCATTTTCTGGCCACCACTGTTGTGGGTTGGTGCAATGGAATCAGAGACGATTGAAGTATGATTGTGTTCATGATACTGGCCACCGCTGTTTTGTGGACATTTAATCATAGCTTTGCTGCTCTAGTTCATTATCTAGCCACCGCCGGTGTGGGCTAGTGGTGGCAAAGCAAGCTGATCAGTGGTATAATAAATATCGTGCCAAAGTAAGTTAAAGAGCTATCATTGTAAATTTATTTTAGATAAGCTCATGGGCCGACACATTTACTATTCTGATTATTCGGAATTCAATGAAAGCTCATATGGAATAAAATGGGGGGGGAAGAAATCTTATTGAGATGTAGGATAAGTTTCCTCTATATCGATGATTTAAGATGAGATGTATATATATATATATGCATACATATATGATTTTCTCATATCGTGCCATAAGTGTTTCTCCATTCTTTTCTAACTCTGTTGAGAATCTACATTAGTTGTATTTCAATAACAGAGACTCATAATGTTTTAACAATAAGTTAAGTTCTTGGGCACAAAAGTAAAAGACTCAATCATTTCTAAGATTATGTAAAAGAGGTCATAAAAGGGTCTATGAATTTTGAACATAAGTATAGTTCATCTCATAACAATTTTCTGATGGAGTCAAGGCAGTAGACTGTAATGGGTCTGCATTTTGAAGAAGTGATTCCAAAAGAAAATAAGATGTTAAGTTTATAACTCATTATGAGTTTGTACATATCATGGGCAACCGTGATCTATTTTTATAAGGTGGATTAATTAAGATTCTGATACTCTAAGGTGATTATTTTCTCTGTAAGATGAAAGAAATAAGCATGCATTTCAAGAAAAGAGAAATGTTTTTCATCATATCATAAGATACATCTAGTGTTGTTTTTCCTAAGTTATTGGGAAATTTGACATTTTGATGGGACCAAAGTGAGTATTAGGATTGTCACTCAAGCACAAAAGTTGAGAGAGGCTCTGAAGTGACATTATGTGAATGCAAAGATAATTATGCCTGCAAGTTTTACGTGATATAGTAAATTTTATCATAAGTATAAGATTAAGAGTAAGATAAATAGGAAGACGTTCCTAAGGCTTCAGATTGAAGCTACATGCTAAGATCAATAAGACATTGACTTAGCATGACAAGCCGGAATGCTTGACAAGATTTTATTAGTCTTAGTCCAGGGAAGGTCCACTGGAAAAGGTGTTTAAAGTTAAAGGCACCATATAACATGCTTATTTAATTAAGTATAATTCAGATAAGGTTTTGTGATGGTGTATGGATGTAAATGTGCACAATTAAATTTTATGTCCTTCGTTCTTACAGATATGAGCGATTCTGCAGAAAGCTCTAAAACAAGATTAGCATTATTTATGTTGATTTTGTATGGCATGTTTCAGACAGGCATATGAAATATATTCCGGTATTATTAAGCCTGCATTGATAGTACTCAATGTTACTGTATTTGATTACAGAATTCCTTCAAGTAATGACATATAGTTGATGGTGTCAAGCCCATTGACAACTATATCATTATGTTATGAAAGAAGGGTTCCAGGATCAAGTCATTTTAATGCTTTAAGTAAATAGCTAGTAACATGACTAATTGAGGGTGTTATCGCCTATCCTATTTCGCGAAATTAGTATGGATCTGGTGATTAAACCTGAAATATGATTCTGGATGAGGCCGAATAAATAAACTCCCAATTAAGATTAATAAGTGTTCTATCGAGATACTGTAACAGACTTTGATTAATTATGTCCCGGTACACCTGTATTGCTTCCGGTGACTGATTCGTCAGGTTTTGTTATGGTATTGAGTGTGAACATAATGCAAACATAAGTCTAAGTTTAAGATTAAGATTGTTCGATTAAGTGGGAGATTATTGATCTGTGTATGTCCACCTGCACGTGATTGATAAAATAAATATTATAAAGAATTAGCCATTAACCTTTGGTCAAGGGGGAGAATGTTGGAATTATTGACCTCGGTCAAGTGGCCCAAAGGGCCCAATCCGAATCCAACTAACCCCTGTTAGTTGCCTTGATCGGGAGGCAAACTTCAGCCCACGTTTGGGCCCGGCCCCATGCCTACAGCACTTATAAATATGAGGGGAAACCCCTGATTAACCCTAATCCGTGATTAATTCACGAAATTAAGCCTAGGATTTATTCTAACCCTAATCTACCGATCCCTAAGGTGCTAGAAGGTTCGGAAGCCGGTGTCCCTTTGATCTACATCGACATCTGCTGTTCTTCTACGTCTACACCATTCACAGTCTCATCAAGGCTGTAATCATGACGGGTAAATGTTTTCAGTTCAGATTAATGTCTCTAGGTGTGATCTAATTCCTGACTAGTTGATTCCTGTTAAGTTACGCGCGAATTAGTTCTAACACTACTCAGCTCGGTGACAGGCCAGTGTCTGCTTGATTGGAGAAAGTGTACGCCTATCTAATTTTGTATTCTGCCGGCCATTTTTGGCGTGTTGTTCCTTCGTATCCGTCGCTCCTGTTCCCTTCCAACGATCCCATGGATAGGAGAACCATTTCAATTATTTTTAGGTTGACCAAAGGGGCAAGCATTATCGTGCTATTTTTTTTCTCAAACGCGCAGAAGAATTACGCATTTTTAAATTAAGAAAAAAAGCGAGGTCTAAAATAGACCATTTACATGCCGCCTTGATGGCGGTGTTTCCTACAACAAAATAAAAGCTCTCTAGTGGTTCCTTTGGCGCCTTCTCCAGGTAAAAGCTGTGTCACCACCCTTTAGATGCTATCATGTTGTCAATAAGAAATAATACAAAAATAGATAATACATTCAAATAAAAATATGAAGATATAGCTTATGTCATCATCTGTCATTATGCGTGTACACGATGCAAGAAAAGAGAAATTAGCACGTGAATATATAGCTAGGATTGTAATTGTACATCTTAGATTCACAACCCGCAGATATTTACATGTTAAACTCTCCCCACCTCGAATAATTTGTACCACCCATTCGGTAGACCCTTTTTTCTATGCCAGGAACCAAATTTGAATTAGTGACGTGACATGAAGATTTCCAGTCATTTGTTTTATCAACTGAGCTATTTTTAGATAATGGAAAAAAGAGCATCCTGACATCAACTGAGCTATATCCTAACCATTTAATGTTCATCGTCCTAGTATAATACTTATACCTATGTCAATTAAAGGGACTAAAAAAGAAAACAAAGTATTCTAAAACTAGACATAGTAAATGGTAGAATAATGATACGGATTCTGAATGACTTAGTCAATAATTGGGATTACTTGCCTTTACTTAAATTTTGCACTGACATAGGGTATCCATTCATGCTTTCTCAGCAATTTTATGTATCAATGATGCTATTTTGGTCAATTACACGAGTATATATAACATCTTCTTCTTTTTTTTGAGAATCGAGTATATATAACATCTAATATGCACTCACTCCACACACTTTATTTTGATATAGATCGATGGGCTCCAATTCTCTGGTAGCGTGTGAAAATATTGGACTGGGCTTGGGCCCAAAGTGAGGAACTTCACGTCTGGACCTAAATCGTTCTCTTGTTTCGAAGCATCCAGCACACACACTCCTGCTTTGCCATCTTACTGGCGGCGAACAGAACGGCAAGCAAAGCCAGCCCCCCGCCAAAGGTCACGGGTCAGGCCTCAGGCGGAGTTCGTGCCGACGCTGTATCACGCAACACTCAGGCGGCTGCCATAACCACTCCCGCCGAGACGGCGAGAGAGTGCCGAGTGCTGCCGCGAACACGCAGCGTCTGGGGTGGGGGATAGAGGAAAGGGCTCTGGGCACGAGCGAGTGGCCGTCCGCGCGCGTCGTGGGCACTGCCGCACTTGCCCGTGCCGAACCAAATGGGGGTGCGGGCGCGCAGCCTTTAACCTCTTTTTTCTCGCTCAGTTGACTCGGACTCGGTGTATGTCACGGTCCTCCACTCTGCCTCCGATCCGTGCCCACGCTTGGCCAAACTCCTTGCCCCCATCATCGATCGGCAGAAAGCCCCTGCTCACAGTGCTCATCCCGTCATCCGTCTCGGCTTCAGGCTCTCCGCACTCTACGTTCCTCTATATCCTTCTCTAAAAGGAATATTCTATCCTAATCATCAAGATTTTTTCCTCTAAACCAATTTCTTCCGCACCCATGGTTCCTCTATATTCTTCCTTTATCCCAACTACCACATATTTTATTCAACCATCTTTAACTACCATCTTATTTAACAAATATATTTCTTCATACCATAATCATTTATAATAGTTATTCCAAATACGAAAAAATATCGTAGACACAGAAAAATCGTAAAACAAATACAAGATAACAAAAGGACCCATCCGCGAGCTCCGCGCCGCCGTCGCCGTGATCCGCGAGCTCCGCACCGCCGTCGTCCGCGAGGCCGCCGTCGTCGTCGTCCGCGAGCTGTCCTGGGAGGCGAGGTGAGCCCCGCGTTCGATAGCGGATGTTCTGGGAGAGCGCTAGAATTAGCGGAAGAGAGGGCTTCTTCTTCTTTAGCATGATGCTCCCCGTAGCCCAATGCAATACTCGTTCCGCTATCCGCTTCTCGGAGGAAGCGGTAGCGGACACCGGTGCGGGCAGCCTCATGGCCGCCCCGGCTTTCCATTCGCGGAACGCCTTCTCGGGGACGCCGGTCACTCGCCGAACGTACGCCATGTGCCTTACAACGCCGTGTATGGTCACCGAGATGCTCTGCGGCTGTCCTTGAGAGAGAGCAGGATCAGACGTCAGAATCGTGGCGGCCCATGCATTATTCACCCATCACGTCGCTTTGCCTTTGCACCGACCACTGTCCCCGGGTCGGTCCTCGGTCGTCTTCCGCCCGTTTCCGGGCACCAAGCGCGGAGATCTGAAAAGCGCTCTGCCCGGACTTACCGGGGAAACCAGCCAAGAACGCGAGCACGCACCCGTCGCCGCTGCACGACACCTCATGCACCCTGGAGCTAAGCTAGTCCTCACGTTGCCAATCGTAGACTGACCATCACTCCAATCGCCGGTCCTCACGTTGCGCCGTGCATGGCAGAGTCTTCCGTCACTTTTTGCCTTTTTTCAGACGTGTCAAACGGCTGTGGTCATCTGTGATGTGAGAGCCAGACAGCCAGCGTGCATTGAGAAACCGGTTTCCGGTTTCATCTGTCGCGCGCCGGCGTCAAATCCCATCCATAGAGCTAACGTACCCGAGCGACACGATAGATAACCACCGCCATTTAGCCGGTTGGACCAAGAACGTCGACGATGCAGTCTCATGACGAGAAAAAAGCAGTTCAGAATAACGCGGCCCTTCCCATTTCCGGATCGACATTTCCGCGACAGCCAGCGAAACGAAACATTCTAATGGCTAATGATGATGGATGCGCACCGTGACTCTGATCAATCGAAGGCACGAACACGTACGGCGTATGACGACGACGCGCGAAAGCGACGCGTAATCTCGGACCATTTGGGGGCGTCGTCCAACGAGGCCGGGGCAGGTGTTCTCTGCCGTGGCCCCTACCTGATCTGAGCAAAGGCGCACATGTGCCATGGTCGGGTACCCCGTGGCGCGCCATGAGCCACCATTGGCGACGGTTCCTTTGTTTCTTTCTCGTACTGGTTGATTGATTTCAGGCCCCTACTTGATGCAGCACCTGACCAAACGGCTTCGAAGCTCGCCACCTGGAGGCAGGGTACCGAGCATGGACACCGCCCCAGGTTAAATCACGGCACCGAGCACAATGATGTTGACAGCCGTACTAGAAACCCGCATTTTCAGCTTGTTGGTTTTTCAAGGTTCATAGTAGGAGCTAGGTGCTGCGTTGATTTGGAAATTGTTAATTTACCTACGAACCGAGCTGAGAGACATCCTTTTCCGGCCTCTGCTTGCTTCAGTGCTTTGCGATCGTACTACATGGTAGGAGTACTGACGAAGAGTGGAATCGAAAAGAAAAAAGTGAAGGGGAAAAACTGCTCCCAAAGCATTCTACTGTTTGCATCATAGGCATTCATACAGTGCCCACGCTCCGCTAAAGTCGCTTCTCTGAACTGCCACGCCCGGAGAAAGAATAGGTGAACCGCGAACGCGATGCAGTCGCCTTTGGCGGTACGGCCCAATTCGCTTGATCCAAGCACTCGTTTGATCATCGGTCACCATCATCCGTACCATCATACTGTGAGCGAAAGCAACGCATTGTCTGGGACAATTGAGAGTGCCCTCCGATCCAACGAGAGAAGAGCACGCAGGTGGTTTTTGCCATGGCCTACCTGAGCACCAGTGAGCATGTGTCCTGGCGTGCTGGTAGAGCCCATGCATGGTCTTCCGCGAGCAAACATCGTTTGCAGCCCCACCACCAATGTGTATTTCCTTTCTTTACGCTGGCCGATCGCACAAGTTTCTGACTTTCGGAGACTCAGGTCCCTTCTCTACTCGATGAAGTTTCTGACCTACTGAATGTTTGCCACCTGGAGGCGACAAGAATGGATGCCACCGGCGAGCCAAAATCACACCGAACACAATGATGTCGACATCCATTGCACCGAACTACGACGATAAACCGCATTTTGGGCCTTGCTTTTGGCGATTTGCTTAATGACCAGCTGCTGCGATTATCTTATTTATTTTGACAGTTGTTGATGCATCCAAATCGCTTTTAATAAGAGATCTTGGTACAAAGTCCTTGCTCGAACACTCAACGAATGTTGCCTTTGCATGCTCTCCTGCTTGCTTTTCACTGCTTTTGCACTTGTATTCTGATTACCCAAGGGTGCAAGCAATAACGCTTGGAAATGAAGCATCCCGGCTTTCCCCACTTCTGCTGCTTCCCTGGCTGGGTCCAAGAAACCGCAAGAACCTTACCTAGCAAAAGTTCTTTCTGAAGAACCTTTTAAGTCTGCCCCCACACTCCAGCTCAGTGTGACTGGCCTGGTTGACACCGTGCGACATGTCACGCTCACGCAAGAGCTGACCTTAATACTCGTATCCTTTTCAGTAAGATTACGTACTCTCGTTCAATCATCGTGCGTGCTATATATTTCGTCGTCGCCGTCGTTTGCAGTCAGGTGACGATCTAAGTGGAACTGGAGTAGCTAGTCAAACATTGCGTAATAATGAAGAACGACCGCAGGAACATGATCTACTGATTGTTAATTATCTTTTTCACCAGCTTATTGGAAGCAGCAAGAAAAAAATGCAATGAGATTAAATCTGTTTTCTACACACACTTTGAACACCCCGAGAAGAACAAGTGAAATCTTCGGTGAGTGACAAATGAGAAAATGACAGCTGAAACGCCGGCGAGAACATATATTCTTCACTGCATCTCCACTCAACCATGGCTGCCCCTGCAATTCACAATTCGAGGCCTTGTTTGACAAGTTTCGCCGCTGCGAGCACCGAACATTTTGAGATCCGAGCAGGCTGAATAAGCTAATACCACTTCCAGTTCCAGCACAGGATCGTATTCTAGGGCGGCCACAAAGCTGGCGAGGGACCAGAAGGCGGCTCAAAACCTGCTAATTTTAATTTTCTTTGCGTAAAGTGAACCACACTCTTGCTAGTATAGCAGTTGGGGAGCAGAGATTGGGACATGATCCTCATCTGCCTTTTTCGTGATGTGGGGATCAATCGAGAGTTTTATAGCTCCATCATATTCATATTCACTACTACTACACCATATTTTAGCTGAGATTTGTCCCGGCCCTTACCTTTTTCCAGTCCATTACATGTTAGACGATAACGTTTTCAATCGTCCTCTTTTGGATGAACGTGTTAGATTGGATCAAAATAAAGTTTCTTTTGGTGTGCATGCATGTTCTGTGGTATTGGTTGCGTTCGTTCCGGTTGTCGTGGAACAGCTGAACATTGTCCTAGTGCTTGTTTTCGTCTCCTTCGTCAGAGCCTTAATTTTTGTAGGACGATGTACTCTTCATGCTACAATCTTGTCTGTTTTACGTCGGAAACACAAAGTGTTTGTCCTAAAAGTTGTTGTTTCCCTGAGGAAGTCTGTCGTTAACCTCTGCCATTTTGGGCAGTGTCGCTTAGCCAGATTTTATTCCCCAACAATCAGCAGCTTTTCTGAACATTTCGGTGTGGCATTACTTTATTTGATTTGGTACTTACTACTGCTACTACTTCATCACCAGTCACCACCGAGCCATTTAGTTACTGACAAATCATGTTACAGTAGTACAACTGACTACTGATTCCTTGTTTCATGGCTGATCGAACTGGCGTTGCATATAGCCGTTGACTTAAACGCATTGAGCTATGCACATCGGAAACGCAAGACAGGTGTTACCGGAAAAAGAAATTCAAGGCGGACGTGTATGCCATGCTCTGCAATTGTGAGTGGTAGCTTCCAAGCTACCAGCACGAAATGTGCCACATTTCAAGTACCGAGGATTTAAATCATCATTATCGTAGTCGGAAATCGGGGATGGGCACCGGTTAGATTAACATCTGAATCAGTTACAGTGGACTGCGTTGGGGTCTTTTTTGCAGCACACAAATTACATGAATTTCGTCGTAACTTTCCTACGAGATCGGTGGATTCCATATTTTCGAACTGACTGAAAGATTGCCGTGATAGATACTCTGGTCCGACACTGTACAAACATCTGGGGTCACCTGATCGGGACTTCCCGGAAGCGCACACGCCCGTTCATCACATCACGAGTCTGACACGGCAGCGACTCAGAGGCAGCAGCGCCGTCGCCGTCTCCGTCTCCGTCGTCGCCGGCTGCGAGTCTCCGACACCTTGGCCCGAGCTGTCAACGAGCCAGAGCGCGTGCCGACGGGTCACATCAGGTGAATCCAGCCCGTCCAAGCTCTCGTCAGACATGTGCCGTACCAGCCTGAGCCGTCGGATGCCAGGTCCCGAGGAAACCGCGCGCTGTACAAATAGACTCGCGTTGCAATCGCGACTGACCTGACCCTCCACCAATTCCACTCCTCGCGCGGCCCGTGCCGGAGTAACCTGTCACGCTCCAAATGCAGCTTTTCCCGCGGCTCTGCATGGCCACCGGCAACGCCGGCGCCGGCGTCGAGGGCGAAAGCAACGGCGATAAGAACTGCAGCAGTAACAACAAGCTGGCCACGGCGGTGTCCTCCTCCTCGTCGACCGTCTCCACGTCGTCCTCCGCCGCCGCCGCGGCCGCGGCGGTGTCGGAGGCGTCGTCGTCGACGTCCCTCCCTTCGCTTCCGTCGCTCTCGGTCGCGACGAACACCAGCAGCCTCTCCGTGTCCTTCGCGCACGTGACCACGCTCCTCCCCCTGTCCACTGCGGCCTCCGCAGCCGCCGTCGCGGCGGTGGACTCCGCGCACGGCCTCGTCGTGGCGCGTCCGGCGTCCGTGTCGCTCCACGACCTGTCCACGCTCGAGGCAACGTCCACCTCCGACTCGGCGGACGCCGCCGCGGCCGCGGGGTCGGTCAAGTGCGTGGCGCACCTCCACGGCGGCGCGGCCGCCGTGACAGGGCACCAGGACGGGAGGCTGCGGCTGTGGCGCGCCTCCACGCGCGCGCCGGCGCGGCTCCGCCTCGCCGCCGCGCTGCCCACGGTCTCCGACCGCCTGCGCCGGTTCCCGGTCCCGTCCAACCACGTGGCCGTCCGGCGCCACCACCGGCGGCTCTGGATCGAGCACGCCGACGCCGTGTCGGGCGTCGCGGCCGCCGCCGACGGCCGGCTCCTCTTCTCCGTGTCCTGGGACAAGACGCTCAAGGTGTGGGCCCTCCCGTCGCTCCGCTGCCTGCAGTCGCTGCCGGCGCACGACGACGCCGTCAACGCCGTGGCCGTGGCCCCCGACGGCACGGTGTACACCGGCTCCGCCGACCGCCGCGTCCGCGTCTGGGCGCCCCGCCATCCGCCGCCGCCGTCCGGCCGGCGCGCCTCGCGCGGCAGCAGCAAGAAGCCCGTCTACCACCTCGTCGCCACCCTGTCCCGGCACACGGCGGCGGTGAACGCGCTCGCCGTCGGGTGCGGCGGCGCGGCGCTCTACTCCGGCGGCAACGACCGGTCCGTGGTGGTGTGGGAGCGGGAGGACAGCGCGAGCCACATGGTCGCGGTCGGGGCGCTGCGTGGCCACCGCAAGGCGGTGCTCACCGTCGCGTGCGCCGCCGGCGGGCTGGTGGTCAGCGGGTCGGCGGACAACACGGTGCGGGCGTGGCGGCGGGCCGCGGACGTCGACGGCCGGGGGTACGCCTGCGTCGCCGTGATCGACGGCCACGGCGCCGCCGTCAGGTCGGTGGCCGCGGCGCCCGAGCTGCCAGCGATCAAGCAGCGGCGGGGAGACGGCGGCGACGAGCAGGAGTGGCGGGTGTGCAGCGCCAGCTTCGACGGCGAGGTGCGGGTCTGGTCGCTGCGGGTGGCGTCGGGTTTGTAGTAGGTACGATTTGGCGGCATTTTTTTGACGTAGGACGCTGTTGTATTCTATTCTTTCTACTACTACCAGGGTTTCGTTTGGCATTCAGATACGGCAACCAGTCGTACGTTTGTGCGTTGTACATACCATGATGAGAGGGAAAAGTCTAGAAGCTTGTATTCTTGGAAAGCTGTATTGCAATTTTCAAATTTTGTGGGAGGAAATTGCGGCAAACTATTTCACGTTTTCCCCTGTTTTGCATCTACTAATTTCGTGCAGGTTGTGATGATGATTAATCGACAAAAGTGGGCAAGACAGCAAGGGAACATCCTAGTTGCTTCCTTAGGTCGATGTTCCGCTGTCGATCGTTACTTTTCGAAAGCAAAAGAAAAGAACTATTCGAGTGCCCTCTTATTCAAAGATACTGCAGCACAGAGTGTCGAAATTCCATCTTTTCGAAAACAAAATTTTAAAAAGAGAGCGAACAATTCCAGATGTGGAACATATATAAAGAAAAACTTCGAGACTGGAGAAACAACTAGGGAGCTGTTTAGAGTGCATGAGGCCAAGACGTCTTGGACCAATTCGCAAAAATAAAACCGCAGAAATCCATACGATCAGTTTTAACAGTAAAAGGAACTCCGGTGCTAACAGTTCCAATATATTCCAAAAATGTTTTTAACTTCAACTACTCGTACAAACTTCAACAAAACTAGCAAGTCGCCGAGTAAAGTTTGCTCATCTTATAGCACAACAGGAACTTCATAGTAGATGCTGCAACAAAAATTGGATGCCAGATGCCCATTCTCCATGCACCATGCAAGAGTGCATGATTGTGCTAGCCACTTGAAGGCTGAAGGCACACGAAATGCATGCAGCTGTAAAGCGGCCTTGCGCGTCGCGGCCGGGCCGGGGAGCTGCAAGTGAGTGAGGTCGTTCTCATGCATGGTGGCGTGGCGGATTGGAGCCGACGTGAGCAGATCAACTGATGAGCTAGCACCTAGCAGCTGCATGCTACCTTACCAGACTATGATAAGATTCCGTGTGACCTTTGGCGACGACGGGAGGTATAAATCATCCACGCATTTCGCTGCATCGGTGAAATTTTAATCACCGGCCCAACACCTTCAGTCTTGACTCCTCAAAGAGTGTCTAGCTGTACTTATTTTTCCAGATTGTGTGGTTTTCAGGTTAAGCGTGTGTGACCTGTGACTGGCTTTGTACAAGTTCTTCAGATTCTTCAGGTGAAGAATATGCACCCCCCACAACCGTATTAGCACAGTGAGTATATCTTTCTTTACCTTATCCTTAACTTTCTGTTAATTGTCTACTGGCAGCTAACCAACGAAAAGAAACAACAGGCGTATCTGCTGCCAGATATTTTGGCAGAGTGGTTGGTGGTGACTCCCATGAGGTGGATGACAAACTACACAATACGTACCTGCTTGTTGTATACGGCAGCACATAACTTAATTCACCAAGATTGCCAGATTGTTGACACATCATCAGGAGTGGCAAGATAGATGAATACGTCGTGATAATGATGTGGTCTGGTAATCGCATTTGGTGATCGCTGATCAGATAATAGAAGCCTGGTACAATTTCTGATTTCGAACTCGAACCAAGGTAGCTGAAATGCTGAAGGGAGCGTTAGCGTTTGCGAACGAACCCGACTAGTGACAAACGAGCGTGCCGAGCTGGATAGAATAAAGTAAGCGCGCTAGTTGCGCCGAGCCGACGTGGACGGAGCTGGGTCGCCGCGATTGGCCGAAACCATGCACAGTGGTGTGCGCAGGAGTGGAAATAGTTTTGTCTAATCGCCCCCACTAACTCACGTCTCCACGCACGCTCCATTAATCACTCGTACGACGTGATCAGTTGATTAATCCATTTTGGACTGTTCAGCAAGCTCAAGGAGCTGGTCAGTTCATGCGTGCTCAAATTAAAATGCAGAGTAATCAAGCGCGCCAAGTTGCATGATAAATTCAACGGTAATACTAGACTACTACTCTAGTAACGTGAGTGAAGTTAGCGTTTCTTGCGTCCAATTCTGAAGCTGCCACCAAAGCAAAATTTGTCAGGTACTGCTACTTGTTCTCTTAATTTAAAAGAGCTATGGACAGTGCATCTGCAACTTGTAATCGAGGTGATGTTAATTAAAAAGGCGCGTCAACCAATAGTACAATACTAAAGAAAAAATGATTTGTTAAAAAGCACGGAAACAATACTAAAGAAGAAAATTATTGTTGACAGATTATTGCACACAGAGCCCATCTAATATATATCTGCACGTACAATATATAACTACACAAGCAGCCAAGGATGCACCTATACATATTGGCAGTGGCACTCATACGTGCGTCAGAAAATAATGTATGGTTGGTGCTGATACATGGAAACGATTAGGACAGGATAAACATATTCGAGTCGTTTCATTTCATTTTTCTCGATCGCATTTTGCATATGCTCGAAAGATTGAAAAACAGTGACCAACCCAATGAAATAATGCACCGAATTTGCAGTACCGCTATACACCATCAATCGTAAATATAAATATGAAGTTCAGAACCACTCTGATGCATGCACCAGTGTGTGAACAAGTACCACTGGTACTGATAGACAAGTTTCATAATGTGAAGTTGGCGGGGCATCCAGGCCGAACTCTCTGGATTTGATCTCTTTCTCTTTCTTTCGACAAATAAACGGAACAGCTGCCTTGTTGATTGAAATTAAGATGCCATGTCAACTCCATGGATGGCCAGGGTCAGAAACAGGAGGCCGGTGTTTTGTCTGGAACCTGAAAACCATCGTCCACACGCCTACGCGGTTTTCAACGGGCCAGCAGCGCTCCAGGCTCGCAAGGTGCATGCATGGCATGCATGAACGCGCGCGGCAAGTCACGAGTGCTCGTAACTGGGATCGTGGGCATCTATTTACGTGTAGTATGATATTTGTCTGTGGCGGGGGCACATGGTCCCTCGGGACTTGGAATATTCGGCCACGTCGATTTGCTCATCATCAACTTGATGGATCAGCTGGCCAGTTAGCCGAGTCATGTCAGTTACGTTGTCAGCAGACAGATGTGTGTGTCAGTGAATCTATATGCATCATGCAACTGTTGCGTCGCCTAGTTCGGGGCCGCCCACTCTCTACGATCGATTTGAACGAACGAAAAGAGGAAACACGCAGTAGTTGGATCAAGTTCGATCATCGATGATGAGCATGCAGGGCTGCTTGTTATAGTTCGATCATGGAACAAGGGGACTAGGGCCACTCAAGGATTTGCTATGCTGGTTGGGTTTGTCCGTAGGAAAGTAGCTAAAATCCCATGATGGGGAAGATCCGACGTTGCCTCAGGTCTCAAATTTTGGCTGCTTTAAAATGGGTTCAGCCAAGACGGTGTCTCTCATGATTATCAGAGCATTTTTTTGGCAACGTGAGAAACAAATAGGGTAATCATCCGATGTTCATATCAGCCACTAGATGCTAGATGCTTTGTGTACGGCTTAAATTTCAGATTTTGTTCCTAGATAGTATTACTTAGCCTGAAAAGGTCAAAATTATCTGGCTCAGTCATCAACTCTTAGTTTGACACACATTAGATACACGCTTTTTCCAATAAAATAAATGATTCTATGTATTAGCAAAATCAAACATATTAGATCGAACCCAAAAATTTGAGGGGGCATATGCCCTTATTGTTATAAAATCAGCACCTGAAAAAAACTTCTATTCGTGAAGAAAAGTCGTCTAACAGTTACCCACATCAATACATGGCATATGTTGATTAGCTTTTTAGTTTTGCTCTATCAATCTTTATAATTTTGACATGCATCAGATTTTAAAAATTGCTAAACCAAAACTAAAACAACATCTATTTTGACATGCAGGTGTAGCAAACTAAGGATACATTGTAACCTTATTGAAAGAGAGATTAAACTCACGCGATAATTGATTTGCTTGACATATGGGTTACATATATAGGCCACCTGACCCTTATCTCTAATAGCCGGTTTATAGAATCAAACCCGACAGATATCAGGAAAGATGGCACAATCAACGTGATCTACGGCACAATTGCCGCATGCATGTATATCTCTAACACCACCCCCCCCCCCCCCCCCCCCCCGCGCAGTCGTAACGGTAGAAGGGCGAACGTTAAGACTGGACCGGAATTCAGTGAAAACCGATGTAGGCAGCCCCTTGGTGAAAATGTCGGCATACTGGGAAGACGTCGGAACATGAAGGACACGAACATCTCCAATTGCCACACGCTCTCGAACAAAGTGCAAGTCAATCTCCACATGCTTGGTGCGTTGATGTTGAACCGGGTTGCTGGAGAGGTAGACGGCACTGATGTTGTCACAATACACCACTGTGGCACGACGCAAGGGACAATGAAGCTCCATTAGGAGTTGGCGCAACCAAGCAGCTTCAGCCACACCATTAGCCACGGCGCGATATTCCGCTTCAGCGCTGGAACGAGAGACCGTGGTCTGCCGTTTCGACGACCAAGAGACAAGGTTGTCGCTCAAGAACACCGCATAACCGGAAGTGGAGCGTCGAGTAACGGGGCAGCCTGCCCAATCAGCATCGGTGTAAACCGTGAGTGTATCAGGGGCAGATTGAGAGATAGTAAGCCCATGATCCAGTGTGCCATGGAGATACCGAAGGATGCGCTTGATCAAAGCAAGGTGTGGCTCCCTAGGATCATGCATATAAAGACAGACCTGCTGCACAGCATAAGCAATGTCGGGCCTCGTGAACGTCAAGTACTGTAGAGCTCCGGCAAGACTTCGATAGTGTGTCGGATCCTCAACTGGTGCGCCATCATTGGAAAGCTTTGCATGTGTGTCAACCGGAGTGCTGCAGGGTTTGCATGCCGTCATGCCTGCCCTCTCAAGGATATCCAAGATGTATTGCCGTTGTGACAAAAAAAGAGCACCTGGTTGACGACTGACTGTAATGCCAAGAAAGTGATGCAAAGGCCCGAGGTCTTTCATAGCAAACTCCTGCTGAAGAGCGGTAATGATGTGCCGAAGCAACTTAGCAGAGGAGGTGGTGAGAACAATGTCATCCACATAGAGCAACAGGTAGACCATATCAGCACCTCGACGGAGAATGAACAAGCTGGTGTCAGACTTGGCTTCCACAAAACCGAGAGAAGATAAGTGGGAGGCAAATCGACTGTACCATGCACGCGGCGCCTGTTTAAGTCCATAGAGTGACTTGTTCAACCGACAAACGAAACCTGGGCGAGTGGAATCAGCAAAGCCGGTGGGTTGATCACAATATACCGTCTCAGAGAGGGTGCCATGTAGAAAGGCATTTTTCACATCCAATTGATGAATTGGCCAATCCTTGGAGAGAGCAATAGACAACACGGAGCGGACGGTGGCGGGCTTCACAACGGGACTGAATGTCTCATCAAAATCCACAGCGGGACGTTGTGTAAACCCGCGGAGGACCCAGCGAGCTTTGTACCTGTCGAGAGAACCGTCAGGATGCAGCTTGTGGCGAAAAACCCATTTGCCGGTAACTATGTTAACACCAGCAGGCCTCGGAACAAGTTCCCATGTATTGTTGAACTGCAAGGCATTGAACTCCTCTGTCATGGCAGCTCGCCAATTGGGATCGGCTAGGGCGCTGCGATACGTCTTTGGAATTGGTGATAGGGCCTCCGTGTGCAAGTTGAGGCACTGCACAGGGAGGCGCCGTCCAGTCTTGCCGCGGGTGACCATCACATGTTCATTTTCTGCAGGAGGGACACGCTGAACAGCCATCGGGCCAGCACGGCTGGCAACAACCTGCGACGTGGTGTCGACAGGGGCAGCCGGGCTGTGAGCCGGTAGTGGAGAGCCGGGGCCTGGCGATGGACCCGGAGGTGAAGCAGGGGCAGCGTGAGGTGCCGCTGCAGGCAAGAGCGGGCCGGGAGTCGCGACCCGTGCCGGACTGGAAGCCGCGCCAAGAGGAGCAGGCGCGACCTGTGCCGGACCCGGAACAGTAACGGGCGCCTGGCTGGGAGGCACGCTGGGTTCGCTGGCAACAGCCCGAGGTGGAGGACCCTCGGGGGCAGCAGAACCCGGTGGCGGCACTGGAGGTGAACCTGCATGGGAGCGCCGACCAATGGGCGCCACAGTAACATCCATGTCCAATAAAAAATCAAAAGCATTAGAGGACAGCGGAGCCGTCCGGTCAGCGAATGGAAACGAAGCCTCATCAAAAGTAACATGGCGAGAAATAATGATCTTATTGGTAGCCAAGTCCAAACACCGGTAACCCTTGTGCTCCGATGGGTAGCCAAGAAACACACACATGACGGAGCGAGGTGAAAGCTTATGAGCTGCCATGGCGGAGATGTTGGGGTAACAGCGGCAACCAAAAACACGAAGATGTGAATAGGATGGGGGTGCACCGTAGAGGGCATGGTGTGGTGTGGATAGTTGTAGTGTTTTGGTTGGGTGTCGGTTCAGGAGGTATGTGGCAGTGTGGAGGGCTTCCACCCAATAGGATGGTGGGATACTGGCTTGGAATAGGAGCGTGCGTACTATGTTGTTGGTGGTTCGAATGAGGCGTTCGGCTTTTCCGTTTTGGGAAGACGTATATGGACACGACACGCGGAGTGCAACGCCGTGTATGAGAAAGAAGGTGCGCGCGGTGGAGTTGTCAAACTCGCGACCGTTGTCACATTGCACACTTTTAATGGTGGTACAAAATTGCGTGCGAACAAAGGCAAAGAAATGCGCTAGAGTGGCGAAAGTGTCGGATTTCAAGCGCAAAGGAAACGTCCAGCAATAATGAGAACAATCGTCGAGAATGATCAAATAATATTTGTAACCAGAGACGCTCACAACAGGGGATGTCCAAAGGTCACAATGTATTAAATCAAAATTGTTTAAAGCACGAGAGTTTGAAGTGGCAAATGGTAATCTAGTATGGCGACCGAGTTGACAAGCATGGCAAAGTGACTCGGAATGGCCTTTATTACATCGGATGGCAGAATCTAAAGAAAGCTTCGAAAAAGCCTCATGCCTGGGATGGCCAAGGCGGCGATGCCAAAGAGCGGTGGAGGCGGCGACCAGGAGTGCATGAGCGGTGGAGCTCGGGAGGCTTGGCAGCAACGTGTAGAGATCACCGGTGCTATTGCACCTGGCTATGACGTTCCTGGTTCACAGGTCCTTCACAGAAAAACCAAACGGGTCAAATTCAACAGAAACTTGATTGTCAATGGCAAAGCGACGAACGAAAACTAAGTTTTTGATGATTTGAGGTGTGACAAGAATATTGTGAAGATAAAGGGGGCGATCAAAAGCCGAGAAGGAAGTGGAGCCATGTGCAGTGATGGGTAAAAGAGAGCCATTGCCAACAACGATGCTGGAAGGAGAGGAGGGGTTTGGTGGTTGGAGAGAGGAGAGGTTACCGGTGTCGGGAGTCATATGGTTGCTAGCCCCAGAGTCCATGATCCATTCGCCTGATGGGGGTGGAGTCAGCGCCATAGTGCTGAATGCATTGGCCAAGGCGGCTTGGTCCCAATATGCCGCTGCGGACATGGGATCCCATGGCCCGGGCGGGAGCTGCTGCTGCATGGCGGCGTAGAGGTAGGCGCTCGGGTCCGGGTAGCCTCCTTGTGGTGCACTTGACGATGCCGAGGTCTGTACTGGTGGGCCGCCCGGGTACACGGGGAAGCCGGGAGGCGGACCGTAGTACGGCGCGGCATGGTAGGCCTGAGGAGGACGCTGAGGTTGGGCAGTCGGGGTCCCAAGACGGACTGCGTGGGAGCATGCGGCCACACCTTGACAGTTCCTGACCACGGGTTCCAGAAGGGCGGGAAACCGGGGGCGCTGCCGTTGTTGTTGTGAGGGCGAGGACCGTAACCGCTACCGCCATTGTTGAAGTTGCGACGATAGCGATTATTTTTGTAGTTGCCGTTGCCGTTCTTGTTGGAGTTGGGCTTGGAACCGCTAGGACCAGCCGATGAAGGCGCGGCAGTAGAGCCCCCGCTGTTGCCGGTGGAGGAGCGGGAGCCCGACGAGGCGATGAGCGCAGTGGAGGACATCCCGGTCTTGGGCTTCATTGTGATTTCTTCAACCTCAAGTTCAGAACGCACATCAGCAAACCTGGGAGGGGGCTGCTGGCGCCTGATCAAGGAGGCCACGGTGGAGAAGCGCTCGTTCAGCCCTCGTAGGACGGACATCACCAGGGTGAGGTCATTGACGGGCTCGCCCAGGTCACCGAGGGCATCGGCCATGCTCTTCATCTTGCGGCAGTAGTCCGAGACGGACAAGTCCCCCTGCGTGAAGTTGCGGAGCTCGGCGTCGAGGATGAGAGCCCGAGTTGCTTTGTTCCCGATGAACTGCTCCTCAAGGCCCAACCATACACCGCGGGCAGTGGGCGACGGCGTGCCGATGATCTCGGATAGCTCGGCGGAGATAGAGTTGTGAAGCCACCCAAGTACAGTGCACTCCATCCGAGCCCAAGAAGGGATCATGGGGTGAGCATCATCACACAGGACGTGATCCGACAGGGCGTATTTGCCCACGGCGAGGAGGAAGAGGTTGCGCCACTTGTTGTAGTTCGGGGTGGCGAGGTCGAGGACGACAGGGACAAGGGAGCGGATGTTAAGGACGGAGACGACTTGGGTGTGAAGCTCAGTGATGGAGGCGGCCTCGAGGCGAGCCGCCTCCTCCTGGCGCTCACGTTCCTCCTGCTCGAGACGCGCACGCTCGGCTTCAAGAAGACGAGCCTGACGAGCGGTCTCAGCCTCGGCAGCGTCGGCCTCCTCCCTTGCACGCGTGGCTTCAGCCTTGGCGCGATCCACCCGCTCTTTCTCGGCGGCGCGGAGGCGCTCAAGCTCCTGGCGCTCATCATTGGTGAGAGACATGGGGGGCGGCGGCGACGAGAGAGATCGTCGACGTGGGGATTGGGAGACAGCGGCGGCAGGGGTTGCAGCCGATCGTGGAGAAGAAGGGGTAGAAGCCGCGGGCTGGGACTGCTCTCAACGGTGGGGTAGGAGGTGGGAGGCGGCGGCGAAGGTGCCGGCGCCCTAGGGTTGCGGAAGAATAGGTCGCAGGATGCGAACGACTCGTGATACCATGAAAGCGAGATTAGACTCACGCGATAATTGATTTGCTTGACATATGGGTTACATATATAGGCCACCTGACCCTTATCTCTAATAGCCGGTTTATAGAATCAAACCCGA
Source organism: Eragrostis curvula (assembly GCA_007726485.1). Taxonomy (NCBI): domain Eukaryota; kingdom Viridiplantae; phylum Streptophyta; class Magnoliopsida; order Poales; family Poaceae; genus Eragrostis; species Eragrostis curvula. The sequence goes on from RWGY01000031.1 coordinate 20,189,814, forward strand.
CAGATATCAGGAAAGATGGCACAATCAACGTGATCTACGGCACAATTGCCGCATGCATGATACGCATGCATGTATATCTCTAACACTTATGATCATAAAAATTAGCACTCAGACTAAGAAAAATCCCGCTCTATGAAAATAAAAACCCATCTTGCCTAAGCCGGTGCTTAGGAGCAAAGTACAATACTGTATACTCCCTCCATACTAATTTAGTTGATGTTTTAGAGCAATGCACTTTTACCGATTTACTTGATGCTTTAGCTTCCCGACGCAACTGTTCCCTCCTTAAATTCCCCCAGCTGGGATCTTGTGCGCGTAAATAGGGACACGGACAAGCTGCTTATTAGTAAGCTCTTTGGTGGGAGCATGCGATCCGCGAACAGGAGTCTGGCGTAGAATTTACTGACTTTTACCACCCTGCCTTGGTTCCCCCTTCATGCCAAAACGTCAAGAAAATTGACAGAGTACACAAATATGCGGCCTAATAGAGAGCCCATGATTGGACCCGATATATTCCCTTTCCAGAAGCTTCAGCGAACGCAAGCGAGAGGAAGAAACAAGTCGTTAAGAAATGAAAATGAGAATCGTGCTATCCCGTTTGGTCAACTGTCATCAGTGGTGAGATGCGTGACCGCTGGGAGCATGCCGACAAAGGGCAAGGAGCGAGGCCCGGCCGGTCCATGGCGACTGTTGGCGAGGATATGGCTGTGATAGATGAACACATGGTGCTGCAGTGTACTCACATCTCGGAAGCTAGCGAGCGATCGCCGGTGGTGAGGGAGGGAGCAGATTTGACCTTTGACAAAGACGTACGTGCCCCCGTCTCAACTGCTACAGCGGCGCGCATGAGCCAAACTTTTACGTCGCCCCCAACTCTTGCAACTTGCGAGCGCCGTAAACTTCCGCTTCCATCACTGTGTAGAAGCTGACGTGGTACAGTTGGATCACTTGGGGCCTACCTAGTTGCATGCCTGCGTGTGGATTTTGATCCGGATGACGATTGACGAGAGGCATGCGTTTCGTGGGGGCAATTGAGCATTCAAGACTCTTACGGTTGGCAATAGTTCAAATAGACTTCTTTCAAATAAATTTGCTAAAATAGGACCGGCTTACGAGCAAAATTTGCTAAAATAAAACTCCAACGATGTATACCAGGTGTATACCTCGAATATTCCTCAAAAACAAAGTCTATTTTACCTTTTTTCTTCCTCTCGCCACCATCGTTTCTCTCAAATTCTGTTCGCCCTCCACCGATTCCGGCAACGAATCCATCCCTCGGCGCATGTTCCTCTACTGTTCCCGAGAAGCTAGCAACGAAACAAGGCCACAGGATCGCATCAGGAACATATTGGGCCAGTCGTGGTGTTCTAGGAGCCGAGAAGCTGCCGCGATGTGGTCCTGAAATTGCTTGGGAACGAGCAAATTCTGTTCTTCTTCACGCTTGGTAACATCTTCATGCGAATTTTTGCGAGCTCTTGCCTGCGTGGCGTCCTCTAAGTTTGTGGAATCCGTTGGATTGGCGCGTGAAAATTCGCTTGCTGATTGTGAAGATCAAAGCCACACTCAAGGTTCAGGCTTCAGTATTAGCTGGGGAAAAACAACGAGCTTTGATTCTCCATCAAAACAGCAACGGCGGCTCAAGCCCGAACCGAGAACTATTTCACCTAGTCACCAAATTCCATAGTGGATCGTTCAGCGGGATAAGAGTTTTTTTTTTCTTTCTCAAACGAGGTTGCGCACTTTTCAGTGGCAGCACAAGAGCAACAGCCACGGCCGCGATTCATCCAGGGCTTGGGCGTAGTGGCGGCCGAGCGGACCCGCAGCTGGACGGGACGGCGCAAGGGACACTGATGCGGAGCTCCGGCAGCGCGTCACGAGGTGTCATCAGCGATTCAGTTTCTTCTTCCTCGCCGGCCATCAGCATGTTCTTCTTCCTCGCCGGTGCCGCGCCGACCAGCTCGCCGCCGCCGCCATCCTAGGCGGCATACGAAGCCGACATACACTGCGAAGCAATTCACTCAAATCTAAGGATAAATAGGACATTTCGTAAGAACAGGTCCTATTTTGGCGAGTTCTGATGTTGAGCCGGTCCTATTTTAGCAAACCCATTCGGGAGAGGTCTATTTAGACGATGGCCATTTGCTAAATCATCTATTTCGCCGTTTCCTGGAGATATTGATAAAGCAACAGAAGGGAGTGGAAGATGCACTCGATCATGATTAACTACTCGATAATTAATTAAGCTTATTTGCCTTTCTCTGTAGCAGAGGCTAGATACATGATCATCATGACAATGTCTCCAATCCAAAGGGCAGTAATCTGCCTTTTCTGACCACGTACTGAGGTTAGAGCAACTCCAGCAGAAGCCCCTAAATCCAAGCCTCTACATGCCATGTAGGAGCCGGCCCCTAGAAAACGTATCCAACTCCAGCAACACCTCTTACATCCAAGCTCCTATATTTCTGGGTCCCACACGTCAGCCTCATCTTCCCTTTTTTTCCCCCTCTCGAACTCTTCCTCTGCTCTGCCGCGGGGACGACGACGGCGCGGCGATTCGCAGGCGAGGCGCACGACACGGCCCCGACGACGAGCAGGCACGCAGCCCGCCGCGTGCGGCCTCCACAGCGCCCCACCATTGTGCCACCTTGGCGAAGCTGGAGGGCGGTGTGGCGCACACAGGGCGAAGGTCGTCGACACGAGGGAGTCGCACGCCCCAGGACGAGCTCGCCCCGCGCGCCCCATGGCTGTAGTGGACGACGGTGCCTGGGCGGGGCGATTCAAGGCGGGAGGAGGGCGAATCGAGGCCGGCGGAGCAGCGGACGTCAGGGACAGTGCGGACGCAGCGTGAGAGAACGGCGTCAGCGGGGGAGCGGACCACGGCGACGGCGCGGGAGCGGGCTATGGCGTCGCCACCACGGCGCGCCGTCCCCGTGCACGCACCTCAGCGCGGAGCTGGATGGCGGCGCGGGGTGAGGAGGCGAAGGCGGGGTGGCTCGTCCATGGCTACCGCTCGTCGGGGGCGCGGTCTGGGCCACCTCGGTAGCCTCGTCGCAATTTGCGGCACGGCGGGCCGGATTTGCCGCCGAATCGAGGCGGGGTGGCTCCTCGGAGTCGAAGGCCGAGGCAGTGCGGGGATGGGGAGAAAGGAGCGGCTGACGTCGGGAACTTCCAGATCTGGTCGGGGCGCGACTGTTTGCGGCAATGGGTGGCCGGATTCGCGGCGCTGACGTGCGAGGAGAGACGGCGGCGATGGCGGGGCAACGTGCCGGGCGCGGGAGAGAGGAGAAGAAGAGCGCGCGCGAGCGATTGGGCGGGCCCCACCAGTGTAGCGACCCCGTAGCGGGTCGCCACATCTGGGGGCTTTGGGGCTGAATGTAGCGACCCCATAAGGCTAGGGGCCTGGGTAGGGGCTCTGTTAGAGTTCGTCTTTTTGGCTCAAGCCCCTACATCCCATCTAAGGGCTCATGTAGGGGCTCAGCTGGAGTTGCTCTTACGCAGCAAAAGGAGCAGAAGCAAGATGAACACTTGAGTTGATTAGCTGAGTCCGTCCTTTATGTTGCGACGATCGATTGTGCTCGATCCAAAAGCTGCAACTTTTTAGAGAAAATTAGCAGAACTACACTTATTTTTTGAAAGAAGTCTATTTTACTACCTTCAAATATTATCCATATAGAACTGACAAGGTTAGGTATGTTTCGTTTGAAATGTAATCTCAAAATGATTACTTTTTGAATTTGAAATGGGAAAAAAGTTTAACCAACTAATTTCATTGGATAATTAGTCTGATTGAGAGCCTGCCTAGCAGTGACGAAGCTGCACTGACAGAGCTCCTCTAGGGCCCATGCCCCCCCCCCCCCCCCCCCAACCCCCAACTTTCTGATTTTCTAAAATAAAAACTTGGTTTAGCCGTTTAGCCACTTAAATTCCACACATACACTAATATTTCTCTCTACTGGCCTCTTCTTAATTCTTTACCAAGCTCTGGTGTTCGGCGTATGGGGGTTTAAATTTTAGAGGGGTCTAACTTTAGATAAGCTATATTAAATAAAGTTTAATTACAAAACTAACTACAGAACCCTGGTCTAATTCGCGAGACGAATCTAATAAAGGTAATTAAGCCATGATTAGATGATGGTTACTGTAGCATGACTGTAGCAAAACATAGATTAATTAGGCTCATTAGATTCGTCTCGTAAAGATATACCCATCTGTAAAAGGTTTTGTCATTAAACTTTATTTAATACTAGATTTTCTTTATTTAGAAGCCTTTAAAATTTAGCGCTAAAAGAAACGAACAGGCCTACATTGGACGACCAAAGCAGGATAGGTGACCACGCCGCCCGCGAGTTCACGCACGTGCTCTACGAGGACGTCGCCTCTGACCCGACCCTGCCCTGCACCAAGTCCATTCGTTGTGCTGCCTGGGGCCACGGCGAGGCCGTCTTCTTCCAGGTCAGGGAAGATGGCCATCACGACATTTCACAACCAAACACATTTCTTCCGTTTGGTTCAAAGTTAACTTCTGACAAACACCACCGATTCTGATTAACTGTGCAGGCGACGGCGCGGGGCAAGGAAGGCATGACACTCTTCTTCATGTGCTGTGACCCCAGCCGCAGCCACCGGTGGCGAGAGTGACGTCGTGATGCAACCGCTGGTTGGATACAATGTGATGGCCCTATGTTAGCTTCCAAAAATTCTCTTGTCTCTGTTTGTTCCTCCTTACGTTTAGTATTAATGACAATAAAATCACATTGATAAAGTGATAACGACTTATGTGGAGGGCGGGGGGGGACGGTTGGCAAGCGACGGTGCCTTCGGCTGGGGAACTCCGGCGCGGATGTGCCTGCGAGTGGACGTAGTCTCTCGCGGAAGAGCGCCGGCGGCGCTGCTTGTTAAGGGTAGAAATCCAACAGCTTCGGATAAAGGAGAGGAAAAGGCTTGGCTAAATTATTTGAAATCATCCGGCTAGAATTCACCACCTCACTTTGCAAGCAAAGGTGTTTTAGTGAGAAAATATGGATGAATAGTTATCGGTTTTAGATCGGATTTTTTGGCGGCATGGTCAAGTGGTAAAGGCAGGGGCTGCAAATCCTTTATCCCCGGTTCAAATCTGGATGCCGCTTTACCGACTTTGGATGGCGATCCGGAATATTTACAAAACGCCTTTTAGATTGGATCGCGACTAATAATCGCAATCTAAATATTTTCAAACATCCCCCTATTTTGGATTGCGAGTAATAGTCACAATCCAAATTTTTACAGTAAGCCCCATTTGCGATCCAAATTTCACAAATTGATCCCTGCTTGAATCGGCTCCTCCCCGCTGCTGGCCGTCGGTTGCCGTCCTCCCAGCCCCATCACATCGCCGGAAGCACGATCGCAATCGCTCCCACTAGTCCGCCCCTCCCGATATCAGGCACCAGCTGACTAACAATCTCTGTGATAACATGCTCCTCCCATCTACGACCGGACGCCGGAGGTACACGGCACTTCGCCTCGGCGGAGCCGAGAAATCATATACCGGGACTCCGCTCTCACGCCCAAGCATGGAAGCATGGTCCGTGCCTCGCCATTGTTGCCTCTCGAAAAGCCGAACCCTGAACTACGGCACCGCTGAGCTTGTTTCTTCACTGCTTCTGTTTCATATCTTGTAACTGATTGATGACCAAATGAATTTCGGCTCTTTCATTCAACTCTTCTTATCTGCAGCCAAATTCAATGGGGGTGCCGGCTGCTGGCTGTAGTTATTATCTCTTATACTATGATTCTAATCTGCCTGTGGAGACTGATGAGGACTGGACCACCCGGCAAAAATGCATGGATGCTCACCTCACTCTGACATCTCGAGCTAGCAAATACAGAGTACAAGTGACACGGATGAGTTGCAACTTCAGAGATGCAGCATGTGTGGATGTTGACAAACATCATAGAAACTGATAAATGCTGCAGATATAGAGACTCGAAGACTGAAATAAGGGTATGTTTGGATCCGCCCAGATTTTAAGAATCCAGATTTTAAAAGCTAAAAGGGGTCCAAACAGGCCAGATTATACACCAGATTCTAGAATCCAGATTATGAGATTTTAAAAATCTCATAATCTGGCCTAACCCAGTTTTTAGGTGATTTTATTTGTTAAAAGACCCACTGCCCTTGAATGCTTTTGGATAATTACACCTTGTGCCACAACTCACAAAAAATATAGAAAGAACAAGCTGGTCATTAACTACCTCAGAAATTGATTTCTAGATTTTAAGAATCCATGATCCAAACACATCTACCCAGATTTTTTTTTAAAACCAGATTATAGAAACTACACCCATAATCCAGATTCTTAGAAGCTGGTGAGGATCCAAACACCACCTAAAGCGTGAGAAAATTAGACTGACAGTAACAAACTGTAAACTGTGTTGTCGGGCATCAGGCAAAGTTATACATTTTCAGTTCTCTAGTCTCTTTTAAACTGAATGATCGAAGCAATTCCAAGGGGTCAACCCGTCATTTGTTCCTCGAGGCTGTGACTTTTCCACCCTGGTACTTTGTAGTCCCCTGATGAACCCAATTTTGAGCTTTGATGCAAACAGAATATCCGCAAACTTTGAGCTTTGAGCTTTGTAGTTACTCGGATTTGTTCTGTCACGTGGAAAGGAAAATTCAACATAACTAATTTCACACACATGACTCAGTTGCAGACATTACTCTGAATTGATCTGTCATGACTAATTTCGTACACGACTCCCTTGAGACCATTGATCGCCCTCACCTGAATTTAACAACTACTAGTACTCTGACCAAAGAGAAACAACTACTTGTACAGTCGTAGACCGTTCTAATCATGAAACCAAGAACTGAAAAAAAAATTGCTTCGCCAAATGAAGCTATCTTCGTAGGTTCATCCGTTCACCGATGATTCAAACAGAGCTTACAAACGCACCAGTGCAGCGTCTCTAGGCGGGCGACCACCGTGAGAGGCGGGGACGTCCAGAACACGCTAGGGGGCAGATGTGACAGAAGGATAAGGACGGCATTGCACGGCATGGGCTTCTGAACGGACCAGCCATGTTTTGCCTGCACAGCCGCCCGCCGCCGCGTCGACCGCCGACACCGGCGCCTGGACGTTGCAGCAGCCGTTCCTGACCACCATAAACTATTCAGGGCATGTGGCCGGTGGTCGCCATGCCCTGAAGGAAGTGTCGAATCCTCCGCGAGGAAGAGCAGAGAAGCTATGGTCAGACAAATGGAACTGCCGGCGTTGCTCCGAGAGGAATCAGTAGTTGCGACTGAGATTTGGTCGCACACTGCCGCAGGGTGGTCACCACCACGTGTTCCACCGCGAGCGACAACCGCTGCTAGCTCTCCTTCTCGACGATGGCGCACACGCAGGAGTGCGCGAGCGCATGCGCCGTTCAAGGCTCGCTGATTGGAAGCAGCAGGTCATCCATGGAGGATGACGCTGCGGACACTTTCTACGTCAGGGAGATGACAATGGCAGTCTACGCACCGCGACTCTTCGTACGGAACCCCGTTCTTCTCCCAGGATCAGGAGTATGTAAGAAAGAGGCGGCCGGCGCGGCGCGCGGTGGTGCTCTAACGTCTCACGGCGGGGAGCTGCGGAGGCAAGTCACGCGACCCAGGGGCCGGTCGCTATTTCGAATAGCGTCCGGTCGGTCGTTATTCGAAATAGCGTCCACCCCGGGTGCCGGTGAGCCGTTCGATCGCGGGCACCCGCGTGCGGATGGGCAGGAGATTCCTCCTAACCGGCCCACGAGGCCCACTGGGTCAGCACCACTTCCCGCCTTCTTTGCCCAAAAACATCTCACTCCACATCCCGCTCCCGCCCTGCCGCCGGCAAGCCGCGATGGACGAAGACGCGGCGATGGGCGAAGCCCGAAGCCGAGACCTTCGATCCGGTGAGTTGTCCTGCCCAAATCATCTCCTAATCTCTGTCTTCAAATTCGCCTTCTGGCTCTCGGTCTCCGAGATGTTGGGTCCGTCCGATGAACCGCTGTTATGAGCTGTGACGTGTTCGGGGGGATTTGATCGAGCAGGAACTGGTCCACGCGATCTTCAAGCTGGTGTGGAGAAGGCGCGCCGAGAGGAGCAGCGGTGGAGGCGGGGACGATGTCGCCGACGGCGAGGTGATTTGCCGATCCATTCCAAACCCTAGATGTCCAGATTTTTCATTTTGGGCCGCCTCTTTTTCCGCTTTTACTGATTGGTAAATGTTCGTGCTGCTGTGTATCTCTGAATTGGGTGTCCTATTTTCCATTTGGCAGCCGGCTCCGGAGACGTCAAGAAGAAATCGGAGTACAAGTGGTGAGTGTTCCTTTTTTTTTTTTTTTGGTATACTACTGTGGGGATTTGTTAGATGCACTGCTTACATATCAGCATACTTTTTAAACCGCAGTACGAAACAGCTTGTAGTGGGTGCAGTATTGGTCTTTGCTGAATCAAAATCACCAATTTGCAAATATCCCTTTAGCCAATGTTTCACCACTCAAGTCAGTTGTATCTTGGAAACTTTGCTTAACAGTTGCATCTTGACAAAGTAAATTAGTTCTTAAAACTTTAGCTTGCTACTTAGGTATATGCTTACCTAGTATGGCATCACGATTCATAACCAGCAACATATGTCTGTACATATCAAATTTGTAGCAGGTTTTCAGTATTGAAAGCCTTGCACTTAATTGATACTGAAAGTGAAACTGACCAGACAGTCGTCTGCTCTGATTATTGGTTATACAGAAAGCACTTGTATTTCTCACCTGGCTTCAAGAATTCTTTCAGCTTGGCACCTTTTTTCTGTTCAATTAGACAGCTTTTATTTTTCTGGTGCTAACCTTTTTCGTACAGTTGGCATAATATCACCTAATTTTGCCCTTGGTATAATACCAAAGGATAAAACTATTTGACCCTGTCTGGTGGAAATGGACTTTGTACAGATCCAAGCACACGTGAGTTTTGTTTTTGTGTTCATGCCTGTCTGGGATAGACACGACTCTTAGGTTTTGTACTTATGCAACATATGATCTGTATTTTATCTGTCTTCTAGAATTTTGTGAGAGGTTCCTGGACCCTTTGTTAACAAAACCTGCCTTTTACCTTGGGTCTTCGTTACGGCTTGCTTATTTGTAGTAGTATGTCACTGATGGATGTAATGAGCTTTGGCGAATAGAGGGTTTTTTTTTATTGCAAAACTGGGGAACTGGGTTCCATTTTCAACAACAACAAAAGAAAAAGTCAAGCATTGACGCTTGAAAAGAACTAGAAATCTTGGTCTATGTTCTTTCACCCTCATGCCTCTATTGGACAGTATACAGTTAAACATCACTTCTGTGAAATCCTTATTGCTTATTGCTCATGATATGCTGATGCTGACATGCCGTTCACTTGGCAGCCAATGCGAGCGCTCTGAAAGTCAGTTGTGAACTTCTACGGATATTTGTCACAGGTTTGTACCTCTGAAAAATGCTGCATAGCCTCATACTAACAGGTAACAGAAGTTCCATTTCTGTAGTCTGACTCTACAATTTCGCTGCAGAGGCCATCCAACGCTCTGCTTTTATTGCTGAAGCTGAGGAATCTACTGTCATTGAGCCCACCCATCTGGAGCGTGTGTTGCCACAACTGCTTTTGGACTTTTGAGGTACTCAGGGCTCAGGGAACTTCCAAATCCATTTCTTTGTGTTGCATTAAAATCTGATTACATAAGTGTCATCAAGAAGATAAAGAGGCCAACAGTTTTTGTACGAATGCACCAGAAGAATTTTGTGACTGATTCTTGTCTTTATAAACACACGCAGGTTCGACATCAGCGAAGCTTGGCAAAAAGGAGAATGTTGGATACTACACTGGTTGATCAGGGCTGCAGACCAGTTTTGTCAGCAGATGCTGTCCAGTACTACTATGTGGCTTAAGTACTACTTGAGTTGTGAAGCAGTGTAGCTTCAAGCTATGGGGACACACGGTTGACCTCGTTTGTTTCAGTCGTCATATCGTAGACATCCTGCACAGAAGTTCAGTCTAGAAATTATCTGAACCTGTAGCCTTATCTTGTTGGTCGTTCTGATTTTTGAATTCCTGATTCTGATTGTACAATGAACAAGCATGTTGGAGCAATTTATCTGCCGGACTATTCTGCACTGCGTACATCACCACCTGTCACTGTTTTACATAAACAAGATAAATCACTGCTTCTCAGGTCAATACACTAGAACCAGCGCGTGCGATTTTTACTAATGCAATCGAGAATCAGGTGGCGATGGAACAATGGTGGGGAGGCCCTGGTAGACGGTAACGCAGGCGCCGGCGCGTGTGCCGCGCAGGCATCACTGTTCAGCCGTGCAGCGACGTGTTCGCCTAGCGCGCGAAGCCTGGCGCTGCTTTAGCGCGAGAACTATAGAAAGGCCGCGGCGCGCGCCCACCTGTCAAGGCGAGGCTTCTCCAAGCTGCCACCGCAGCACGACCTCTGCTCCCCTCCCACTCTCTTATAACGGATTTTCCACGCGCCATCCGGCGGCATGTGCCTCGCCGCCGCGTCCGTCTCCCCCGCCCGCTACTGCCTCTCGCCCTCCTCCGCCGCGCTCCCGCGCCGCCTCCTCCACCGCCTCTTCCTCGGCCCCGACCCCGCGAGGCCGCCGTCGCCGCTGCGGCGCTGCATCCCGTTTCACCGGATGGCGGTACGCGCGCAGCTCCCTCTCTATCCCCCTCCCTCATTTCATCCCCTCTTTTATTCTTTCTGTACCTTAGTCAAAACAACCGCGAGGCTAATTGTTGCTGTGAATTGGATTTTCACGCTGTTGACGCTAAGCAGATTAAGTGGAGCATCGTGTAGAATTGCCAATTTGATTTGTGGGGACAGATGTTTCTTCAGGAAGATGTAGGCACAAATTTGAGAGTAGAATTGCCAATTTGATGTAGACCCTCGTGGTCTGCTGTAGAAGATAGCATGTTTGGAGATACTGGGTGTCAGGGGCAGAGCCAGCATGAGGCATTGTGGTGGCCTGGTGAGGGGGCATTGGCCCCTTTCAGCCCCTCCCCTCAGTTTCGTTAATGGTTGCTTTGCACCCCTAATTTAAAAAGTCTGCCTCTGCCACTGGTGGGCATATGTGCTTCTCTTTTAGAACTTTGTTTTGAACACTAAAAATCACCCTTTGTGCAGGGAATCTGAAATTAATTGTTACCCAGCATCTTTCAGGTGTGCTACTGTTGTGTATAATTGATGTAACATAAGCTCATCTCGCACAGAAGCTTTTCAATCATATTGTATCCAATCCACATAGAAATTTTTAGGGTAATCTACAGATGATTTCTCAAGGGCAATCTGCTGCTTGCCGATATATGGATCCTTCATGATAATTCCATGTACGGTCAGTCTAGATAAAGTGGAGAGGCATCTATATACTAGTATGATGATGGAATTGAAGCAGCCTCTAGATATACATTCTATTGTTAGAGCGCATTTGTAGTTTGGTGAGATTTATTTGTTGAATCTACCAGACTGAGCTATTCTGCAAGAGAAGCTACCAGCAGTGAAAGTTTGGCAAGGGCCATCCTCTCCTTGCCCCATTTGTAACTTGATATTATATTTTTGTTGGACTTAATTTTGTATAAGAATATAAATTGATGCCGAAACTGTCACTGTTTCTGGTGGGGAAATACAAATAAAAAATCTATCACTGGGACGGTCCTTTTTATTGCTGCAATTTTACCCTTTAGTCATACATTTGTAGGAGCTCATCTCACCATTTCTTGCTTAACTTTCAGCAATTTTGGACTCAACCATCACTGGACAAGAACAAGGCTCTGGTTGACTACCTAAAGCAGTATGGTGCTGTTAGTTCTGATAAAGTGGCCGAAGTGATGGAAACAATCGATAGAGCATTGTTTGTACCAGAGGGCACCCCTTACATTGATACTCCTATGCCTATTGGTTATAATGCGACGATATCTGCTCCTCACATGCATGCAACCTGCTTAGAGCTGTTGAAGGATCATTTGCAACCAGGCATACATGCCTTGGATGTTGGATCAGGTGCGTTACTGATACTTTGTTGCTGCTTATTAGTGTCCATCAGATGTTACTGTTGAATGAACGACTTCTAAATTCTAATATTTTCTCTTAACTACTGTTATATGACAATGAGTCGCGTCACCTTTTAGGTAGTGGCTACTTGACGGCTTGTTTTGCAATGATGGCTGGACCGGAAGGTCGTGCAGTGGGGATTGAACACATTCCTGAGCTTGTTGCTTCCTCTATTGAGAATGTCCAGAAAAGTGCTGCAGCGCCATTACTGAAGGATGGAGCACTTTCTTTTCATGTTGCAGGTATGCTAACTGGTATCACTGTACTACACTGAGCCATTAAGTGCATTATGAATATCTTGTGCTTCTCTTTGTAAAGGTTCTACAAGTTTACTCTTGTTCACATCTTCCATCCCTTTGGGTAATCATAGCTACTACCTTCTGTAGCGCACTTGATTGGGAGTGCTATTTTGAGTTCTTTGCACGATGTATTCAATTGTAGTGTAGAAAGCGCTCTATCTGTTGGAGATGAACACAGACAGTTATCAGTGCATTTTTCACCATGTAGATGTAAATCTTTCCAGAACATGGAGCTAATTCGTCAAATGAACAGTAATAGTAATTTTTCTCCGGAAACACATGTCCACTTATGATTGTAGATCTTTGTTATCCTTTCATGACTCCTAGGGGCTAGGGTTCTTGATGTGCCATAGTTATCGGCTTGGAACACTTCACCTTTTCATGTCAGTTACACTTTAGCTATTCATGTAAGTGAAGTTCTGAAATAATCTGAAACAAGATTCTCAAAACTACAGATGGCAGGCTTGGCTTTCCAGACGCAGCGCCCTACAATGCTATTCATGTTGGTGCAGCAGCACCCGAGATCCCTAAGCCTCTGCTCGAGCAGCTGAAGCCTGGCGGCCGAATGGTCATACCTGTGGGCAGCTACATGCAGGAACTGCAAGTGGTGGACAAGAAGGCCGATGGTTCGATCAGCGTCCGGACTGATGCGTCCGTCCGCTACGTCCCTCTGACCAGCCGCGCTTCTCAGTTGCAGGACCCATAGGGTCGTTTCGCTCCGGACATCGAAAGCATGTACATATATGATCACTATGGTCACCACCTCGTGTTCTTAGTGCCTAGGTAGTTTCAGTGCGGCGATGTGTAGCCGTGTAGGTAACAACTTCAGGGAATGTGTGCTTTCTGAAATAAAATGAGTTGCCGCCATATTTCTGATGTTCAATGTGTGCCATCCACATCTCAGCTTCTGAACTTTCATGCGTGTATATACAAACCAGATTTTTCACCACTATTGATTCTCCATTGTCTAGTAATATTTTTTACTATATAAAAAAAAAGAAAAAGGTCATACACATCACAATTTCGCCCCAGGTTTTCTGTCGATCAAAGTTTCACATTGGCTTGAAGTTCCTGTACGCGATGACAGCGTAGAACGGGTCGGAGCTCGCCATCCCGAACAGCCTCACAAAGGCAGCCAGCGGCTGCTGCGCCGCTCCGCCGCCGGCCGAGGGCAGCTTCCTGATCACCTCCGGCTGCGTGAAGCCCTCCACGCACTGGAAGTACTGCGTCACGAGCTGCACGCGGCTGTAGGGCGTGCCCTCTCGCCACGCCCCGATCGCCTTCTCGTAGAACATCCGGTTGCTAAAGCTCACGATGCACACGCCCCCCGGCTTCAGCACCCGGAAGATCTCCGCAAACACCTTAAAAACCAAGATTCATAAGTGAAGCCTGATCAGTTGATTGATGTGTATGTTAACTCCATCTGTCATGTGTATGTTAATTCCATCTGTCAGTTGCTGTCGAAAGAAGATACTATTACCTTTTCAGGGGATTGCAGGTACTGCACGCTGACGGTGCAGAGCACGGCGTCGAAGCTGCCGCTCTCGAGCTCGAGCTGCTGCTCGCGGTTGAGGTCCTTGACGAAGAAGTAGTCGAGGCGCGGGTTCCTGGCGAGCTCCTGCGCGTTGAGCCCGTGGCCGACGACCCGCCGGAACTGGACCTCCGGCGGCAGGTGGCTGACCCAGGAGCTCATCAGGTCGAGCACGTCCCACCCGGGCCGGAGCCGCTCCCGGTACAGGTCCGTGAGCGTGGCGATGAAGCCGTCGTCGACGTGCGTCACGAGGCGCGGGAACGCGTAGAAGTCGCGGTCCGGGCGCGCGTCCAGCTTCGCGCGGCCCTCGGGCTGCAGCACCAGCCGCCGGATGCTGCCGGCGGCCGCGGGGGAGGAAGGCGACGGCGACGCGTCGTTGGAACATCTCGGCGCCGGAGCCAGAAGACGCGGCCGCGGCCGCAGCGTCTGTGGCTGGGAGCAGAACATGTTCGCTCTGGGAGAGCGGCAGCGTAGGCTCACTCGTTCCTTGCGGCTGGTGGGGTCGTATGGCTCGAGTGGCCTTCCCGGGAAGGCATGCTATCTGCCACACATCCATCAAATCAAGGCCCCTGGTTGTCACATGCAACAGGCTGGTCCCACCAGCACAAATCTCAGCGCACATCAAACGTTGAAAGCAGCGTGCCTTCCCGGGCCGGTGCCTTCGGCTTTGCATTTCCCTTGAAGCAGTGGTCTGTTAAATAACCCATCCTAAAAGCATTTTAAACTTGAAATTCTTGAAGAGCAGACATGTTCGAGCAATGCAATTAATTATTATTCCGAACGCACAGAAAAAATGCGCTTCATTATATATATATATATATTTTAAAAAAGAACATGTCCAAGAGAACAAGTACAAACCACCACTACGGCGGCATAACAAGAAGTTCTAGTGATCAGAGAAAGCATGCTTCGAATGTAAGGGAAGACACAACCTGTTATTGATAATGAAGGAAGTATGACACATGTTGCACTTCACCGCCGACAGAAGGTTCAGCTTGTTGCTGGACGGGATGGAGAACTGCTGCAACTGGATGGAGCATCCTCGATTGCATATCGCGACCAGGAAGGGACCGCACAACATCACTGTTTCTGTTGGAAGAGTCTTCTTTACCGATGCAGCGTATATCGTGGTATATCGTGGTCCTCAACGTCCACGGCATCGTATAAGGCTCTTTTAAGAGCTCCAGATCTAGAAAATTCTTGGAATCCTTTATGCTTCTCATTCCCAGCTCTAAAAATCCCTGAATGTGGAGTTGTGATGTATTAAAGGTCTTTGGTTGAATCATTTTGTTACTCAAGTTGGATTAAAACTATAAGTCAAAAAATCTTTATTTTAATTTTTAAACTTGGAGCTAGAGTTGTGCCGAATAGGCCATAACTCGTCATTTGAGACTCCCATCCCGGTGACAGCGTCATCGCTTTGAGTTGCACTACTTCACACGTTTTCTCGTTTTTGATTGATGCAGATGGTTAAAAAATTTGTAGCCCATTCATTTCTTTCTATGTTGTCCCGATAGCATCAGACCGTTCAACAATTGATTAGCCTAAGATGGTGAATATCTGAAATGAAAGTTAAAGAGAGAGAAAATCAACTGATGAACCTTCAAACTTCTCTCCATAAAATGGCTAGAGGACCCCCCCCCCCCCCCACACCAAACACCCACCCACCTTCAAACTTCTCTCCATAAAATAACCATATCTTGTACTTTAATATTTGCACAGCAAAAGAGCCACTACATTTGGTCTCAAAGGATAGAAGCACCACATTAATTGGATAAAGAAAAAAAATCCCTACCAGTGTTGTTATAATAAAATAAAACTAAAATGTTCCTATATATGTTGGTGGCTCCAGCTGTACCCAATGTGTTTTGTGATATGATAATGGGCCATTTGTGTACTCCTGTCCTAAAATATAAGAGATCGAGAGTTTGGTCAAAATTAATTTTTTAAAACTTTAATTGTCAATAACTAAATATTACTCTAATAAATATTAACAAATTTAAACTATATAATTACATTCACTTGTATCTATCATAATATGTAACTCGTTTTATTTAATTTATTTTATTTTTGTAGATATTGTCGGTCAAATTTTATAAAATTTGACTTTAACCAAAATCGCAATCCCTTATATTTTGGAACGGAGGGAGTATCTTAGTTTCTAACGAGTTGGATATCACACCCAAGTAAATTATACTCACCATTGGTAGTAGTGTAATCCGACCAAAGACACGAGGAACCATCTTCCCTGGTGAGTTTCCTTTTCATTTTAACAGAATCTTGATGAACAATCGAGCACTGCAATCAATCATCAGCAATCACCTCCTCAGAGCAAGTATTATGAACGGCGTTGAGCCGGCGAAATGCTTCCGTGTGAGAGAGAGAAAGCAAGAGAGAGAAGGGAGCCGCCGACTCGCGAAGCGCCCGCTCGAGCGGGCGGAGGAGCGCTGCGGCAGCTCTGATTTGCTGTGACCGCTGCTATGCAATCAATACAAGCGGGGCCCGCTGCCACCAAGCACTCCTCGCAGCACTCCTCACTGATGTATACTATAGAATACAACTATAGGTAAGCAGACTGCACTTATTTAATTAGTTTGCCATTTATTATGCTCCGACGGCCTTTGTGCGAGACGAGCAGCAACTGAAAGCGAGCTTAGTAGGAGTTGAGGGTGCTCTGGCGTAGCCTGCGTTCTTGGGATAGCATCTTGGCGAAGCGCCCGAGTGCCTCCTCGTTGGTGCCCTCCCCGGCGACGGGCTTGTGCTCCTCCTCGGTGTCAATGCTCACCCTCGCCACTGGCTTCTTGAGCAGCTCATTGCCGATCCCGATCAGTGCCTCCGTGTCTTCTTCTTCGCGATGTCCACCAACGACGGGTTCCTCCTCGTCAACAAATCGTCCTACACGTGTAAATACATGTACATGTGCTCGAGCTCGGCGTCCATTCCGGCAGGATCGTCTACGCCAATCGCCAATCCATGCAAGCCCGAGGCGCTCCTCTGTTGGCCCAGCTCTCTCTCCTCAATCGCCGGCGTCTGTTCCTGCAATACGAGCAATTTCGTATTTTCTTTACGCAACAAAGGTATTGCATGGTTCTGTTCCTGCTTGGGTTATCTTTAACGATATGGGCTTTGATGTCTTATGATCAAGGTTTGCAAAACCGACAGTAATCGGTCCAGACTAATTTCCTCGGTTTACCAGTTTTCTAGTTTGAATTCATTTGTTAATCGGTCCGGACTAATTTCCTCGGTTTACTGGTTTTCTAGTTTGAATTTTAAATGATTTTTAAAATTTAACAAATTTTGTCCGGTTTTCATGACCGGTAACCGGACGTATCGGTTGAATCGGTAACAAGAACCTTGTTATGAATATGGGCAGTGGGCACCGATAAAAGTGGCTAAAGTGATGGAAACAATCGATAAAGGATTATTTTGTACCATAGGGATAGGCCGCCTCTACAAAGTATTTTTAGCGACGGTTCATTGTAACAGTGTCCCACGAGCCACTACAGCGGCGGGCGTAGTTAAAAACCGCCGCTACGTGTTTTTCTAGTCCGCCGCTGTAGTGGACTTGTGTTGTAGTGAGGACACCCCTTACATTGGTAGTCCAATGCCTATTGGTTACAATGCGACTATGTCTACTCCTCACATCCATGCAACTTGATATCTGATTCTCTAATACTGAACACAACATGTTTTTGGGCAATGTATCTGCCAGAATACCCGGGGAAAAAAGATACAATGTCACTGTTTGATAGTTTAAGGAGAAGTGGGTCATGGCCCACCGAGTGTGGGCTCACGCATTCCGTACATCCCAACTAAAGTTCGGCCCATAACAAGTTGAGCGCTGCCATGTGGATCGTATACATACTTGGCTACAATATTGTATCAGGCGGGAAAACGATCATGATTGGCAATGACACACACGGAAAAGTTAAATCGTGATCTATGATGAGAAAACCATCACTAGCAGTGGCTGGTGACACGCGAGAAACATCATTAATCAGCAGATTCTTGTAATGGTTTTAACTCTATCAGGCATTCAACCATCTTGGGAATTCATGAAATTGAAGCCGCCGGATTGGTTAGGAAAGTTTGTAATGGATTGCAAGAAATCGGTGGCAGACTGATGGCGAGAAGGGGCTTCTTCACTTTTAGAAGAGCACAATAATTTGGTCCCTCGGCTAAAGCTCTGCGAACGGTTGCTTCTCACGGGAGCGCATCTGCTGTAGCTCCATCTTGTGTGCAGCTCTGCATGGACTTCTTTAGCATGTCAACATCCTCTCGCTCTGCAGTTGGAGGCGTGATTGTTGGCGTCCTAGTCCACCCATCCCAGTGGCAATGGCATCGACTTCTTAGCTTTCAGTTCATGTTCTATGTAGTCAAATGGGGGAGGGGGCGAGCGTCCCCACCTGAATTTTCATTAAAACATGCCATCAGCCGACCAAGGCTTTTGATATGTTACATGTGTTTGAGTTGAGTGCATGCACACCAAGAAAAATCAGGTTGTGGAGGCGAATCTCAAACTAGATTGACATGGTGTGGTTTTTGCAATTTAACTTTTTTCTTGGTGAATAGTATCATTTTTCTCATTTTTAACAACATGTTCTAGCACTGTAGTTAATCATCCGCAACCTTTTGATCCCTTGATGACAACAGGTAGGCAGACCTTTGTTAAAAAAAAAAAAAACAGATATGCAGACCGCACGTATTTATTTTGCCGTTTCTTATAGCTGTATAGCTTAGTAGGAGTTGAGGGTGCTCTGACGTAGCCTGCGTTCTTGGGATAGCATCTCGGCGAAGCGCCCGAGCGCCTCCTCGTTGGTGCCCTCGCCGGCGACAGGCTTGTACTCCCCGGTGTCGATGTTCACCCTCGCCACCGGCTTCTTGAGCAGGTCCTTGCCAATCCCGATCAGCGCCTCCATGTTCTCCTTTGTCGCAACGTCCACCAACGACGTGTTCCCGGTCAACGAATCGTCCTACACACGTAAATACATGTACACGCGTCGCGTCATGTGAACGAACACATGCTTGAGCTGACAAAAGAATCTGATGATGCTTTCATAGTACGTATGAACGTACTAGTGATCTGTCAGTAAGTTGTTAATTCCGAATCACCAGTAATTAAGTTATTAGTTAGTGACTGTACGTACTTGGATGCGTATGTAGTTCTTCTCGCAGCGGAGGGCCTTGAAGAGCACCGATGCGTGGATGTCGACCATGTCGGAGCTGGCGTGCGAGAGGATGTCGATGAGCGGGTTGAAGTCGCCGTCGTAGAGCCACCGGAGCAGCCCCCACTTGGCGCACTGCGGCGCGGTGTACTTCTCCGACTGCTTGGCCGACCCGGTCCCGACGGAGATGATGAGGTAGCGCGTGTACTCCGTGGCGTTGTCGGTGTGGAAGTCGAGGTTCTTGTTGATCACCTCCTTGGTGAGCATGGACATGGCGACCATGGTTGGGTTGTTGGCCGCGACGCCGCCGTCGACGAGGTGGAACTCCCGGGACGCGCCGCCCGGGCCGCGGGTCGTGAAGTGGTGCGCCGGGAAGTAGGTGGGCGCCGCCGCCGTGCTGATGCAGATGTCGGAGAGGTGCGCGTTCTTGAGCGGCTCGGCCTTGGCCTCGTACGTGGTGAAGATCACCGGCTGCATGTGCCGGACGTCGAACGCCGGCACCACGACGTTGGTCACCGTGTCCGCCACCGTCACGTCGCGCGTGAGCGTCTTGATCTTGTCGTGCAGGAAGGACCCGTCGTACTTGGGACCCATCAGCAGGCCGACCAGCTTCGCCACCGGCATCAGGAACCATAACCTGCATCATGCACCGTAGTGTTTCTAATCAGCATATGATGCATTCCGGACCAAATAAGAGACGGCGTGGATCGATTACTTTCTCTGTGGGAAGATCTTGGGGCCGTTCTCGAGGTAGAACTGGGTGATGTTCTTGGCGGCGAACAGCGGCCGCTTGTTCTCGTCCGGCGCCGCTAGCATCGCCGTGATCAGCGCGCCCGTGCTCGTCCCCGCAATCACGTCGAAGTAGTCTGCGATCCGCGCATCCGGCCCGTCCAGCTCCTGCCATCAGAAGAGCATGCGCATTCACAACTAACGGTAAACCAAGGTTCCAAAAATCGATCCCACACATCCCGTGGTGACCCGCCACCTAGAACTGGAAATGAAGTCTGGAATGACACTTGTT
Organism: Eragrostis curvula; assembly: GCA_007726485.1. Taxonomy (NCBI): domain Eukaryota; kingdom Viridiplantae; phylum Streptophyta; class Magnoliopsida; order Poales; family Poaceae; genus Eragrostis; species Eragrostis curvula. Next base: position 20,209,916 of record RWGY01000031.1, read on the forward strand.
AACAACCAATAGACGGATAGTGCTAAGGTTCTGCACGGACCTGGAGCTTCGCCTCGAGGCACGCGATGATGGTCGCCGGGATGAGCCCGCGGATGCCGCCGCCGTCAATGCTCAGCACCGTGATGAGCTTCCCCTGCGATGGCGGCAGGGCGGCCGTACTGGTGCTGTCCATTGGAGGGACAAGTGAGATCGATCAGAAAGAAACCAGAGCTCTTCGATCTTGTGCTCCCGATCCCTAGGGGCTCTGGGAGCTACCACACCTCCTTATAAACCGGCGCTGGTCTCAGGAGTAGGCAGCATGGCCAGCCAGGATCGTATGGTGCTGGCAAGTAATATTACTTTTTTAGGGCTCGGTCGATGAGTCATATGTCTCTCCCTCTCTTTCAAATACTCCTTTGCATTTCACGTTCCATGTGTTCGAGCTCCTATTCGCCGTTGTCTTCCTCGGAGATGGAGTTGAATGCGTGGCCTGTACAACTAAGCTACTGTTTCAGATGTCGAATGCACGTTTAACCTCTAAATTGTCACGGACCAGTTTTACAACGCATCGTTGATCCAATGGTGTATTCTTTGTGCCGATATTAGCCAGAGAAAGACGTCAAAAGTATGGTTGTTGTGGTGGTTGCTCAGAAGTCAGAACTAGGAGAGAAATTTTTCTTTTTACAAGACCCGCGAGGAGAGAGCGGTGCCTTTTAAATTCGTGCACAAGAGAGAACCATAAATTTGGTATCACCTCCAAGGCTCCAACTATACTCGTCCAGTTTAATGGTACATCTAGCTAGATAGCTGGCTATACCTAAATTCTCCATTGTAACTGTCCGTGCTTTTCTAACACAAGTATTATTTTCTATCATCAAGCTAGGTAGCACCCGTGCAACCCCCGCGATCCAAATCAAAACTCTAATGCATACACACAAACTCCAGCTGTCAAACATATTTGTCGTAATCCAAATCTTGTTTCGATTGTAGTCAATCGATTGCTTGACAACACTGACACGTATTTCATCACTGCATTTTTTTGTATGCCAAAAGAGTGGTCACGAGAACTTGCTGCACGTACGATTAACTAAAGCAGGGTCTCGTGTGTGTGTGTGTGTGTGTGTGTGTGTGTGTGTGTGTGTGTGTGTGTGTGTGTGTGTGTGTGTGTGTGTGTGTTTTGTGGGGGGGCGTTTGGGTGGCAACATTGTCCTGAAAGAAGAGATCTCATGTGATAAAAAAGATGTGGACGTCCAAACTCCAATGATAAAGGTTGAAGTTTGCAGCACATGAGTTTTCAGAGGTTCCAGCTTGTCTGCTCACCAACACTAGAACCAATAACATAAATATTGGATTATCTTTCCAGTAGTGATCACGGCATTGACTAATAACCAAATCCACAACCCTACAGAAAGTTCTACTACCTCCGTTCTTAAATTGATGTTACCGTTGACTTTTTAAGTTACGTTTGACCACTTGTCTTATTCAAAATATTAGTTCACATTTGAAAACTTATAAGATATGCTTAAACTTTGTTTAGTGATAAAACAAATCATATCAAAATATATGATAATTTTAAAACTTTTTTAAATAAGACGAATGGTCAAACGTAACTCAAAAAGTCAACGACAACATCAATTTAAAAACGGAGGGAGTAGCTAGCAGATTGGAGAATCTTCCAAAAGGGAAAAAAAAATGTAAAATTCCACCCGAGGACAACTTTAAAATTTGAACTAAGAAATTTTTTCCTGATGTCATCCACGTAAACAAAACGGAGTATTTATTGTTCCTCGTGTTGTCACGGGCCAGGTGCCAACTCCAAGATAAGGTTTCAAGCATTTGATCAATTTGCCTGTAGACATATGATTATGGTATGGAGACATTGGAACTTGTGTATGATTAGATAATAAATCAAACTCATGACGAAAGAACACACTTCTTGATTATATATGTTATAACAGAAACAAGAATAGTTCTATGAAATTATAAGATGGTGATGAACCATACAAATATGTATTCAATGTTAGGTTGCCTTGCATTTCGTCCCCTTGTGCAACTCATTATGTTTATTCAATTGGCTCGTATAGATGGTACGATTTCTTTCACACAAATTGAAACTCCTGTGAAGGACAATAACTGTGGGTTATTCGTCAAAAAGAAAATACTTGGGAAATCTTAAACATTTTGTAATGTATGTGTATCTTATTAGATGTTTCTGTTTAAAAAACCAGAAAAATGATTTCCAGTCCCTCTCCCACTAAAAGAAATTGAGAAACAAAATACCGCAAGATTGGTGTGTACGCAACGTTTGGCTTTGTTTTGTATGCACTAGCCGGACAGTGCCCACGTCTTCATCATCACTTCAATTCCAAGCTTTCTTTTCGAAACAAAGAAGAATCCGGAACATTTCCGTCAAGTTTTTCCAGGGTCTGAGGTCTGATTTGTTTTCGTTTTTCAACAACCCCCCCCCCCCAAAAAAAAAAAAGAAAAAACTTAGGCCACCTGCAGTGTTAAGCTAGCACGAGGAGCTGGACATTTTGATTATAGTACAGTATATGGTAGGGCGTCTACTTCATAGTGGCGATGTTATATTTTGCTTCGAGATGGTTCCTCTCCTCGTAGTCGTAGGCAGGTCGTTCTCAGGGCTCAAGCAGATTGTCATCAGCAGTCGATGTGGAGTACGTGGCTACCTGGGTTCATTGTTTCTTTATGTGAGCAGAAACATCATCGACATACGTCAAAGCATGTGACGACACATGATGACATGCACATGGGACGTGAAGCACGTGCGAGTACGCACACATCGCTGTCGAACTTTGTCCATCCATCCGTGTGCAATCGCGACACCACTTCCTGCAAACGTTTTACACGGCTAGTGCCTAACTTTTGCTTGTCGAAGAATCTGATGGGCCTGTAAAGTAGCAGACAGATCAGACGTGGACTCTGGACACTGTTCGGCTAGACCAGCAGCTCATGTCTTTTGGAGAGGCAAGTGGTGATCAGCAGAAATGGATAACGTAAACTCGAGAGAGTGCAGGAGTGCACGGGACACGGACGCCTGAAGTTCGCGTTTGCCTCTACGTAGCCCATGTAGAAGCATGGGCCCGTTAGGCTAACCTGCGTTGCGCCGGGAGAATATCTCAGCCCGCCCTCCCAAGCAGGCCTTATGCCCATCACAGTACGGCTCGGCCGTCCTGGCGTGATGGGCTGACGGCCCATATGATGCAACAGGGCCACCACTCGGTTGGGGGTTCCTTGAGTCCGGTCAACGCCAAATCCGCGAGCGGGCTTGCCACCACCACAGATTGGAGATTAGTAGAACCTCGTCGCTGTCTCGGTCGGCACTCGGCACTCGGCAGGCAGCTCCCGCCCGCGTGCGCCGCCGCCCCTACAGCGTCGAGACCGTTCCCGAGTCCTGCCGCACTTGGCCTTTCCCACGTTTCGCACGCAAACGTCTCGCGCCGGTGCGGCGGTGCCCCCACCTGACCCGACCAGAAGAAACAGTTGGCTTATCCAATCACGCGGGAGTTCAACGCTTCCTACATGGCGCTGACGAGGCTGCTGGCTTTCCGCTGCTCCCTCCCGCCCCTTCTTCAACCGCGCTATAAGGGCCCGCGGTGCGGCATCCGCCGCGGCCAGCTCCGACTTTCAATGCCTGTCGCCGCCGCAGCAGCTTCCCAAAGCCTTAGCAGCGCCGCCGCCCCCGCCGACGACACGCCCTCGCGCTCGCGTCAGATGATGGCGCGGCTGGAGCAGGGGTCCGTGGTGGTGGCCGGGCGGGAGCTCCTCGCCCGCGCCCCGCCCAACGTCACCCTCAGCCCCGCCGGCGACGCGACGAGCGCCGCGTTCCTCGGCGCCAGGGCGGCCGCGCCGTCCAGCCGCCACGTGTTCTCCGTCGGCACCTTGGCCAGGTAAGCTGTCGTCGTACCAGCGCGCAACTCAATGGGCGGGCCGCTATTGCCGCGAATTCGTGATGATTGGTGACCGACGGGTTTATGGTTCTTGGACCGGTGCGGCGGCCGGCGCAGCGGGTGGAGGTGGCTGTCCCTGTTCAGGTTCAAGATCTGGTGGATGGTCCCGGCCACGGGCGCCGGCGCGGCGGCCGTCCCGGCGGAGACGCAGATGCTGCTTCTCGAGTCCAGGAGCGAGGCGGCGGGTTCTTCGGCGGCGGAGGGGAGCGCGGTGTACGCGCTGATGCTGCCGGTTCTTGACGGCGGCTTCCGGGCCAGCCTCCAGGGAAGCCCCGAGGACGAGCTCCTGTTCTGCTTCGAGAGCGGTGAGCTTTGTACTCTGACGCATAGAATTTCGAGTTACCAATCGCGTCAAAATGTGCAATGCTTAGTGATTTCTGACAGAAGAAATGGTGGTGTTGCCTCTTGGTAGGTGATCCGGAGGTTCAGACGATGGAAGCAGTTGATGCGGTATTCATCAACTCAGGGGATAACCCTTTCAAGCTTCTGAAAGAATCCATCAAGTAATGTTCATACTCTTAAGTCCTAATGTAACCTCAAGAACATTGTCTTTTGTCCTACGCCAAAAATCGGCTCACGGGCGCATAATTCTTTTTTTTTAGGACGTTATGTACGATCAAAGGAACTTTCAGTCATATAGAGGACAAGGAGGTAAAGCTCTGCAGCTTCATTCATGCTTATGCCACCTAATTTACCAATACTGATATACTCTAGTTCAGCTTCCGTTTATTTTATATTTTCTCAACTACTTTTAAATTCATCTCAAATATCAGATCCCTGAAAACTTGGACTGGTTTGGGTGGTGCACTTGGGATGCATTTTACAAAGATGTTAACCCAACAGGGATTGAGGAGGGGCTTCAAAGGTATAAAAATAGAAGATGTTAACCCAACAGGGATTTTATCTATTTGTTGTTCATGTACTTGTTTATGTGATCTTGAAGAGAACATAAAAGTGTAAATTTTACGCCTTATCTTTAGTTGTCACTAACTGATCGATGATGCAAATTTTGTTGTACAGTTTGCGCGAAGGTGGTGCGCCACCAAGGTTTCTGATTATAGATGATGGTTGGCAAGAAACGGTTGATGAATTCAAGGAAGTGGATGAAACCCTCCGTGAGCAAACCATGTTAGTATTCCATCCTTTGATAAACCATAAAATTCTGCATTGCGTCAGTTCCTCATTTCAACTACATTATTGCCAGGTTTGCACATAGGCTGGCTGATCTGAAGGAGAATCATAAGTTCAGGGGAGAAACCTACAAGAATATTGGCGACCTCGTCAAGAAAATCAAAGAAAAACATGGAGTCAAGTACTATATTCTTCTTAAATACTAGTTCTGTTATAAGAAAGTTCATAATTTTGCTGACCAAAATGTATGAAACTTCAGGTACGTTTATCTATGGCATGCTTTACTTGGGTATTGGGGAGGGGTTCTTGCAACATCTGATGCGATGAAGAAGTACAATCCAAAGCTTCTTTACCCAGTTCAATCTCCGGGTAATGTCGCAAATTTGAGGGATATAGCTATGGACAGCTTGGAGAAATTTGGAGTCGGTGTAATTGATCCTGCCAAGATATATGACTTCTACAATGATCAACACAGCTACCTTTCTATGATGGGTGTGGATGGTGTGAAGGTTGATGTGCAGAACTTGTTGGAAACTCTTGGGCAGGGGTTTGGTGGCCGTGTTGCAATTACTCAAAAGTATCAGCATGCTCTTGAGGAATCTATTGCTCAAAACTTCAAAGGAAACAACCTAATATGCTGCATGAGCCACAACTCAGACAGCATCTTTAGGTAACTAAGTAGCATTTCAGTAGCTGCAGAAGATATTAGCCATGTACATAAAGCCTGACATGATTCTTGGTTTTTTCTAGTGCCTTGAAGAGTGCAGTGGCTAGAGCCTCAGAAGACTTCATGCCTCGGGAACCAACATTTCAAACTCTGCACATTGCTTCTGTGGCATTCAATAGCCTTTTGTTGGGTGAAGTCTTCGTACCCGACTGGGATATGTTTCATGTGAGGCTTTGCATGTCCAGTATTTTTTTAGGCACGTTGCTATACTTCAATGTTAACTAATTTTCAAACTTTTATTCTTTTGAAGAGCAAGCATGAATCAGCTGAATTTCATGGAGCTGCTAGAGCACTGAGTGGAGGTGGTGTTTATGTCAGGTGATTCATTATCATCCTTTCCCTGTTTGGTTGCTTACTTTTTACTTTTAACCAAGTGCATTAGTTCATGGCATATTTTTGCTGTTTTGTGCAGTGACAAACCTGGAGTGCATGATTTCAGTGTTCTCGAAAAGCTTGTTCTACCAGATGGCTCAATTCTGAGGGCAAAACATGCTGGCCGTCCTACACGCGATTGTCTGTTCAATGACCCAGTCATCAATGGCAAAAGGTATGAGCTCGCAATTCAGCTCTCCAAGTTTCTGTTGCTGCCCAGCTTTTGGTGGAGAACACTAATCTTTTTAATTGTTTTACAGTCTACTAAAAATATGGAACTTGAACAATTTCTCTGGTATCATTGGAGTGTTCAATTGTCAGGGAGCTGGACAATGGGTTTGGCCAGTTAAAGAAACTGCTTGTGTTCCTACCACCATCAGCATCACTGGCCATCTCTCACCATCAGATGTAGAGTCTCTTGATGACATATCTGATGATAATTGGAATGGAGAGACTGCAGTATATGCTTTTAATTCATGTAAAAATTCGTGACCTGACTGTTTGTTTTTAACTCTCCCATCTCAGCACCATACCATCAACACCTGATTTGCCTTCCTTTTGTTCTACAGGCTCTCTTTCGAGGCTTCAGAAGCATGAAAATTTGGAAGTTTCATTGTCTACAATGGCATGTGAGATCTACACCATTTCGCCAATAAAGGTTGGAACTCGTCTCTCTTCCCTTGAATCCCTTCTTGCATGTGGTGAACACTGTAAATTTTATTCTTTTACAAATAAAAAGAAACGTTATGTTATTTGCACCAGGTTTTCAGTGAGGCTGTACAGTTTGCACCTATCGGATTGATCAACATGTTCAATTCTGGTGGCGCACTAGACGATGTTACAAGCAGTGCAGATTCTTCAGGCATTGTAATTCACATCAAATGCCGAGGTCCAGGGCGCTTCGGTGCGTTTTCAGCCATTAGGCCGGAGCTTTGCAGAGTTGATGGCCATGAAGTTCAGTTCAGTCATATAGAGGACGGTCTGCTGGCCTTCGATATTCCTCATAACTCGCCCCACGTTAACTTGAGCAACATTGAGATTCTCTACAGACCTTCCTGAAGCCGGTAGTTTTTCTGATTATTAAGCCCAACGTGCAATTTCCGCCGTGCTTTTTGATAACCATTACACATGCAGAGAAGGATGTATATTTTCTCTTTTGATGATTGCTGTGCGTTATTGATGTCTGTGTCTCGTGCATACTGTTGTATCAATTGGGCTATTGTAAATCTACTGGATAGTTGAAAAAAGAGAAATTTAACATGTTCAACGCTGATTCCGTCGCTACATGAACCGTGGGCTTCTGGACGAAGGTGAGCTTCACGCAGCGCCTGGGGCTCGAGGCCTTCGCGCGCGCCCTTCTCCAGCTCTCCGTCATCATCGGCAATTCCAACAGCCATTGGCATCCGTGATGCATTCGACAGCGGGTGCTTTCTAACCCTTGGCACGCCGTCGGCTTCAGAACAATGGGTTTGGATTGGATGGTTGTTTTCCCCCGTCAAACTGAAATCGGACTTCGTTCTTTGGGATTTGGATCCCAATCCAATCCCAGGACTACTGGGTGAGGCTTCAAAGGATCAATGACGGGGCGCGCCGCTGAGCCTCGACATGTGTTAAGCTCCCACACTCTTGAAAGACCGGTTTTAGGAAATAACCATTCTAGCACGATTTAATCCCCATCATTATTTGTGATACCAAATTATTTTTATTAATTATCATGCCATGACTCATAACAACATGGCATGTAAACCAGCTGAGAACATAATTACTATTTCATTTCAGGATTCTTTCTTGGATTGCTCAACTTGACGAACTCTTATGATGGATGTACCCATGTGGTGGTGGCGATAGCGGCGGTGGAACAGTCCAAGCTGAAAACAAACAATAATAAATATTACTATTATTAACAGAGGCGTAATACTGCTAGCTACTTATCATTATTTTTATAAATTAGGTGGACAATAGTAGCTACTTACATCCACATTTGCTTCCTTCTGGCACCTGCCTACCACATTCCCTTGCCAGACGAACAAGCTTGCTCACGCTGACATAAAATTCCTCATCTAAGAAGATAAATACCGCATAGGTTTCGCCCGCCCGCGTCCGCGTCACCCGAATTACTGCACCGTTCGATTACCATGCTAATGGCCGTTGCGATCTTACCATGTGTCCTCAATTTTTCAACAGCTTGCCGTGCTTTCTTGACTTTGTATGAGTGGAAGAGCTCAACATGATTGACTATTTTGACGTGCACCCTTTCTTTGCTTACAATACTCAGCCAGCGCCACTTTTTTCTTCCTCTCAGAGCAAGGATAACGGATGCGCCTGCTGCCGGCGGAGAGAAACGCCAGCTCACTCGTATGTGGGGACCTGTGACGGCGGGACCTACTAATATTTAATCTCTTTTTTGCTCCTGCAGCAGCGACGAACCAATGAAAGGTGAGGGAACGGTAGTGGTGGCCCCACAAGCGCGTCTGCGCCGGCTTCGTGCGGGCGTTTGGCAACTCGCCCGCTTTGATCTCTCTCCTCATTTCTCTCTCTCCCACGTTGGATTTGTGCCGACGTGTCCTTCCATTTCGCCGGCTCATGAAGCCTCGTTATACCTGCTCTCATGCGTTGAAAGCTGACTTTGGTGCTCACCGAACGTGAACTGATGTCTTCGAACGTGACTTCCGCGCTCACCGCTGCCTTCTTTTCCACCTCCCTTGTTTTCAACACGTCGCCGTCTTGTGTGACTACGTGCATGGGAATTTAAGTCTCCTGTTCGTTTCTTTTAGCGCTAAATTTTAGACCCCTCTAAATAAAGAGAACCTAGTACTAAATAAAGTTTAATGACAAAACCTTTTTACAGATGGGTACATCTTTACGAGACGAATCTAATGAGCCTAATTAATCTATGTTTTGCTACAGTCATGCTACAGTAATGCTACAGTAACCATCGTCTAATCATGGCGTAATTACCCTCATTAGATTCGTCTCGCGAATTAGACCAGGGTTCTGTAGTTAGTTTTGTAATTAAACTTTATTTAATATAGCTTATCTAGAGTTTAGACCTATCTAAAATTTAGACCTCTATGCGCCGAACACAAGCCATGCCTCTGACTACTTCGCATGCATGGTCTATATATTACGCCTCGCATTCGTTTCTTCTTCATCCAGCTCTTCTCAACGGTGTTCGCGACACTCCGCTCTTCGCCTTCCCATCATCACTGGCCGAGGTGCATGCGCTGTCATCTCTGCGGCGCCTGGTGCTCGACGCGGCCGCACGAATCGTGAGCCAAGCGCTCGCAGCTGGTGGTGTTCATAAGCGGCAAGCACCTGACGCTCGAGGAGGTGGTGAACGCGCCGGGCAGATGATGGCTAGCCAAGGCGGGCTACAAGGCCAAACTGACGGCCGGTGGCGACAACGTCGAGCTGCGGCTGCTGTGCAAAGGCTAATGCAAGTAGTGCACGCCGGTATGTTGCATCGGGTGCGCTGTCAACGATGTCCGGCAGCGACGTCAACGACCGCTGCATCCAGGCATGTCCATAGGCATGCCCGCATGTGACCGGCGCCGCGGCCTACGTACATCAAGTCGATACACCCGGACTGGTCGCCAGCGGCCGTGTTCTCGGCCATGCATCGTCACTACGGCCACGCCGGTGACCGCCGCGTCGGAGGCCAAGTTCACGCGCGGCACCGGCAAGATGAACGCTCTCACCGCCTGGTACCCGTGCCTCGTCTACGACGCCGGCGAGGCCGACCACGCCGCCTTCCTCTGCACTGTTGGTGACCTCAACTACCCATCCATCGCTGTTATGGTGATTAACTACGGCGTTTGCCGCTGAGTTTCCCCAAGGGTCACCAACGTTGGGGCGTTGGGTTCGGTGTACCCATGCCACCTCGCCGGCGTTGGGCATGCATCAAGATCACCGTTGCGCTGTGGAGCTAGCGTTCAGCGCCAGCAACCAGGTACTGAGTACACGGTGAGCATCGTCGGCGTTCCGACGTGAGGGCATGTTGTCCGGAGCCCTATTTTCGTGTTCCCTCGTAAGCACGCCAGCTGAGGCTTAAGTTAGTGACACCAGCTTCGTATCGTTAGAAAAAGTCATTCATTAGCTAGCTTGGTTAAGGTGTTAATTATAATTCAATAGCATTAGAATCAAGCTTTCTGCTGAAAACATTTCTCTCTTTTGTTCTTATGTTTTGGTTGTCCAGTAGTTTGAGTCTCACAAGCTGAATGGACATTGTAAGGGTCAGAAATTGAACGTTATTTTTAATTCTCAGACACCACTATGAAGGAGCATTCATTAATTATGTCACAAATTTATTAACTGATCAAAAGATGATTAACTCATATCTCGTCTCATGTAAAACAAAAGGAAATGATTCTTGTTAAACATCTATGTGTGATGATTGCTTAGATGAAAAGAAAATAATCATGGGTTGAAATAATTAATGGACAAATGTCATATAGACCTTGGCATATGCATTAGAGAGGTTATGGTCATGCATGCCCTTCATCCAACCTTGTAGCAGTATCTAAGTATAATGCATCCAGACATCAAAGTTGAAGTAAGCGGCTGCTAGCTATAGCTAAAGTCTTTCTCTACCGAATGAACATCTGGTGTTGTCAATTCATAGTGTTCACATTACTTTTGACATCTATCAAATAAACTCAAAGTCTAGCATAATAAATGAATAGGCTGCTGCATGCTACCTTGACTCCTAGCTACAGCGTTGAGAGAAAATCAGCCGGCTGAATTGGTCTTGGCATGATCAAGTTGACTACCTATTAGTTGGAGAAAGGAACAGTCAATATTGGCCCTCGCTGCCCCTTTTAACGTGCTTTGATTGACTTTTTTGACACCTCTTCTTGATATTGTGTCCTGTACGCGTCCTGTTTCGTTGGTCATGTGTGTTCATGCCTTGAAAAGAGAGAGCTTCTGAAGGGTTAGCTTCAGAAGAGTTTGTCTCTGAAGAACATGCTTTCGAAGAGCAGGCTTTTGAAGATTTAACTTATGAAGAAATTGATTTCTGAAGCCTGAACTTGGTGATGTACACTCAGCCATCTGTTTGTGTAATTTGAACTTAATTTAGATTTCACAGCACATTTTTAGTTATAATATATCGGAACCTGTAAAATCATGTTCAACCGGCGTGCCAAGCAATAATGAATGGTTGTTTACAGTCCAGGCACACCTTGTATACCCAACGCCTCCTGTTTTAAAAAGTTACATATTCTATCAGCTGAGAAGAATCTACAATTCACATCCAAGGTTTAATAAATCTAGCTAATACTTGAAGATTGCAACATATTATGACTATTTTCTCATCCTATTATAGTACCGGTTGGCACTGAAATAAAATGTAAAGCATATATATAGCTCTGCCTGATTAATATTTTAGTTAAATACCACCATAAAATTTCTGGAACTGCACGAGCTTGCTGATGCACGCATGGATGTAGGAACAATTGATTAAGTCTATTTTGCCAAAAATATCAAATGGAACTTCAACAACTACTGTCCAAAGTCGTAAGCATGTATGTCAAACTAAAACTCTGAAGCGGCCTGAATCAGCTGGCCATTGCCATCCATTTTTAGGACAGCTGTGTCTGCCTCAGCGCGGGTCGATCGCACCATATACCCCACTCCTCTTGGTCAGAGAACGTCCCTCCCATCTTCCAAGTTGAGTATTTATCCTACCTCTGATGTTAGTCTGTTGACAATGGAATAAATATTAAACTAATTTAGCATGATGCTGTCGTAAGATTAGTACATTTCAGTATTAAAAACACACGTATCCAAATCGATGAACATGCCTAAGATGAACGGCACAGCAAAACAAGCTCTCTCATGTGTGCACGAGGGCATAGCATACATAAGAACATAAAAGAACTAGAATTCTTATGTAAGTGTTGAGATATAAGAAGGAATGGTACACACACATAAGAACGAGCAGCCTGCGTAGCTTTGTGTCTTTGACATAAAAAAATAACATTGTCTACAGTGAGAGATGGGCGCGCCAAGGGCGCGCCGCAGCGTCTAGTCATCGGAAATGTTACGGCAAACGCAAGCCATGTCAGATGATTCCACTATGCGGCGACATTTACTAGTTGGGTGGACATAATCCACACCAATCTTGATGGTTTTCTTGCAGTTGAGGAAGACCAATATTTTCTCATGATGGCAGTCCGGCTCACCCCAAACTCGATGTGTTGGCAAAAACTAAAGCAATGAACAGGACTTGAAGGTCTAATTTTACAGCCATCGCGTACTCGTTTGGAGTTGATGTTACGATGACCAATTGTTCCTCTGAAGAGCCTTCAAATGGACACTTCTATTTATAGCACATCAGAAGCTTATTCTCATTATAAATTAATGTGGAAGAATCATATAACAGATAGTTCTGCATAAAAAACCCAAGTCATAAAGCGTAAAATAAATGTTGAGAAATCTTTGAACAAGCTAACAATAATTGAAATCTAATTGAGGAAACAAAAATAAATGTTAAGAAATCTTGGAACCGCTTGGCCGTCGGCTTTGTTGCTAGGCAGAATCTGCATGTATCTACCGGCCGCTCAGCAGCCCCATCTCCTGCTACGCGAGGTGTCATAGGCTCATAGCCCCCTTCCTATGGCGCAATCTTATTATAAATTAATGTCGAAGAATCTTATGACATAGTAGTTTCATAAAAATTCATGTCATAAAGCAGAAAATATTTTTTTTTTGAAATCTTTTAACAAACTAACATACTACATTGAAATCTGATAATTAATAAGCAAATTAATTTAAATGATAAGAAATTCCTTCAAGATTTCGTCTCTCTTCCCTTCTTACATGTGCTGTATGTGTTGAACACATTACAAAAGAAATTATCTGTTATTGCACCAGGTTTTCAGCAGGGTTTAAAACATCATTCGGACCGCGGAAACTGCATCGCGAACGTTTGTCTTTTTTTGTGAAAACCGCGTAAGCTGGTGGAAAAACAAGACAAACGTCATTTTTGAATTTGAACGAGTTGAAAACAGTAAGCGGAGCGGTTTGACCGGTAAACCGCTCGATTTGAGTGTTTTTGCAGTTTCAAATTTTGAAAACGGTACGCCTAGCATTTTCCTCGATAAATCTCTTGGTTTCCTTGGTTTACCACTCGGTTTTGAGCAGTTTTTGATATTTTTTTTCAAATTTCCAAATTACTTCAAATAAAGTTCTTGAAATCCGAACCAGGTTTCGTTGGTTTTCCATTCACTTGTTTTCAGTGGAGTACTGATCAACATGTTCGAGTCACCCCTAGGATACCTCTATGAGAGACGCATCCTTTGACGGGGACATCACTTCCCACTGAAACAATAAATAGCCATAAAAGTGTAACACCCGTGCTAAGTTTGAGACTTGAATCCGAATGGGTTGGTTCCACTACAAAGAACTTAACCAGCTAAGCTATACTCGCTCTGCGACAAAAAAAAAAAAGAAGAAGAAGGGAATTTTACTAAAGTTTTGTCAATCAATCTGCTTGACGGTTGAACAAGAGAAATTAACATGGTCAATACTGATTCTGTTGCATGAGTTTTTTTTTTTTTTTTTTTTTTTTGCGAGAAGGGAATTTCATTGATATTAGAGCAACTCTAACGACACCAACACTATGAACTTGTCAGGCAGTGCTTTAGCGTTCATAAGAAATTATCTCGTCACTGTAGTAATTTTATTTTGTTTATTCCTCGGAAACAAATAATCCCTCGTTGCACGATTGGATCGTGCAAGTTCAAATGGATTGATTAGTCACCTCGAGAACACTGCTCTACTTTTTGGGCAGCATTCCTCTACTCTCATCGTCCTACTAGTACGCGCTACAGCTCGCGTACGTGGTGAGCTTGATGAGCTCACGGATTATTCTCTCGTTGAGGTGGAAGCCTTACGATCAAAACGACCTAATCTTCCATTTCTTGAGCTTGAGCGGCAGCTGCGCGAGCATGCTCCTGCTGGGCACGCTCCTGGTGCTGGTCACGAGCTTGAACCACTGGCTCCCGGGCTCGCAGCTGTTGTCGCCGCTCAGGCACCCGCACGGGTTGGTGACCACGCTCCGGCCGTCCGCGCCCACGTCCAGGCAGAGCAAGCCGCCGCCGTCGCTCTCCGACGAGGAGGAGGACGAGGAGGCGTTGACGGCGACGTGCAGCTTGGAGTCCGACACGAGGCGCCACCGCGCCATCGCGTCGCCGCACGCCACGCCGAGCCGCGCGGGCCGGCCGGCGCCGTCGGCGTGGAGGCACATGAGCGCGCTGTCCCGCAGCGCCAGCTTCTCCTGCCGCGCGTCGTACGTCCACGCCTCCGTCTGGCTGCAATCGCCCAGCTCCAGCGCCAGCGGCTGCATGGCCAGCGACGGCGCCCGCCGCGTCACGCACGTCCCCGTCGCCGGGTGGAAGAGCGCGGTGTACGGCGCCGCCTCGGCGAGCCCGGGCCACGGAACGGGCGCTGCAGGGCCTGGACCCTGCGCAGGGCCGTCTCGTTGCGGGGCTTGGCCCAGGCCCGGTCGAGCACGCCGTAGACCTCGTCCAGGTCCAGGACGCCCTCACGGAGGTAGTAGCTCCCCTGCAGCGTCCACAGCGCCCAGTCCAGGTCCATGTCGGCGGCCACGGCGGCGACGCAGCCCCAGTACCGGTTGTCGTTGCGGTTGCCGCCGCGGTTGTCCACGCCGAACTCGCTGAGGATGACGGGCCAGCCCTTGTCCAGCAGGTACAGCGCTTTGCGGGAGACGCCGCCCGAGGTGCGCGCGCACGCCTGGTTGGCGTTGCCCGACGCCCACTCCTGCGTGTTGGAGAAGCTGTACCAGTGCACCTCGAACGCCGCCTTCCCCGTGAAGCTCAGGTTCAGGGGGCGCGAGTTGATGAACGCCAGGTCGTTGTCGAAGCTGAGGCCGGAGAGGATCACCAGCGCGCGCGGGTTCGCCGCGTGTACCGCCTCCGCGCCGCGCTGCATGTACCTGCATGCCATAGACGTGTGGACCATGGTCAAATCTGCTTTGCTTGCCAGCCGTCGCATTGAAAACTCGTCTGCACTGTGCACAACATATGAAATGCTGCGTATATAGGAGTAGTACTACAGTGCCAGTCAACACATGCAGTGTGCAGCGGCAATGCAGAGGTGTAAAGACCTGTACTCCTCTGCACTGCTCCCGTGCACCTGCACACTACGAAATCCAGCTGCCAACCACTGGGTTGGTTCCATTACTGGTTATGGAGACGAGAGATCAATGTGGTAGGTTGCACAACACGGAGCACCGACCGGTATTAATACTACCCACTAATCGCTCCTTTTCTCCTCCTCCTATGCAGATGCTACTACGAACTTGTAATAACATGAACACAGTTAATGAGATCTTGACTTACTTGTACCAGTCGTTCGGGTTCTGCCTGGGTCCCCTGAGCTCGTTCCTGAGGCTCATGCCGACGACGTTGGGCACGCCGGCGAACATGGTGGCCATCTTGGTGAGGCCGTCGACCCAGACGTCCGGGTCGAAGTAGGTGTCGCCGAAGAAGCCGTTGCCGTCGTTGTTGCCGCAGCACCACGCGGGCTTGCTCACGTGGTTGTCCAGGATCACCATCACGTTCTTCTCGCCGAGGCTGCTCACCACGGTCTGCAGCGTACGTGCACCACATTATTAGCGTCACGTCTCTGCTTAATTAACGGCGCGCGCGCGTGCCATTGTTGCTGCAGGGATCGAGCTGAAAGACAAGAAGAGAGATCGACTACTACTTGCCTTGTACGCGTCGATGAGCTTGAGGTCCACGATGCCGGGGTTGTTCGCCCTGATGCCGGCGAGCGACTCGGTGAGGTTGAGCCGCAGGAAGGACTGGGCGACGGTGAGGTCGGAGTAGGAGGCGTTGGTCACCAGGAACGTCGGCCACGTGAGGCGCACGCAGTTGAACCCCATGGCGGCGACGTCGCCGGCGATGACGCCGACGGGCTGCTTGCTCAGCCCCTCGGCCAGCATCGGCTCCAGGTGCGACGGCCAGTTCACGCACGCCAGCTTCACGCGGTTCCCGCTCTGGTCCACGATCCACCGCGACGCCGTCGACAGCGTCGCGGCCTCATGGTGGCAGGCCAAGGCGAGGACGAGAAAGGCAACAAGCCACGCGGCGGCGAGAGAGGAGGAGGAGGAAGAAGAGCTCATGGCGACCGCAATGCAGTCCAAGGAAGAGTGGTTGCGGTGGCTTTATAGCAAGGTTTGCTTCACCATGGGTAAGGGTGAGGCTTCAAAGGATCAGTGACGCGGCGCGCCGCTGAGCCTCGACATGTGTGCAGGCAGGGAGAGGGGGTCTCAACCTCTCAACAGGTGACTGACTACTCTTTCTTGCCGATGATTTAAGGCTGGGTTGCACCAACTGTTTTAGTACAGTGGCAATCTATGCTTCAAGGAAGGTCATTGTAGTTAATGACTAATGAGATCAGTGCTGAGCTCCTAATTCACATCACAGGGGAGAAAAGAAATCGGAGCTGCGGCCGGTGAAGGGTTGGAGTAAAATGGCTACCTAACTCGTGAAGCCAAGTTTTCTGAACATTTTGATGCCCATTAGGGGCAACTTGTTGTAGCACACTGTACTGTACTAAAATCCAATTAATAGCTGTTGAAATTTGGTGTCTGCACAAACTTTGCTTACTATTAGCAGGAAGCGAAATCAAGAGTGCGATGTGGACAAGATTGTCTTTGCAATCTGTTTACTTCCTAATTTTGGGGAGGGCCTCGTCCAAACCTGATTCTGTTGTACTGTTGTCGCACTACTACTAGTTCAGTAGGAGTATGATTTTCAATCGAATCTACTCTAACACTAGTGCTGCCAGATCATGCAGACTTTCTCTTAGTTGAAGTGGACAGCCTGATGGATGGGGCACAGCCAAATGCCGGTTAAGTTATCCAACTAACGGAGAGTAATAAAATGAAATGACAATGGGACAAAGAGAAAAAGTTGAGCATACTAAAAACAATGGATCTTCTCTTTCCAAAACTGGTTCAGATTCACGCTTCACATCGACATTGGTTTCTGCTCCTTTTAATGCGAAAAGTAATCCGTATCTTTCCGTGGTCATTTACAAGCTCAAAAGATGCATCTTAGACCGATGATCCTGCCGTAATCTGCTCCTTTTCTTTCCCAGGATTAAAGCATCACTGAAATTGTTGAATAAGCACTCAAATCTAGTATGCTAAATTTTAGGTAGGTATACCAATTACTTTGCATTTGCGACTTTTCGCCCATGAAATATACCAACCCAAAGAATGACCAAAGAACAGAAACAAGAGCAACCTGGATTAACCAAATGTATTACGTGTATTCCATTTATTCATTGTTGTTCTGTACAAACGAGATATATTCTTAGCTCAATAAAGTTAGCATAAAGCAACTGATACAAATGATGATACAACACAACAATGGCACAAATAATAATCTCTTTCTCCTCTTCAAACCTTTTGGGCAAACCTGAACTGAAATTGGAGATCATTGCATATTAATATTCAAGCTGCAACGTGAAAGTAACACAGGATTGAACAACTTTCGTAGATTTTCTGTTTTATGCCTGTCAATGATTTCATGAAAACGGGCTGTTCTTAAACTGTCATGAACTAAATGATGTTGGAGTCAGGGATCCATGTGATGGCAACTGCAAGATGGAAAATCCGCCAGGTATATCTCTATTGCTCAAGATAATTTTGAACCATTGACTCTCAGGATCACAGGTCGGATCTACGCTTAGGCACTTGCACTGATTTGTTACGATGGCACCATCAGGACTGGCCTCCAAGCACAACCTGGTTCCATTTTTGGTGAGCTCAGTTGAAACGTGCATTTTTGAATTTGATATTAGCTGCCACTTTGAATTGGAGTTGCTGCAGTCAGTGCCAAGCCTTGCAGTCTCACCAGCAGATTTTGCCTTAAGGCATTGCCCACTATTTTTCAATACTAGCTCATACTCTGAGGTGTAATTCCAAGCATTTGACTCATCACATGGACCCAACTCAAGGGACTTGGAAGACTTCACCAAGACACAGAGCCCAGTTAGGGGATGGAATATTACATTGTACGGCTCTTGACTGTTTGGTAGGCCAGGACCTGTCATAAAAATACAGTTTCCATAACGAACTTGTTCAAGAAAATTCCGTACACATTGCCGCGATCTAAACACTGAAATTCTATGTGCCGTGAGGTTCAGTTTTATCATCAATTAGTACTCTGTTGATAACTGCATTGTATCTAAAATGTATAAGGCATTCATAAATATCTGCTTCAGCGCAATTTTATCAAATGTGTAATAAAAAAACAAGATTTAGAATTTTTTAGCAGTGTTTCTCTTTCTCATAATGTTGAAGACTAATAATGAGATTGATGAACTGTCATACCTTGAAATGGTGATTGCAGAGAATTGATCCTTTTAATGAAGCTGGATTTCTAGCTGTACACCAGTCCCATGATAGCAACCCATATGATTCATCATAAGCTAAAATACCCTCTCTGATATAATAACTCCCTTGCAGAGCCCAAATTGCCCAGTCTAGATCCATTTCTGCTGCCACACTTAAAAAGCAGGTAAGGTAGCGATTGTCACCAATATGTGTGCCAGACATATCAAACCCAATCTCAGAGAAAAATAATGGCCAGCCTTGTTCAAGTAGGAACAACCCTTTAGACCTTATGGAATCAACAACCATCCCACAAACATCGTTTTGGTTCTGAGATTCCCAATCGCCACCATCTGAGAAACCATACCAGTGTTGCTCATAAATTAACTTTCCAGTAAATGATATCTCAACCTTTTTCGAGAGCAAGAAGCTGAGAGTGTTGTCATAATCCAGGCCCGACAAAATAACCAGAACATTAGGGTTTGCTGCATGCACAGCTTCTGCACCAAGTTGCATGTACCTATGATGGAATTAAAACGTAAATAAAATTGTTGTTGCTGAGAGGCACATGAAAGAAAGCCATTTGCTGTCACAATAGCGTACCTGAACCACAAACTAACATTTTGATTGGGGCCTCGAAGCTCATTTCGCAAGCTCATGCCCACAACATTTTTTGTGTTCTTGAATATTGTCGCCATTGTGCTAAGGCCTTTCAACCATTCATCAGGGTCGAAGTACTTGTCTCCAAAGAAGCCATTACCATCGGTTCTGCTGCAGCACCATCCTGGAGTCGTCATCTGGTTATCAAGTATGACCATAATATCTTTGCTGGCCAAAGCTGACACCACTTCCTATGTTTATTAAATTCCACCCATGTCAGAAAGATTACAACTATAGCATAATCTTGATATAAAAATGGTTTTTTTGTTTAAGTCGATTTCTAATCTGGTATGTTCTTAACACAATTCACAAGTAAACATTAAAAATGAGCTCTGTCATGTACTGCTACTCAGAAGAACATTACCATTTGTTTATTACAAAGTCAACTAACAAGATAGTTGATTGGGAGAAGAAGCCCACCTAATATAGCAGCTGGCATCTAGCACAGTCATCTAAAGAAATTCTACAAAGCAATGTCTGTTGTTTTAGCTAGAATATTGAGACTTGCAAGACACCCTCATATTGGACCATCAGTTTGGTGAGTAGTAGGTACAGTGTATAATGTATATGTCCAAAGCAATTGCATACGGAAAGAAGAGAGGGTTCCTGAACTCTATTATTGCAGTTTCCTAAAGTAGAAACGATGATCACAACTTCCTCGATTAGGCTTCAGCCTCAGATTTCCTTTAAAGGAATCAGTCTCAGCTTGTAAAAGATATTTTAATAAAAAAATAAATATATCCCAAGATTCTTTTGTAATCCTCATGATGAGAAGATGTGCTTTCAGAATTCCAAATCTACAAGTTTGGACTTCAAAAGCAATTAGAAAACTTGTTTGAGTCAAATGAAATAACGTTAATAACTTGTGTGCCTAAGTTCCTCTTATCAAAGTTTATACCTCTTAAGCAACTTATTTAAATTATATACATGGTGTAAACTGTTGGTTGTCCTATAATTCAATCGATTTATGACATAATCTTGTATACAGCGATATGGAAGCAACTTGTCCATCGTAATGGTAAATTTTCCACAAAACATACACTGAAATGAACCGACATTTTTCATGCTGCCTGTGGAAACAGAAGACTGTTCATTCAGGTCTGTTAGTGGCAACCGGTAAGACATTGTTGAATTCCACACCATTTTCCTTCTAGGACTGCAGTAGTGCACTTAACAATTGAAATTTAAGGAGCAGCCATTTCGGATGTCTCATCTGGTACACAATGGGGCCAATCACATTAATAAAATCATGCTGATTGATAATGGTACCAAATCCGACAAAATCAATAATCCTGTAATAAATTTAGTAATCCACTGAGCAAGGACAACCGACCCGGAACACGTCGATGAGGGGCAGCTCGAGGAGGGCGGGGTTGTTGACCCGCACGCCGGCGACGGACTCCAGCATGCCGAGGCGCTCCAGCGACCACCGCAGCGGCAGCGACGCGAGCGTGGCGTTGGTGGCGAGGTAGGTCGGCCAGGTGAGCCTGACGCAGTTGAACCCCATCGCCGCCACGCGCGCCGCGATGTCCCCGACGCCGCGCCGCGCCAGGCCCTCCGCCGCCGCGGGCTCCAGGTGAGCCGCCCAGTTCGCGCACGCCAGCTTCACGCGCCGCCCGTCCCCGCCCACCACCCATCGCGACGAAGTCGATAGCGGCAGCGCGGGAAGCGAGGGCGAGGCGGCGCGCACGGGCGCGGCGGCAGGTAGGAAGAGGAGTAGGGCGTGGAGGAGCAGTGGAAGAGCAGAGCAGGCCGCCATTGTAATTACTTGCGGACTGAGAGGCCCGATCTGGAGTTTAAAATGTATAGGGAATGTTCCTCCGAGGCGCGGGCCCGGGTAGATGAGGACCGAGTGTCAGTGACACAGATGGGCTGCTGCTTGGATAACTAACGAAAGGCAAGTGGCGGTTAGCGCGGCTAAACACGAGAGGTCGAATGGCCACCGCCGTGCACACGGCGGCGGGTCTCCCCGCCCCCGCCGCTCCCTCGCCGGCCCCAACAACGCTCCGCGGCGTTCCGCAGCTACACGCGCAGCTACTCAAGTCCGGCGAGCTCACCGCCTCGCCCGCATCCTTCCACTCCCTCCTCGAGGCCACTGCGCTCGCGGCTCCCGCTGCCTCCCCGGCGCACCTCTCCTACGCGCTCCGACTGTTCCGCCTCGGGCCCCGACCACCCTTATCGGCGCGGTCGTACAACATCCTCATGCGCGCGTTCCTCCGCGCGGGCCACCCGGAGGACGCCCTCCACCTGTTCGTCGAAATGCTCGACGCCGCTTCAGCCCGCCCCGATCAGCACACCGTCGCCTGCTGCCTCAAGTGCTGCTCAAGGATGTGCGCTCTGGATGTAGGGCGTGGAATCCAGGCGTACGCGGTCAAGCATGGGCTCACGGTGGATCAGTTCGTGCTGAGCAGCTTGATACATATGTATGCAAGCTGTGGGGACGTCACAGCAGCCCGGCTGCTGTTTGACGCCGTGGAGGAGAAAAGCGTGGTCATTTGGAATGCGATCATCGCAGGCTACTTCAGGAACGGAGATTGGAAGGACGTCGTGGACATGTTTAAGGGCATGCTTGAGTTTGGGGCGCCCTTTGATCAGATCACATTGGTAAGTGTCGCCACGGCCTGTGGCCGGATGGGGGATGCCAAGCTCGGGGATTGGATTGGGAGTTACGCGGAGGAGAATGGAATGATGGGGAACCGTAACTTGGTGACCGCGCTAGTCGACATGTATGCCAAGTGTGGGAAGCTTGATAAGGCACGGAGATTGTTTGACGGGATGCAGTCCAGGGATGTAGTTGCTTGGAGTGCAATGATTTCGGGGTACACACAGGCCAATCAGTGCCAAGAGGCTCTTGCTCTTTTCAGTCGGATGCAGGCCACTGAGTTGGAACCAAATGATGTGACTATGGTTAGTGTGCTATCTGCTTGTGCTGTCCTGGGTGCACTTGAGACAGGGAAGTGGGTGCATTCATACGTAAGAAGGAAGCATTTGCCTCTCACCGTTGCTCTTGGTACCGCGTTGGTGGACTTTTATGCGAAATGTGGTTGCATTGACAGCGCAGTCGAGGTATTTGAGTCAATGCCTGTCAAGAACTCATGGACATGGACAGCCTTGATAAAGGGCATGGCGAGCAATGGGAGAGGCGGAGAAGCACTGGAGCTTTTCTCATCCATGTGCGAGGCCAAATGTGAGCCCACAGATGTGACATTCGTTGGTGTTCTTCTTGCTTGTAGTCATAGCGGCTTAGTTGAAGAGGGCCGTTGGCATTTTAATAGCATGACCCAGGATTATGGAATTCAGCCAAAAGTTGAGCACTATGGCTGTATTGTGGATCTGTTGGGGCGGGCTGGTTTGATAGATGAAGCGCACCAGTTTATCAGAACCATGCCAATTGAGCCTAACACAGTTGTCTGGAGGACTCTACTGTCTTCCTGCACAGTTTACAAAAATGTTGAAATCGGGGAAGAAGCACTAAAGCAGATCATATCGTTGGACCCCAGTCACAGTGGTGACTACGTACTTCTGTCAAACATATACGCATCAGTGGGGCGATGGAAGGATGCAGCAATGATTCGTAAGGAAATGAAGGATAGAGGGGTTGAAAGAAGTCCAGGGTGTAGTCTTATTGAGCTGGATGGAACAATCTTTGAGTTCTTTGCTGAAGACAGTGACCACCCCCAACTGAGGGAGATATACAAGAAAAATGAGGAGATGATTGACCAGATCAAGAAGGCCGGTTATGTCCCAAATACAGCTGATGCTAGGCTAGATATTGATGAGTGCGAGAAGGAAGTATCTGTTTCCCATCATAGCGAGAAGCTGGCCATTGCATTTGGCCTGATGAAGTTGCCACCTGGTGCAACAATTCGGTTATCAAAGAATCTGAGAGTGTGCACTGACTGCCACTTGGCCACGAAGTTGATCTCAAAGGTGTACAATAGGGAGATTGTTGTTCGAGACCGGAATAGATTTCATCATTTCAAGGATGGTTATTGTTCCTGCAATGATTACTGGTGATAGCAATTTCTCGGCACATTTAGATGAGAATGGACTACAGGCATTCCTGCCCCATTTGAGGAGAAACTGAAAGATACATTGACATAGTAATCTGACCTGTAAATACATGACAGTGTTACTGTGCTTACTGGAGGGAGGGAGAGCGAGCTGCTAGCCTAGTGAATAGCTGAGATAAACTCTTGTAAATGTTACGGGGAAAAAAAACGTGAACACAATGTCTAGCATGATCGTGTACAAACTATCGTATTGTGCCATACACGAGTTCCAATAAGAATCGTCCTATTTCATTTTACAATATTATGATGATTGAAAGCGAGATTTTAGCAATACTTTGACAAGCTACAAATTTTGAAATTCCTATTGGCTAACCAATGAAATGGTCAAGCGGTAGGGTATAAACTAATGGGCTTAGCTAAAAATTCAAATCATTTCAAACATAATGTCATTGGTGATGCTAATGTGCAGATGCAATAAATCAGAGATGTTATTTCTAAATAAACATGTTTATAGTAAAGTAAATGCAATAAAACTTAAAGGATCTGTTTGGGCGTCAATAATATGAGATTGGAGGGAGTACCAAAACTGGGACGTCATTTGCAAATATAACAAGTGCATAGTACTAATATCACAGAAATTCAAAACAATATGGAAATGACATGTGTTATTAATAGTCCACACACACAATGCTCCAAAATCATAACATTCGGAGATCCGAAAGCAAAATTTTAAACATGCTGCTCTATGGATATACGCCTGATCGGACAGTTTCATCACCACCGCCTTTTTGCCAAGTCCCACGCATTCATAAGAAATCCAGTAGCTGCAATAGAAACAAGTGAGCATTAGCACGAATGTCATAATATACAGAATCAGGCTACCTCAGTCAACTCATCACATACCATTTCCAAGAAATCGATCGGAAAACTTCAACTCAGGCCCAAAGTCTTCCTGAGGAGTGGTTAAGGCCTCCTTAGTTAGTGAACAGAAGGTTGGATTCTCCATGTGTAGATTAATAAAAACCATCAAATGTCTCTTGAGGTCATGATCTTTAATATTAGCCCACTGAAATTCATTTTTCATGAAACTCACAGCATGAGCGACAATTAGGTTTGACACATAATCAACATGAGTTCCACCTGATATGGTTGCAACTTTGTTTACAAAGCTGACCTGCAAGACACAAAACGTGTAACATGTTGACTGTAAACACGTCATAATTAAGAGGCTCATAAAACTAAACCACATTTACCTGTTGGAACTTCCCTTCACTTACACTCACACCCACCTCCCACTGATCATTAACCTTCTCGCAGAACCTGAGAGAAATGCATGTGGGAATAAACATAATTCATAAGAGCTTTTCACTTGTGAATATCACATTCAAACTAATATTCGTTTTAAACTGTCACAAACCATGGGAGCTCCTTGGTGGGAAGAGGCTTGGTAGTATGCCAACAGACAAAGTCAGTGAAGCCCCTAAACAAGTTGTTCTCGCCATTGAACACAACTTGCACAGTAACTCCTAGAATGCCCGCCATATCAAACAGTCTCTTCCTCATGAGGGCTATGATATCATCGTCAAGACAGGTCATGTTGAACTTGGCAAGGTCAGGCTTGAAGGTGACCATGGTCCAACTCCAATTAACCCCCTTTCTGTAACCAGTAATTTCAGGCTCTGACTTCTTTCCCATGTTTTCGGAGAAAACCTGCAAAAATATTCAACAGTGACATTATGATTCCTTTTCTGTTGTTCTTTTTCTGTTTCTCTGTTATAAACTTGGCACTCTTTTTTTTGTTTTCTTTAATATATTATAATTAGTTAGGGGGGGGGGGGGGTGGGGGAGGGGCGCGGATCGTCTGCCTTAGAGGTTATTCACGGCAGGGGGGGGGGGGGGGCACTCTTTGAATAAAACGAGTCTATCGCTACAGTAATTTGCAGTAAACACTGTAGCAACAGTATCAAATTTACTGCTAGGAGAAACTGTAGAAACAGTTTCGATTCACTGTAGCGACGAATCTTGTCCATTGCACTTCGATCCGACGGTTCACGTTGCTTAAAGTCACACTTAAGACATGGAGGAGGCACATCAGACGATCTTCTTCCGTGGGGGAGGGCTTCCCCCCTCCTGTTCTGTCAAAAAACAGTGACATTATGATCTATATCTGGACACAAAAGGGTGTCAGTCCTTTAACATGAGAACTGCTTAATTCATATTTGTTGTGTAATGCACGTGTATGGTCAGCTTTAAACATGCTATTTCCATAGTTAATTAATTAGTACTTCATCCAGTTAGTTGATGTCGTTAGAACACCTTTTAAAAAATGAACTAAACTTGTTGTCCTAACATCATCACTGAAAAACCATAGGGAGTATACGATGCTTATGACAGCTAATCTTGTTCAATCGAGTTACAATTGTTGTCTGAAACGTCCTATATTTAAGAACACAAAGAGTACTCCATAAGATCAATGCTACAAATTATTATCTCCTGCATTATATATGAACTTTTTTCTGAAACTTCAGCATCTGCCCACACAAAGAGCTAAAAGATCAACACTGAACCTTAATCATATTAAGCAGCATGGTCATAAAGCAGACAAGAAATCATGTACTCCCTCCGTTTTTAATTATATGACGCCATTGACTTTTTTCGTTACTTTGACCATTCGTCTTATTCATAAATATTTGTGCAAATAATTAAATGTACAAGTTAATCTTAAAGTGTTTTTGATGATAGATCCAACAATATACATTTCACATTAAGCAACTAATTATTTATATATATATTGTCGGTCAAAGTTCAACAAAAAAGTCAACGGCGTCATATAATTAAAAACGGAGGGAGTACGAATAAAAAGACTAATCGTGTATGTGATCATTATAGCAGAGATGATAAAACAATAGACAAAAAAAGGGTTGTCGTTTCAAAGCATTTACTATTCATTGTTAAAAAAAAGCATTTACTATTCCAGCGCCACGCTTCATTTCTGCCTTACCAGATTCAATACAACAAAAAGACTTAATTGCCATCACACGCCACATCACAACAATATCGACTTCAGATTAAAAAAAAATCCTAATCGATGATCCATCCTTTCAGACGAGGAAAGTTTATGAAATGCCCAGAGCATGGCTTTATATGACACTACAAGTTACTTGGAAGCTTGCACGGCTTAAGAGATAGAAGCTAGCAGAAACATTTCACCTGCTTGTACTTCTTTTGGCCGGGGCCGTCGGCGGTCTCCACGATGAACTCCGTGGAGAATATGTTGGCCAGCTTGACGCCATAGCCGCTCCTCCTTCTGGCCATCTCGTCGTCCTCCACATCGCGGTCGCATTTGCCGCTAAGGTGGCCGAAGATCATCTCCAGCACGTACACGCCCTCTTCCGGGTGGACCTCAATCGGGATGCACTTGCCGTTGTTGTAGACGGAGATCCGGCACTTGGCGACGTTGACGTCCACGCGGATTGTGTCCATGGCGTGGTCGCGCTGCTTGTTGTCAGCGGCGTAGATGAGGACCTCGTCGACGATCTTGAGGAGCCCCGGCACGTAGGTGACCTCGC
Source organism: Eragrostis curvula (assembly GCA_007726485.1). Classification (NCBI taxonomy): domain Eukaryota; kingdom Viridiplantae; phylum Streptophyta; class Magnoliopsida; order Poales; family Poaceae; genus Eragrostis; species Eragrostis curvula. The sequence goes on from RWGY01000031.1 coordinate 20,236,702, forward strand.
GTTGCGTCACGAAACTGTCGTAGATGCCCTCGCAGAGCCAGAACTTCCGCGTGCGCTTCTCCACCGAGCCGATGTAGCCTTTCGGCTGCAGGAGGATCTGTTCACGCAGAGACTTGCCGCTGAGGGCAGAGCGTGGACGCGGATGTGGATCCATGGCGGCGTGGTGCGCGAGGGGCCAGGGGTGTCTTCCGTGATCGTGGCGTTGAGGCTGCGGGCGTATCCTTATTTTTGGGCGGGCAGTTATGGGAAAGCCGAAGTGTTTTGATTTTCGAAAGATACCGCACCTAAACAAGCCGGCCAGCGACGCTTTGTACGTATTGCCCGGCCGGAAACAAGAACGGGCTAGTACTACCCAGTTCGTCCATTACACAGCAAGGCGGGCTCGTTTATGTACGGCCATTACTTAGTGCTTCTTTAGTTGTTCGGTTTAGGCCATGAAGCCCATGTGGCCATGCCATGCCATTTTCTTTCTTTTCTGTCCCGACTCCATCGAGCAGGACAGTTCAAAAAAAAAAAAAAAAAAAAGACTCCATCGAGCAGGCAACCTACACCTAGAGGCCAGACTCAGCCAGCCAGCTGCGAACGCTCGAGGAAGAAAGGTCAGCCCCTGCTTAACGCCGGGGCAAACGATGACGAGTTGACGACGCAGGAAGAGCCGGTACGGTCGGTGGTAGCCTGGAGCCCATGGATTGCCGGCCACTTCTTTGGCGTCCAGAACCGTTAGCCTCCCCCGACCGTTAGCCTTGGCAACCCCAAGGGCGACCGCACCGCCGCCGGGCGCTGCCCCGGCGACGACCACCCTCCATGCCTCCTCAGCTAACCAGAGCACAGATCCAGAGCCCTCTCACCTCACTCCGTCCCCTCCCACAAACAAGAGAATCGCAGAGCCCTCCCATGAGCAGATCAGGCCGTTGTTCCGCCTCCGTCGTCACGGCCGTCCGCCGTCGATGCGGCCATGGCCACGCCCTGCCCCACCTCCTGGAGAGTTCCACCGCCGTCGCTCTGCTGGATGCGGTCAGAACTGCTGCAGTCCGCCGTTCTCGCCACCACCGATCAGGGCTGTCAGTCGTGCGCAGCCAAAACGGGCGACGTCGAGCCGTCCTCCTACGGGGCTTCGCCGTCGTCGTGCTGGAAGGACGGCAGGCTCCGAGGCCCGTCGCTATCTTCGCGCTACTGAGAGGGCCGGCCCTCCGCCATCGCTGCCTCCGTTGGCCGCCGACCGGTGGCCGGGCGGGCGGGCTTGTTCCTGCCGCCGGTGGGCAGGAAATTGCAGCAGCAACGCGATGGGCGGCCGGGGTGCCGAGAAGGGCATCCCGCCACGGTCGTGTCCCCATTCCCCAGCCGGGCATGGACATGGACATGGAGGCGGAGACGGCGGTGGCCTCTGTGAGCTGCAGTCTCCAAAGCAACAGCAACTTCTCCAACTCGACCACGCAGTCCCGTTCCAAGGCGAACATCAGACGCAGAAGATTAGCAAGCTCTCCTACAAAGAGGTGCTCTTGAGTCAGAGAAGCCCCAACCACCACGGAGGAAGAAATCATCCTCCATCCGTTGAAGACATTGCAACTTCTAAGGTGCGTGATCAAAGAAAGAATGAAGAGGGCTGGCAGGTAGTAAAAGGCAAGCGCTCACGGTCGGGGTCGGGCATGAATCCTCGGTTGGACGGTGAAGCCCGGCAGCAGGAAGAGCGACGGTCGTTCTTCTTAAGGAAGATGAAGGGGCTCTGCTTTAATTGCCTTGGTCGAGACCACAAGGTGGCATCTTGCCGTGACCCAACAAGGTGTTGGCGATGCCGCCGGTTTGGTCACATCTCGACAAAGTGCCTTTCTCTCTGCCCTGGGCAAACTCTAAGCAATCCCCTATGTCTTGCCGAGGGGAGCTCTCAGGCACCGTCACATAATATCAGAGATGTCAGCGCCATTGTTGACGACAGCTTCATACATATCAACCATAACTCGTTGCTGGAAGCCCATGAGAGGTCGCTAGACCCGATGTTGCTCGAGGCCCTCCTCATGAACCAGAGACAAGACACCAAGGGTGGCTCCTCCGCACCTCTGTCGGCTGCTACTGCTACGCCCCCACGTATTATCAGCAATCATCTCCCCTCCGAAGAAATCGAGACTCCAATGTTACATAGAAGTGAAGCGGAGCAATTGGTTGGGCAAGAGTTGATAAAGGCCTTGAGTGCCTTCAAGCAGTCAGTCGTAAGTTCTCTGTCCCCTCACACTCAGCAAAATACTTCTTCCAAGCAAGACTCAATGGTGGTGCGTAGAAAGGGCACTCAGAGTTGCAACCACCATGGTGTTTACAGTGGGGAGTTTTACTACGAATGAACAAGCAGGCCTTTATTCCAATTATGCAAGTTCAGATACATGATACTACGTGGAACAATTTTGATGCATCAACCTGATCAGTCACATAAGACTGAAATGCAGAGTCTTAGCAGCAACTCGATCATCAGCTTATGATTAGGAATAAATTTAGGGACAGTTATGTTTTTACCCTCACTCTGAACTTTAATTGTGATTTTACCCTCACTTTTTTGGCTTTGTGATTTTACTTCTGTTTTTTCAACTTGAAGCCAGAGTTGACCCTTACAGAGGGTAAAATCGCAATAGAATTATTCTGATTTTACCCCTACTAAGGGTAAGATCTGGCTTCATATTGAAAAACCAGGGGTAAAATCATAAAGTCAAAAAAGTGATGGTAAAATCAGAATTAGAGTTCAAAGTGAAGGTAAAAACACAAATGCCCCATAAATTTATGTAAAGGCCAACATACAGATTATGCTTAGGAATATTAGAAATCGTTAACATAGTTATGGTTCAACTAGACATCCAAAAATGATAATGATGCAAAATACTTCAGACAACAGCCAGCTAGATAACATCAAAGATCCACATAGGTTAGACATCATAATAGAATTCAGAAAGTTTGGTGTTCTATCAATCTATGCCTGATCGGACAGTTATACCACCACCTCCTTTTCCTTTAGCTATGCAAAGATACACTCACTTAGCTTGCGGAGAAGAGATACACTAGCTGCAATAGAAAGATATTTAGCATTAGTAATGCAGCCAAAATATACAAAGTCAGGCTACCGCGGTCAACTCATCGCATACCCCTTCCAAGAAATCGATCAGAAAACTTTAATTCGGGCCCAAAGTCTTCTTGTGGAGTGATCAAGGCCTCCTTGTTTGGTGAAGAGAAGGTCGGATTCTCCATAAGTACATTGATGAATACCATCAAATGTCTCTTTACGTCATGCTCTTCAATGTTAGCCATCATAAGTTTATCTTTCATGAAACTCACAGCATGAGCGACAATAAGGTTTGACACGTAATCAACATGAGTTCCACCTGATATGGTTGCAACTTTGTTTACGAAGCTGACCTGCAAGACACAGAATATGTAACATGCCAATAATTAAGAAGCTCCTTGCACATAAAACGAACTGACATTTACCTGCTCGAACTGCCCTCCGCTTACACTCGCGACCACCTCCCACTGATCATTAACCTTCTCATAGACCCTGAAAGAAAGACAGGTATGAGTGATTATAAGCACAAGTCGTAAGAGGTTTGACTTGTGAACTTTCAAACTAATTTCTGTCTGAAACTGTCACGAACCACGGGTGATCTGGGAAGCCGTACTTGGAACCAGGCTTGATATATTGATAGACATAGTTAGAGAATCCCCCAGGCACGTATATCTCCTTGCCGTTGAACACAACTTGCGTGGTAGCTCCTAGAAAACCTGCCATATCAAACACTCTCTTCCTCATGAGGGCTACGTCATCCTCTTCAAGATGGGTCATGTTGAACTTGGCAAGGTCTGGCTTGAAGGTGACCATGGTCCAACTCCAATTTACCCCCTTCCTGTAGCCTGTTATCTCAGGTTCTGACTTCTTTTCCATGTGTTCAGAGAAAACCTGCAGAAATATTGAACGGCAACATTATGGTCTATATCTGGACAATAGGGTGGCTTTCCCTTAACAGATATAGAACTGCTTATCATGCTGCATAACAATATTATATGATTTATATATCTGGAAAAAAGGGTGGCTGTCCCTTAACAGATAGAGACCTGCTTAGTTTACAATTGGCGTGGGAACGGTGCGATCAACATGCTAATGCTCATCTTTAAATTATACTAACTCTGTATTTTAATATGGCATTTATGACAGCTAAGAGATCAACAGTATCCATCGTAAGCAACATGTTCAAATAACAGATAAGAATAATACTAATCATATATGTAATCAGTATAGCACATATAATAAACCTATAGACAAAACAAGGTCTTTTCAAAGTAAAAGACAGTGTCTCAGCGCCACTCTCCATTTCTGACTTACCAGAGTCAATACATTAAAAAAAAGTGTGGCTAAAAACACACGTTGCTACAATATTGACTCCAGATTTTAAAAAAAATAAAAATCTGATTTGTGATCCATACTTTTAGATAGGAAAATTCTGTTAAACTGGCTTTAAAGTGGCACTGACGGTTGCCCTGGTGCACCCAACCTCAGAGATATCTGCCTCGGCTCGGTCCCTGGCTCCCTGCAGCCGCAGGCACGGACAATGCGCCTTGGCCTTGTCCAGATGAGAAATATCCATTTCTAAACTAGTCCACCCTTAATGCCAAACCAAAAACTGAAATACTATGTGTCGAAAGCTAAAGCGGCAACCAAAATAATTCCAACTAGCCCACTCCTCCTAAATGATGAGTAGAAACCCAACATGGCTCTCTGAAGAAAGCTCAAGAAACAGCAGAAAAAAATCACCTGCTTGTACTTCTTCTGTTTACGGCCGTCGGCTGTTTCAACCACGAACTCCGTGGAGAATATGTTGGTAAGCTTGACGCCGTAGCCGTTCCTCCTGCCGGTGATATCCTCTTCCTTCACGTTGTTGTCGCAGTTGCTAAGGTGACCGAAGATAATCTCCGGCATGTAGACGCCCTTCTTTGTGTTGACCTCAATCGGGATGCCCTTGCCATGGTAGTAGACAGAGATGCGGCAGTTGGCGACGTCGACATCCACGCGTAGAGCGTTCATGGTGGGGTCGCGCTGCTTGTTCTCGGTGGCGTAGATGAGGATCTCGTCGAAGATCCGGAGAAGCCCTGGTACGTAGGTGACATCGCGATCCTCCAAGTAGATGCCCTCACGGATCCAGAGCTTCTGCGTGCGCTTCTCCATCGAGCCGATGTAGCCGTACGGATGCAGGAGAATATGGTCCCGCAGAGCCTTGCCGGCGGAGTTGAGGGCGGGGCTCGGCTGCGGCTGTGGATCCATGGCGGTTCCACGTTTCACGGTTTCTGAAATTCGGATGGCGGCGTTGGGCGAGCGAGAACGAACGAGAAATAGGGCGGCATCGATACGAATTTGGGCTGGGCTACCGGGGACGCTTCGCTGCCTGCTCGAGTGCTCGTTCTGTTCTGTATGGCCCATCAAACCCATGCGGAGCGTTGGGCACTCTTTTCTTGGGGGCCACATCGATTCTCTTTGAGCAGTTTCTTCCTCCTAGCAAGCTGAAACCAGAAAACAGTATGAAAGTGACATTTCAAAAAAAAAATATATATATATATATATGAAAGTGACTAGGACATCATAGAGAGCTTCTACCTTTCTATACATGTCCTTTGAATCTATTATTTTCTCCTGATATCAAAGCACATTGTTCTAGAATTGTCAACTAGAACTCTCGTGCTATTATCGTGCTTCATGTCCGGTTCAGCTCGTGGCTGTGGTCTGGGCCGGCACTTCCAAATGGACCACGAAGTTTTTGTTGGTCTGAAAGTCATTTTATCCTTTAACTTCATTGATTAAACTTGATGTTGAGTACAACATTTTTTTATCAAGATTGATAGTTGACTCTATGAAGTTCATCTAGATTTAACAGTACCAGTGAACGACAAACCTTATATATTTCTTTTTTTATTCCTCCGCCATCATTTAGTACTTCTTGACGCAACTTAGAAACCTTAGAGGCCAACATCCACACATTCATTTTCAGACTCATCGTCATTTTTTTTTCAAGAATGTGCGGAGCAATATTTTGAATATCCGATCGTCGCGTCGTAACCATTCATGAGCTCACGGCCACGAAACGATCCTCATCTAGTCTTCATTCAGCATTGTACTGTGTACGTATCGTCAATCCAAAAATAAATACAAATTGAAATCGGTGTAGGCTGAAAGCTGGAGACCGACTAACAACCAAAACAACGAGCAACACCTCTTCCTGGTCCTTGTTACAGCTCTCCTCTGCGAGTAGCTGCTGCTTATACCGTTCGTTTAAGAGACGCCGCACCAGCTCCCCTTCCCACCCAAGCCCAAGAGGCCTGCCGCTCACCGGCAACCTCCACCAGCTCGGCGCGCTCCCGCGCGCCTCCCTCGCATTACCCAACTTGTGGTTGTGGGCGGGTTCCGTGGCGTTCGGGAGGCCGAGACCGCCGTGATGGACGATGAGTCCTGCAGGGCGGTCGGTGGTGGTTCCACGGCACGTACGTAATCCGCCACAAGCTCCTTGAGCTCATCCGACGAACTTCCACGAGCCCGACGCGTTCACCGAGAGGGTCATCATGAGCACGTCAACAAGCGTGGGTTATCAACAGGAAGAGGGTCACTTCAAAAAAAAAAAAGAAAATAAAAAAAGAAGAGGACTTGGTGGACGTGCTCCTCCAGCTGCACAGAGATCCGGCTCACGTACCGGAGCACGTTCAGCAGCCGTAACCAGATCAAAGGCATCACGGACATGGTCCGGGAACAATGCGGACATGGTCCAGCGGGAACGACGCGGACATGTTTGCGGACATGGTCCAGGAACGACGCGGACATGTTCCAGGAACGCGACCTCCCGCGGCTGCACTACCTGAAGCTAGTCATCAGGGAGTCCCTGCGGCTGCACCCGCCGGCGCCGCTGCTCGTGTCACGGGAGACCACCGAGCCATGCACGGTGGGCGACCACGTGAGCGCCATCGGCACGGTTCCCGCCGCGTGGGGGCGCGGACCGGACGCGGCGCGGAAGTTCGTGCCCAAGCGGCACGACGGCGACGGCGTGGACCTCAGCGACCACAAGCCGTGGCACGACGGCTTCACGCTCGTGCCGTTCGGGCTCGGCCGGAGGAGCTGTCCCGGCGTGCACTTCGCGACGCCTGTGGTCGAGCTGCTTCTGGCCAACCTTTTGCTCTGCTTCGACTGGCGTGCGCCGTTCGGCGAGGTGGACGTGGAAGAGGAGATCGGCTTGACCGTGCACCGGAGGAATCCCCTCGTGCTTATAGCTGAACGGATATGCATGCAGCGATACAGACGTTCGATCTAACACGATAACGACCCTTTGTCGCTTCCCGAAATGGGAAACATAAAATCCAAATTCCAAAATGATGTGGTGCTTCTTTGGTTTGGTTGGACAACAGCAGGATCATCATGCGCGGATTAGCGAGCGAAGGAGGTGCAGGCACGATAAGGTTTGACCTGCAGGATTTGTTTAGCTGCTGCGTAAGCATACTGCTTATAATGATTCCGGTACCAGTACTTTATGGGGGGAGGTAGAGTCAACCGCTGCTTCTCATCTTATCATGGATTTTAATACTGGTTCCAATGTCTTAAGCTCATTTTTCTTTCCGCAATCGCGCTGGGTCGCCTTCCAATAAAACGAGGGAAGAGATGCGTGGAGGGGCGGAGCATAGAGTTGACCCCTGGCATCATTGGATCTAAATGCTCATGGTAGGAGACAAACCAAGACAACGACCACCACCAGTACACACACCACAGCAGCGAAGTCCATGGACATACTCCGAGCTCCGGAGCTCTTAGGATGCGCCTTACTCATCATAGCTACATTTCTCCTCTTCAAGCAACTTGCGCTGTTCAAGAGACGACGCGCCGCATCGCTGCCATGCCCAAGAGGCCTCCCTCTCGTCGGCAACCTCTACCAACTCGGCGCGCTCCCGCACGCCTCCCTCGCCGCGATGGCCGAAAAGCACGTGGCGCCGCTCATGCTGCTCCGCCTCGGCTCGGTGCCGACGCTCGTCGTCTCCACGGCCGACGCGGCGCGCGCCGCGTTCCAGGCCAACGACCGCGCCATGTCCGGGCGCCCGGCAACGTGCGCGGGAACCAGGCTCTCCTACGGCCTGCAGGACATCACCTTCGCATCATCCTCGGACAGCCCGGCCTGGCGCGCGGCGCGCCGCGCGTGCCTGTCCGAGCTCCTCGGCGCCCCGCGCGTGCGAGGGTTCCGCGACGTCCGGGAGAGCGAGGCCGCGGCGCTCGTCGCCGCTGTGACGAGCGCATCCGGAAGTGGTTCTCCTGTGAACCTCAGTGACATGCTTTTTGCAACGAGCAACAAGATCGTGCGGCGTGTTGCCTTCGGTGATAACGGCGAATTGACCACTGAGTCCAAGGCTGTCCTTGAGGAGGCGCAGAAGCTTTTGGGTGCTTTCTTTGTGGCTGATTACATCCCGTGGCTTGGGTGGCTGGACACGCTCCTTGGTACGCGGAGGCGGCTGGACAAGAACTTCCACGACGAGCTCGATGCATTCTACGAGCGTGTCATCAGTGATCACCTCAACAAGCGTGCGGTCTCCAAGGAAGAGGACTTGGTTGATGTGCTCCTTCGACTGCACGATGATCCGGCTCACCGGAACACGTTCGGCAGCCGTAGCCGAATCAAAGCCATCCTGATGGTATGTACTACTATACAAGTATATATGGAGTCGCATTACATATGTTTCCAGATAGAGAACGTACGGATCGATTGAAGCATTTGGCTTTGTGTTTGCAGGACATGCTAATAGCTGGAACTGACACGGCGGCGGCAACGCTGGAATGGACGATGACCGAGCTTGTCAGACACCCGGATGCCCTCGCCAAGGCGCAGCTTGAGGTGCGCAGCGTCGTGGGCGACAGAGACATGGTCCGCGAGTCTGACCTTCCGGAGCTCCACTACCTGAAGCTAGTTATCAGGGAGTCCCTGCGGCTGCACCCGCCGGCACCGCTCCTGTTGCCCCGGGTGACCACCGAGCCGTGCACGGTGCAGGGCTGCGAGATACCGGCCAGGACGCGGGTGCTCGTCAACGCGGAGGCCATTGGTTTGGACACCGGAGTGTGGGGGCCGGACGCGCGGCTGTTCGTTCCTGAGAGGCACGAGGGCGACGGCGTGGAGCTCAGTAACCACAAGCCGTGGCACGACAACTTCGCGCTCATACCGTTTGGGATCGGCCGGAGGAGCTGCCCTGGCGCCCATTTCGCGACGGCCGTGGTCGAGCTGCTGCTCGCCAACTTGTTGTTATGCTTTGACTGGCGCGCGCCTCTCGGCGAGGTGGATGTGGAGGAGCAGAGCGGGTTGGTAGTGTACAAAAAGAACCCTCTCGTGCTTGTAGCTGAGAGGAGATGCTTCTAGTGATGCGCCTTCCTGTTACACAGCAAGAATGCTTCTTTGCTTGTTGAAGTTTGAACTACGTACGTTATGGAAAAAGAGATCTTTTCTTTGATTGTCATATAGCTAAATTCATTTGGAGAGTGGTACAAGAATCTTTTAATCTAACCCCTCCACTCAGTATTGAACACATGTTTGGCCACTGGTTAGAAGGGTTAGATAGGAAGTTACAATACAAAATTTTGGTTGGAACATGTACTATTTGTTGGGCAATATGGCTTTGTAGAAACGATGTGGTTTTTAACAATGCACAAACTGTTACTTCTATGCAGGTGATCTACAGAAGAACATATTGGATTCGCACATGGACACTGTTGCAGAAGGAGGAAGAAAGACCCCAATTCCATTGGGGATGTCGTGTGCTTGAAACCACAGTTATGGATATTTTCGTTAGGCATAGCTGTCGGTTTAGTAACAGAATTTTGTTTTGAATTACCGGACATGGTTGTGTGGTGTCTTTCTTTTGCCGTTATGTCGAGTGAAAGGTTGTGGATCATTGGGTTTGTAATAATGAACATCTATATGCATTGGTCGATGCAGCATCTGAAATATTGAAATATATTCTTTTTTCTAAAAAATGGAAAAAGAGATCTGCTATAGGTACGACTCGTGTGATAAACTTATATCCGACTGTAGTAGTTAAAGCCAAGAGATAAGTGATGTATGAAGAAACTTTGAACCAAACATCCAACAGATAAGTGATGTATTATCACATTCCTTCCTTTGATCGATATCTTCCCCCAGCTACTAAATACATGATCTGTTAAACTAAATGAAACCATGTCTTTCAGACAATCTATAGCACAGCGCACAACATTCTATATGGTACCTGATCATCAAAAGTGTAATTATGTGATCTCCCTCATTTCAAATTATAGTCTTGGAGGTTGTTATGAATCATTATTAATTTTTTTTTGGTTCACATGCATACATGAATGTTTATGTGCTGCTGTGCTTTGATGTATCTCGAAATGCCGGCTTGGGTGGGCGCCGAAACAAACAAACGAGCGTCCCGTGAATGGAAGCGTTGCCCCCCAAGACTTAAACTATGAATCTAGTACACACTCACGCTACTCATCACTATGAACGTAAACTCTAAATCTATGAACTCTTATGAAAGATCGGACCATCTGATTTTAGAAATGCACGAAGTCACCATAAACGCCTCGCTGTCAATAAAGACGTTGCCTCCAACTAAAAGAATAAATAATCGTACAAGAACCATACTAAATCTGGGATTTGAATCTGAGTGGGTTGGTTTCACCACAAAACCCTAACCAGCTAAGATACATCTTCGTGTGTGCCGCCAAGATGATCTCGGATCGTGCTGGCCGGTTCCCAAAGGCTCGGTACACATGTGCAAAACATTTCTTTGCTTTGGAGTGGCTAGACGGCTCAACACCTCCAGCCTCCGCAGTCATCGCTTGATCGATGGGACCCTATGTGAATTGTATATTGTAAAAAGACAAAAATTGTCTGAGACACATTGAGAAAAGGTGGCTTTGTCTGTAACACACCAACAAAGTCGAATTTGTGTAGCACACTACGATTTTGAAAACTCATGTCTGTGACACACTATTACCATTTTGCAATTGTTTTCAACTTTTTTATCTCAATCCATAGGATACATTAGAGTTTGAAACTTAGCACCAATGTACATTATTGCATTGTCTGTCATTGAAAAATGGAGCCAGATTTTTTACGATTGTTTGCATGATTTGATCGACAAATTAATTATTAAAACAATTAGCATGCGATGCAAGCAATAAAAAAAACTAGCTCCATTTTTTAATGATAGACAATGCAACAATGTACATTGGTGTCAAGTTTCAAACTCAAAGGTATCTTATGAATTAAGATAAAAAAAGTTGAAAACAATTACAAAATGGTAATAGTGTGTCACAGACATGAGTTTTAAAAATCGTAGTGTGCTACAGACAAATTCGACTTGGTTGATGTGTTACGAACGAAGCCACCTTTTCTCAGTGTGTCTCAGACAATTTTACCTTGTGAAAATTTTTTCCGTCCAAATATATAAGAACCCAAAGATGATTAGCAAGAAAGATTCTTTCGCATGCATCCAAAGCTCATTTATTACAGTCACATGATATTGCACCTCAACAATAATATAAAATTAAAAGGACCACGCCATCAGTCTGAATTATTGGCACCCATGCCAAAATAAATGAAGCCGATGCATAAAACAAGCACCCTAATGCCTAAAAAAAGCACAAAAACAGTGAAAATTGAAAATTTAAATGTTCTAGCGCCAGGTAAGCTGCTACTGCTGCTGGATCAAGCTGAGGCTTTCATATGGCAGTTCTTGGCGGACATAACAGTTGCCGCTCCAAAAAGACGAGGATTGACTCGTACTCGTGCTCCAACAGTGACAATGGCCGAGTCCTCCAACTCCCACCGTGTTGGCTTCCAAGCATGGCAGCCCTTGGCGATGAAGGAGAAGCTCTCGGCCTGTGCAACTTCCTGACATGTTCGTGGGTCAATTCTGGCTCGAATGCGACGGGGTGGCACGGTCTCGACTTCTGGTGGTGGTGGTGTTGAGGCTCACGATACTAGCGGCGGTGTGCTTCATGGTGGCATCAGGGAGGGATGGGGGGGGGGGGGGGGGGGGGTAGAGGATGGGGGATTGCGATGTGTGGATAGAGTTGGCTTTGATGGGATGTGGCAGCGACAGACTTGCCGTGTTGTTTTGTGCAACCGAGTGGGTGGGCCTACTAGTTGGGTTGCAAACAGGGTCACATGATGCCCACGCATCCATTACTCCATTAGGTTCTTATAATTCTGGACAAATGCAAATCGTCCCACATCCTCATAAATTTGGACAGAGGAAGTACGAGCTTTCTCACTACGCCATCGGTTGAGCTACTGTTGTGGTAGCTGCAGCTGCTGTAGCTCAACCGTTCGAAACTTTAAAAAAAAAATTAAAAAAAAGATGTTCATTACGTATGGGTAATGAAGTTACCAGCGTTCGTATACAGAAAGTAAAAGTAGTTCAGGTATCAGCTATTTACGACGTTTTGCTATCTAGAATAAAACTGTTTACTAGCTAAAACTGTTAATCTGTTTGGCCCCGAAATTTTGTTGTTTAAAACAGCAGCGTTCTCACATTACAATGCTTTGGCAAACCTGTTTTTTGTTCATACAATTATGATTTTTCCTGCACCCTGAATAGTCAGAAATATGTCGGGATAGTCAAAGATTTGACTTACATAATTTTGTACCCGACGTGAGCATTATTGCTAATGGTACAAACAGCTCTTTCCTCAGGCAATGATGCAATAGTCTACAACTAACTCTACATATAGCCCACAAACAGGAGCCCTCCTGGGGCACACTGCAAGTGCAACGACGACTCGACGAGCACCCCCACCATCGAGCAACGTCCATGGCGACGCTCCAAGCTAACGAGCTTCTTGCAGGCCTCCTCCTCGTCCTGGTTACAATTCTCCTCATCAACCAACTACGGCTCGCATCGTCCAAGAGGCGCCCCTCCTCGGCGCCGTCTCTGCCATGTTTAAGAGGTTTCCCCGTCATCGGCAACCTCCACCAGCTCGGCGCGCTCCCGCACAACTCCCTGGCGGAGCTGGCGACCAGGCTCGGGGCGCCGCTGATGCTGCTCCGCCTGGGCTCCGTGCCGACGCTGGTCGTCTCCACCGCCGACGCGCTGCGCGCCGCTTTCCAGCCCAACGACCGGGCCATGTCCGGGCGCCCGGCGACGTACGCGGCCACCAGGCTCTCCTACGGCCTGCAGGACATCGTCTTCTCGCACCCGGAGGGCGCGTTTTGGCGCGCCGCGCGCCGGGCGTCCGTGTCGGAGCTCCTCGGCGCCCCGCGCGTCCGCAGCCTCCGCGACGTGCGGGAGGGCGAGGCCGCCGCGCTCGTTGCGGCCATCACGGACGTGTCCAAAACCGGATCCCCCGTGAACTTGAGCGCGAAGGTTATGGCGACGAGCAACATGATCGTGCGGCGCGCCGCCTTCGGCGACGACGGCGACGAGAGCATCGACGCCGGCGCTGTCCTCGATGAGGCCCAGTATCTTCTAGGTGCGTTCTTCGTTGCCGATTACATCCCATGGCTGGGGTGGCTGGATGCGCTCCGTGGCCTGCGGAGGCGGCTGGAGCGGAATTTCCAAGAGCTCGACGCATTCTACGAGCGCGTCATCGACGATCACGTCAAAAAGGGAGAGGTTTCCAAGGAGAAGGATTTGGTTGACGTGCTTCTCCGCCTGCACGGCGATCCGGCAAAAGGCACCACGTTCGGTAGCCGCAGCCAGATCAAAGGCATCCTAACGGTATGTATATACGTGCACGTTACAAAATTGTCTCAGTTGGATGGAACTAATCGACCCATTTTTTTGTTTGATTTTTGTTTGCAGGACATATTCATTGCTGGGACTGACACGGCGGCGGCGACTGTGGAGTGGACGATGACGGAGCTACTCCGGCATCCGGAAGTCCTCGCCAAGGTGCAGCTCGAGGTGCGCACCGTAATGGCCGACAGAGACATGGTCCGGGAGACCGACCTCCATGGGCTCACATACCTCAAGCAAGTCATCCGAGAGGCCATGCGGCTGCACCCGCCGGCGCCGCTCCTCGTGCCACGCGAGACCATTGCGCCGTGCACCGTGTACGGCTGCGAGATCCCAGCAAGGACGCGGGTGCTCGTCAATGCAAAGGCCATCGGGCTGGACCCGGCCGCGTGGGGGCCCGACGCGGCGCGGTTCCTGCCGGAGCGCCACGAGAAGATCTCGGACCTCAGCGACCACAAGCCGTGGCACGACAGCTTCGCGCTCGTGCCGTTCGGAGTCGGCCGGAGGAGCTGCCTCGGCGTGCACTTCGCCACGGCCGTGGTCGAACTGCTGCTGGCCAACCTGTTGCTCTGCTTTGACTGGCGCGCGCCGCTCGGTGAGGTGGACGTGGAAGAGGAGATCGGGTTGACCGTGCACCGCAAGAATCCCCTCATGCTTGTGGCCGAAAGAAGATGCGTGCAGTAATACATACGTGCGAGATCTAACTCGATAAGGACATTTCGTCGCTTGCCGAAATGGGAAGCAAGATATCCAAAATGATGTGGTGCTGCGTTGTGCAAGATATCCAAAACGGTCCACATCCAGGGTGAAAAGGCTCCTCGCCAAGGTGCAGCACGACCGCTCCCCGTCCCCGCGTCGTGCTGCTCCAAAACGAGCCCGCCACACGTCGTCGACTCAACAACCGCTGCCACCGCCAAGGCGGCGTTCTCCGTCCCCCCCGCCGAGACGGCGTTCTCCGTCCTCGCCGCTGAGACGGCGTTCTCCGTCTCCACCGCCGCAACCATCGAGAAGGCGTTCCCCTTCTTCACTGCATCATCAACAGAGGTGGCGTTCCCCGTCCCCACCGCTGCAATCATCAAGGAGACGTTCCCCACCTCCTCAAGTGAGGCCACTGAGGGAGAGATCACCATCTCCGCCGCCACGGGAGCCTGCTCCACAGCACACATGCTTGTTGAAGGATTCCGGCTCGCTGCCTGAGCAGCCTCTAGCTGGGCGTACCAAGAAGGAGTTTTGCGTTATTCCACGCACCCCGGAGGTCGATGCAAATGAATTGGCGCTTTCAAGAGCGCTCCTCGCCGTCGTTGGTGGCTACCGGCGTGACGTTTCTGTCGGGCAGATCAAGGATCATCTCTGGCGGTTTTTCAAGGTCTCCCCAAATGCGGTCCAGGTCCATGCTTATCAGCCTGAAGATTGGCTTCTCATGTTCCAAGAGCCGGCTGACCTACTGAGGGTTCTTCGCACGACCTGCCCACCGGTGGCTCGCTTTCACCTAGCTGTCAAACGTTGGAGTCGCCTACAGCAAGCTGAGTCCCTCCCGATGCGGTTCAAGGTACATGTGGCCATGACCGGGATTCCGGCGCACCTATGGCTACTATCCACGGCTCAGCACATTCTCGGTTCGTCGTGCAATATTCTTTCAATGGCCAATGAAACAGAAACCAAAGCCAACGTCGCAGAGTTCAAGGTAGTAGCTGCATGCTTGCATCCAGACTTGGTTCCACAAGAGAAGCTCGCCCTACTCCCAGAACCCGGGGCACCTCATGTATCTCTGTTTTATCCAGTCCAAGTGAAGATTCAAAGTATAGAGGAGCTCCCCTCTCCTCCACCACCAGAGGATGATGCCCCGCAACAGCCACACGATGATCGCAATGGTGGTGGAAATGGTCGAGGCCGCGAAGGTGAAAGTCGTCGGCGCCATGATTCAAATGTTGGTGGCGCGGGTGGAACCAAACCACTTGGTCGCCACGGATCGAGCAGGAGGAGTGGGGATGGCAGGTCGCACCATGGTCGTGATGGTACAGCCGGAAGACCGCAAGACAAGAGGCGAACGGATTGGTCGAATGGTCGTGATGGTCGTCATGGAAGGGTGCTTCACTCTGTAGCAAGTTCTGGGGCCAATGGTGATGTCGTTCGTCGCCCCGTTGGCTTCCCAGGGTCTTTGGTCACAAGCTTTAAGGGGAAGCATGACGGACAAGGTCCTGGCTCTCTACAGGTTGCGCCCAGCCTCTTGTGGCAACCTACTCATCAAAGGTCGCATTCACAGACAATGCCCTCCTACCCAGCTTGGGGCCTCCAAGGCATCCATATGCCTGTTCAACTCGACTATGTGAGTCCTGTAAAAGCTAGCAATGGGAAAGAGCAAACTGACGTGTGCCATGGCATCGGTCGCAAAAATTCTCTTTCTCCTTTCGCGGAGCCTTTTCACCCTGGATGTGGAATGAAACATAACGGCCAGCGGGATGGAATCAAGATTTTGAAGAGAGGCCAGATGTTGGGATCTTGTTCTAACCCCCTCTCCTGTCCGCATCAGCCCAACACGGCCCCTACTCTTGAGAAAGAATCACAGGTCGCTAACCTAATCAGGACTGAATCGCAGGATGTCCAAATGCAATCTGCTTCGCCGCGGGTGGAGAAATTATGGTCGCCTTCTTCTGAGTCATCACAGCACAAGCAGGTTCTGATTATGAGTTGCATCGCCCTAGAGAGACCAGATAACCTGCACAAGGCCCAGGAATGCCACGAAGATCAGCAACTACCTGCACCTAGTGAGTTGCCGACACCTTTGTTATTGGTCGCCAGTCATGTCGAGCCTACATGTGATGTACCTTTGGAGGACGGTCAGGAGAACAACCTACGAATGTTAGGCATGGGTGCGCAAGAAGAAGACCCCGCCCCTCCTGGTTTCCCATCCCTGTGGACTCCCGGTGCTTCCAAAGCGAGGGAATACAAAGAGAGCAAACAAGCGACGACAACCGTGCCGGTTGCCCTGGTCTTCTCCACGATCAGGGCCGCCTTGGATTCAATCATGGGGATGATATCAAATGTTGCAGATAGGCCGGGTACCCCACTCCATATAACTCGCCCCCGCCAAGAACGTACAAACCTAAGGGAAGATCAGCCTGTCGCCCTTCCAGAACCGTTGATGGAGTTCGTCGCGGTGGTCGCCACACCACTGCCACTACCGGTCGTTAGGGACATTCCGAAGCCGCGCAGAGCAAAGTCCCCACCAAGCCTTCCAAGACGAAGCCAAAGATTAGCAACTCGGAGTAATGTCCGGGGCTCATCCGCAAAGATGGTCGCTCAACACAACATGATGAAGGCGCTACATGTCATTTCAGAGAACGAAACACCGGACACGGTCTCCTACATCGAATACATGAAGGTCCTGGAGCGTGGAATGACCGACGAGGAGTGTGCGACACTTGGAGTGCTGCTGAACAGCAACTTCTCGGTGGACTACTTAGTCGAGGAGCCAGCCGACTAGGTCTAGCCTGTTTGGTCGCTTCTTCATAGTGTTTTATTTAATGGCTTCACTTAATCTTTCTGTGTGGAACGTCCGAGGGCTCAATAGGAGGTCTCGGCGTACCGCTGTGCGTGAGTTGGTCGTGTCCGAGCAAGTCTCCATACTCTGTCTTCAGGAGACAAAGCTCGCCAATGTAACAGATTCTCTAATGCTGGAAATGTTAGGACCGGATTTTGATTATTATGACTTGCCCGCTGATATGACCCGTGGGGGTCTTATAGTCGCTTGGAGAAAATGCGATTGGGTCGTTACTAACCCAACCCGTGGTAACTTCTCCCTAACAGTACGCGTGCGCCAGGCTGGTGCCCCCGACCAGCCTAGCTAGCGTCTAACAAATGTTTATGGACCTCAATTGGTCGAAGACAAGGTCGCTTTCCTACAGGAAATAAAAGATTTAGGGTCACCTACCACAGGACCATGGATGGTTTGTGGTGACTTCAACCTAATTTACAAGGCTGAAGACAAGAATAACGCCAGAATAAATCAGAGAATGATGGGTCGCTTTCGCCAGGTTATTAATACCTTGGAGATCAAAGAGATCTTCCTTCATGGTCGCCTATTCACTTGGAGCAATGAAAGACAGCACGCCACGTTGGAGCGCATAGACAGGGTTTTCGTGACGGTTGAGTGGGAGGACATCTACCCCAACTCTATGTTGCACGCCCTGTCATCAAGGTGCTCCGACCACGCGCCTCTTCTACTACAGCTTGACTCAATCTGGCAGCACAAGCGCCGTTTTCGTTTCAAGGCTATTTGGCCCAAATTTGAAGGCTACCTAGAAGCGGTGCGCGAAGGTTGGTCCTTGCCATGCCCCATAGAGGACCCATTGCGCACCATAGACCAGAAGCTAAGGGCCACTACCCGCTCCCTACAAAGTTGGAGTGCTAAGTTTGTTGGCAGCATAAGAACAAAGGTCGAGATCGCAAAAGAAATCATCCTAAGATTGGATATAGCTCAAGAAAAGAGGTCGCTATCTCCAGCAGAGTTGAGTTTAAGGCGCCAAACTAAGCTCAAGTACCTTGGACTCACTTCGCTTCAACGAACCATTGCAAGACAGCGTTCCTCACTAAATTGGCTTTCAGAGGGGGACGCTAGCACAAAATTTTTCCACCTCCACGCCTCATTCAGAAGGCGCAAGAACTTCATCCCATCCTTTACGGTGGACGGGGCTCAGGTTGTCACTGAAGAGGGGAAAGCCCAAGCTGCTTTTGACTTCTTCAACAACATTTTAGGCTCTAGTGCCGAACGGTCGCTTCATCTCAATCTGTCAGCTTTAGGGTTACCTTCCTTCCGCTGGAAGAGTTAGCTGCTCCTTTCACGGAAGAAGAGATATGGAAAGTTATAAGGGAGCTCCCCCCAGACAAGGCACCGGGGCCAGATGGATTCACTGATCGCTTCTATCAATCCGCTTGGTCGATTATCAAAGTAGACATTATCAATGCTTTCAACGCGCTTTCGCAAATGGATGGGAGAAGTTTTTACCACCTCAACGACGCCCTCCTAACCCTGCTCCCGAAAACGGTCGCCCCTACGAAGGTCTCGGATTACAGACCGATCAGTCTTATCCACAGCTTTGGAAGCTGTTCTCGAAAGCTTTAGCCAATAGGCTGGCTCCTTGGCTGCCACGCCTTGTACAACTTAATCAGAGCGCTTTTGTTAAGGGTCGCTACATCCATGACAACTTCAGATATGTTCAAGGGTTGGCAAAAGAGCTACACAGGAAACGCCTCCCAAGAATTCTCCTCAAGGTTGATATTGCTAAGGCTTTTGACTCGGTTTCCTAGCCTTTCCTACTTGAAGTCCTGGAGCATATGGGATTCCCAACCCGTTGGAGAGATTGGGTATCCCTCTTACTATCCACCGCAAGCACTAAAATTTTGCTGAATGGTAACCCCGGTCAACGGATTTGCCATGCACGAGGGCTTCGACAGGGTGATCCTTTATCCCCAATGCTCTTCCTTCTGGTGATGGAAGCTTTAAATGCTTTGGTCAGTGTTGCTGACTCACGATCGCTCTTTCTCCCGTTGGGAATCCCTAAAGTTAAATTCAGAACAGCCCTATATGCGGATGATGTCATTTTCTTCATCTCGCCGGTCGCAATGGATTTGAAAACAATCACAGAAATTCTAAAGATTTTCCACAAGGCCTCAGGCCTAGCAACTAACTTCTCCAAGAGCAACTTCTACCCAATCCGTTGCTCGGAGGAACAGGTCGCCTTTGTGCTTGCCAACTTCCCTTGCGAGGAGGGATCTTTCCCGTGCAAATACCTTGGAGTACCTCTATCTATTTGGAGGTTAACTAAGGCAGATCTTCAGCCTTTGGTCGACAAGGTGGCAGATAGACTGCCTACTTGGAAGGGACGCCTACTAAATAGAGGTGGGCGTCTAGCGCTAACGAAGGATACACTCTCCGCAATACCGGTCTACTTATCAATTGCGGTCTGTCTATCCTGCTGGGTTATAGAGGCCAGTCGAAAAGATCATGAAAGCCTTTCTTTGGACCGGGACAGATGTCGTCACAGGAGGAAAATGCGCGATCGCGTGGTCGAAAGTATGTAGGTCGCTTGAATCAGGTGGTCTTGGCATTAGAGACCTAAGGCTCAGTGGGGAGGCTCTTAGGATGAGATGGAACTGGCTAGCCAGGGTGGAGCCAGACAAAGCATGGGCATCCTTGCCGGTACACTCCAGCCCGTCTGCACAAGCACTGTTCGACAGCTCGCTATCGGTAGCGGTGGGAAACGGGAAAACAACACTGTTTTGGAAAGATAATTGGTGTCAAGGTGCCTCTATGCTCAACATTGCACCTATCTTGGTCGCAGGCGTCCCCCCAAAGATACTGAAAACTCGGTTGGTCTCGGAGGCGCTCGCTAACAGGCAATGGATTAAAGATTATAAAGGCCCTAATACGGTGCAAGTCATCCTGGAAATTTTCAAAGTAACAAGATTGGTCGCCGAAGTCGTCCTGACTGAAGAGCCAAACCACTTTCGATGGAAATGGACGGCAGATGGTCGCTTTACTGCCGCCAGTGCGTACAATGCTTTTTTCATTGGGCAATCAGAGATTATGGGTGCCCGGTTGTTGTGGAAGACACGGGCACCTAATAACTGTCGTTTCTTCTTTTGGTTAGTACTCCTGGGTCGCACTTGGACATCTAACAGAATGCTTCGACATGGTCTCCAAGATGATGATACTTGTGCATTATGTGCACAAGATCCAGAAACAATCGATCACATGCTACTTCATTGCGTGTACAGTCGTGAGGTTTGGCATCGTGTCCTAAACAGGCTAGGGCTACAACACATCACCACACCGATGGGAGATTTACCGTTTGTAGAATGGTGGATAAGGTCGCGGAAGAGGGTAGCCAAATCACTGCGCCTTGGCTTCGATACCCTTTCAATCCTGGTCGCATGGAGAATATGGAAGGAGCGAAACAACAGGGTTTTCAAATCCCAAGCTCTCCAACCGGTCGCGTTAGCTCAAGAGGTGATCGACGAAGCGAATCTATGGGCGGCAGCAGGTTTCTCGAAGCTACAGAAGGTTTTAGCGCCTAGGAGGGAGTAGCTGTGTGGTCGTGTTGGTTAGTAGGTTTCTTGGTTGGGCGATTTGCCCCTCCTTTGTACTCTTTTCGTTTACTTCTACTGCGTTTCGTCCCTCTTTTTTTATTTGTTTTCGGTCGCGTCTGGTCGGGTTTGTACTTGTAACTCGCTACATCGTGGTTGGTTCTTGGCTAAATCCCCTAGGGGGTTTAGTTCTGGCCACGTTGTGCAAAATTTCTTCTTCTTCTTAATGAAATACGTGCTCCGCACGTTCACCAAAAAAAAGTCCAAAAAATGAATGGCGTCCGTCCTTTCCCTCTCCCAAAGTGGTACATACGTGTGTATGCATGCAGTGAGTGATACATACGTGTGATCTAAACTCGATAAGGACATTTCGCCGCTTCCCGAAATGGGAAGCAAGATATCCAAAATGATGTGGTGCTCCGTGTCAGTCCAAAAAATGAATGGCGTCCATCCATTCCATTCCATTCCCTTTCCCAAAGTGGTAGCCATATCTCCTATTTCTAAAAATTGTGTGGTCCTTCCATTTTCCTTGCAAAGCATGCATGGTGGGCAGTCCCATTCCCGTGAGGCACGCTCCGGCGGCAACGGTGGAATGGAAGATGACCGAGCTTGTCAGACACCCGGATCGGATGCCCTTGCCAAGGCACAGTTTGAGGTGCGCAGCGTCGTGGGCGACAAAGACATGGTCCGCGAATCTGACATGGTCGCGTATCATACCTGCCAGGACGCGGGTGCTCGTCAACGCGAAGGCCATCGGTTTGGACCCTGGAGCGTGGGGGCCGGACGCAGTGCGGTCCGTACCTGAGCTGCACGAGGGCGACGGCGTGGACCTCAGTAACCACAAGCCATGGCACGACAACTTCGCGCTCATACCGTTCGGGATCGGCTGGAGGAGCTTCCCTGGCGCCCATCGCGACGGCCGTGGTCAAGCTGCTTCTCGCCAACTTGTTGTTATGCTTTGTATTGCCTAGCTAAAAAGCCAAACAACACCAAGTAGATGATGCGCTGGTTTGTGCACCAGCAAGCAAATTGTTTTCACGCCAAACAATCAAAGCCTCCTTGCTAACGTGAAGGATGTCGGTTATTTTTCTCGGCAAAATACCAAAGGCAATACGAAGGAAAGAAAACTAAACATAAACTGATTATTGAATTGTGTTCGATCCCCCTCCTGTTACAAATCTTAGCTATATATAAGCTGTCTCACGAAAAGCCAAACGTAAACTAATCTAATATCTTAATTTAAACAAATTCTATCCTATCTCTTAACTGATCCCCTTGCCAACAATCTTTCCATCCGATCAGCCTTCTCCAGAACTTCTACGTATCTTCTTTTCTCTCTTAACCGAGTCCTTTGCCAACACTTTCCTGCCCAACCGTCTTCCCAACAAAACATCTCCTGGCAATCTACGATTAGTACCATACCTTGGCTAGCACGTCTGAATTGCACGCATCAGCACCGATCGCCCCATCCACAACACCATGCAAAGCCCCACCGACCAGCTGCCACAATACATCCTTCACCGCACGACTGCACCAAATTTTATACTCGACACATGCCCCCCTGCCTCTTTGACAAACATATCTTTCCCCGTTGCCAGTCAAAGTCAAACCCCGACAAGTCCCTCCCAGACAAACAAGCCATCTCTCCCCGTTGCCAGTCCACCGCATCCACCATCGCAACACAAGGCATATCTTCCGCATGGACAATCTAGACCTCGTCTCCCACCCACTGAATAAGACACTGATGAAGGGTAGAGGGAACACAACAGTTTGCATGTATCCAATCCCGGCCTAAAAGTACGTTGTAGCGCCCTTTAACATCATCACAAAAAATGCAGTCAGAATCGTCTTGCTCCCCACCGTTAGTTCTACTGAAAACACACCTATTGTCCTCGACGGCTCCCCCGAAAACCCACTAAGGCTCATATTAGTCTTAAGTAACTCATTCTCTTGAAAGCCCAATTTCGAGAACGTCGTCAAAGGCATGACGTTCACAGCAGCACCTCCGTCCACTAACATGCGCCCCATAGGCTAACCTCCGAGATGTCCCCTAATGTGCAACGGCTTGAGGTGTTTACTGGGTTCTTCTGGCTTGTCAAACGTAGCCCGCTCAGCCCCCAGCGTAAGTTCGGCAACATCCTCTGGTGCCATGAATTCTGCTGGCAAAAAGAAAACCATATTGATGTCGGCACTCTGCGATTCCACAACCCCGTCACTCTCCGTCAACTCATCAGTACCGCTCACAACCCCCGGCAATTCGTCAGCACTGCCGTCCATGCTTGGCGATCCATCGGCACTCCCTTTGACGCTCGGTGATTCATCAGCGCTACTCTCACCCTCAATCCCGCCTTCCTTAGCAATGCGCTTCTCTCTCCAGGTCCTTTTTTGGCTTCGTCATCGGCCGATCTTGGTTGAACCAAGCGTCCCGCTTTTCTTCAGCTTGCCGAGCAATTCTCTCTCGTGTCCCGAGTCGTTGTACTCGTCTCTTTTGCCCGCAGCTCATACCTGCCGGGCACCAAGCAGGCTCCGGCTGAGTCCCAGGCGCCGTCCATCGCCCTCCCCCACGAGCTACCCGCGTCCTCGTATTCGCTATTTCCAACTGCCGGCAATCGCTCTCGATCACGCCTCGGAGTCGAACGTCTTCACGTAACCTGATCTCCTCCCGTACTATCTTATTAAGGCCCGTCCTATCAGGTGAGTGCGCACCTTGCATGTTACATTCCACCGTCACCGAGCCAATCGGCCCGTAACTCGGCATCAGCCCAGGCCCGACGACTAGTCTCTTCGCTATCAAGTCCACCCGAGCCGCCCTCTCCGCTGCGTCTTCGCCGCCTACGTAATTGTCCCAATCCCGTGCTCGCTTTGTGTTTCTGCCGCACGCGCCTTCACACGCGCCATCGAACGTGCTCTGCACACAGGGTACAACGCGGCACGCGACCTTCCCTACTGTGATGCTAGCAGTCGCGTTCTCTGTCGTTGCCGCCGATTTCATCTCGCTCAGCCCAGCGGATCCACATGGCCCTGTGGCGCCCGGGGATTGTGACCAACTCGTACTTCTCTTGCGTGCTCAGGCTGCCGATTGTCGACAAGTCGCCGAAAAACACTCCTCTGATTCTGCGCGACGTACTTCTGCATCAGGTGGCTAGATGTAGGTTCGAAAAAACGTCGCCGCTTCTCTCCTCCGTTTACTTTCCACTTGCCAATTTCCGGGCTCTTTGGTTTGATCATCCTAGCCTCGACTCCCTTGTCCACCATAACGCTCTTCCCTTCTAAAGATCCACGCACTTGATCTGACCGCAATAGCACCCGTTTCCCTTCAAAACTAATCGTGTTTACTGGGAACGGGTCTTGATCTAAGCGCATCTTTCCACCTTCACCAAAAGACAATCTCCCGTCGTTCAGCACCGCTTGTATTTGTCTCCTAAAATAGTTACAGTCATTGGTCGAGTGTGAGTAGGAGTTGTGCCACTTGCAATACGACCTTTTGGCAATCTGATCAGGCAGCGGAATTACGTGTCCTTCTCGTAATCTAATCATATTACTTTGCAGCAAGATATCGAACAGCCTATCACACTTAGATACATCAAACGTATACCGCATCTCATCATTTTCCCCCGGAGTAGGCTTCAGCATCGGACATGCAAAAGGCTTGCCTTTCGGCAAGTCCACCCATTCAGCGACACACACATCGGGTTCCTCGTCACTTCCTGATTCCGGCTCTACCATGTTAACACCTGTCTTCTCCCTATCTTTATTGTTGCTGTTCTCCCGGAATCTGGACTGCCTGCTGTCTCGAGATCGACTCTCATGCACTAAGGCTCTCTCCACCAAGTGGTTCACGTTGTCAAAAACTTGGTCCTCTAATTTATCCCTAAGGTGAGGCAGCATCCCCTGGAGTGCTAAGTCAGCTAAATCCTGATCACTGATAATAAGGCTGTAGCATCTATTCCTGGTCTCCCGGAAACGCCTAACATAATCAGCAACAGACTCATGGTATCTCTGTCTAACGGCCGTAAGATGTGATAACCTATACTCCACTTCGCCACTATAAAACTAATCGTGGAATTTCTCTTCAAGCTTAGACCAGGTGTCTATTGAGTTGGGCGCTAGCGAAGTAAACCAGTTAAATGCTGCTCCGGACAAGGACAATGGGAACAACTTAATTTTGTAAATATCGGTAATGCCAACGTCGCTTACATGAATCAGAAATTGTCCTACGTGCTCGTGAGTAGTTTTACCATCCTCTCCACTAAACTTAGCAAAGTCAGGAACACGAAAACCCCTAGGATATGGCAACGTATCAAAATATTCTGGGTAAGGTTTTTGATAGATCTTAGCACGAGTTCTAGGCGTGAATCCGAGCTCCCTGAGTGTTATAGCAATTTGATCCCGCATTCGGTCATTCAATGCTGCGCCACCTCCAGCTACATTATTCGTTAACCCATAATTGGTCTGATAAAAGGGCTGTTGAAGATTGTAATTAACAGGGTTCGTACCGTAGCCTATGCCCCCCGAGCTGGGAATCGCACCACTGCTGGAAACATTTGGCAACACCGGACTCGGACCGTAGCTTGTACTACTCAAACCCTGCTGCTCGCTGCTACCCAGGACGTTTGCTAACACAGGTGTAATGCTAGCCCCAACTGCACCTTTCCCCAACGAAAGTCGTAAACCGCATGTGCAATAGTTCGCATCTGTCTAGGCAAATTATTTTCCAAATCTTGCTTAAAAGTACCAAAAGCGTTGCGCATGTTCTCCCCCAAAGTATGCGTAAGGTTAGTCAAATCGTTCCCATACTTGCTAGCCACGGAAACATCGACAAATTTAACTAAATCTTCAGGAGAGATTAATGGAGGATTTACCTTAGTTGCAGAAGCGCTGTGTCACTTTTCTTGATGACGCCACTTCGCGTTTTCTGAAAACATGCCAGCTTGTGCTCCAATCTTGCAGCCATATCATCCTTCATCTCCTGATCGAGCTCAAGCTCGATCGCCTTCCGATCCTCGTCCGTGAGATCGTCAAGTATGACCGGGATCACGTGCTTGCAGGGCCGGTCCTGGGGGTGGGCAAGCGGTGCCGCCGCACTGGGCCCCCAAATCTCAGGGTCCTAACCCCAGGGCATGTATGTATATGTATATTCGTATATATTCGTATAGGCGTCTATGGCTCCTGGTCCAGCAAAAACAAAGCCACATCAATGGGCTTGCTTGGCGCACGAGAGGCAGAAGGGAAAAAGGCTCTCACATCTGTAATTTCCAAACCTAATTAGGCATTACGGTAATCGTCTTGTGGAACCAGCGCCGCACACATACAGGTCTCGCCGAGTCGTCGTTTCATGGTTCTGTCGATCCTTGCTGAATCACAAATTAGAGATCGCCGCGCCCGCTGCAATCAACGTGACAACGAGTCACCGTTCAGGTTCCCTGCAATCAACGCATCGTCCCTTCTTGCCGCCGCCGTCCACTAAATGAGGTATATGTAATTCCGGCTTCTTTGCTAATTGCTAGGTAATGCCCTAAGTTCCTAAGAACATCCGTGACTTCGCATCTATAAACGTTAGAAGAAACTTTTAAGATAACATGTAGAAATCATTTGATATGAATATTTTTTTAATATGCCTTTGATTTTTACGAGTAAACATGTATTTACATATACGTGAAACTATAGTGTTTACATACGCAAAAAAATGATAGTGTTTGCATAGAACGGCCCACGACTTTTAGAGTCGCCCCGGGCCCCCAAAATCACAGGACCGGCCCTGTGTGCTTGCCGTCAATCTCGGAACTAAACCCATCCACCGCCTTCCCAGCCATGGCGTGTGCTGAGACGTCGACGGCGGCCGTCGTCCCCAGCAGAGTCGCCAATTTGTGTTGCCTAGCTAAAAAGCCAAACAACACCAAGTAGATGATGCGCTGGTTTGTGCACCAACAAGCAAATTGTTTTCACGCCAAACAATCAAAGCCTCCTTGCTAACGTGAAGGATGTCGGGTATTTTTCTCGGCAAAATACCAAAGGCAATACGAAGGAAAGAAAACTAAACATAAACTGATTATTGAATTGTGTTCGATCCCCCTCCTGTTACAAATCTTAGCTATATATAAGCTGTCTCACAAAAAGCCAAACGTAAACTAATCTAATCTCTTAATTTAAACAAATTCTATCCTATCTCAACTGATCCCCTTGCCAACAATCTTTCCATCCGATCAGCCTTCTCCAGAACTTCTACGTATCTTCTTTTCTCTCTTAACCGAGTCCTTTGCCAACAACTTTCCTGCCCAACCGTCTTCCCAACAAAACATCTCCTGGCAATCTACGATTAGTACCATACCTTGGCTAGCATGTCTGAATTGCACGCATCAGCACCGATCGCCCCATCCACAACACCATGCAAAGCCCCACCGACCAGCTGCCACAATACATCCTTCACCGCACGACTGCACCAAATTTTATACTCAACACTTTGACTGGCGGGCGCCTCTCGGCGTGGTGGATGTGGAGGAGCAGAGTGGATTGACGGTGTACAGACAGAACCCTCTCGTGCTTGTAGCTGAAAGGAGATGCTTGCAATGATACGCCTTTCCATAATGTTTCGTTGCTTGCTGAACTACATTATGGAAAAACACAGAAAACCAAGAGCATACCTCCTTTGCCACAACATGTTTCAAGAGAATTGACGAAGGATCGCATTCCAAAAAGAAACATAAACCAAAAATCGAGATTGTTGTTTCTGCTCCGGTACATTTTTTCGAAGACATAACAAATCTCAAGGCAAAGTGCTCTGTTGCAACCCGAAAGGAAGGGCAGCTGAGGAATGCAGACGCATGCGTGAATGTTGTGTTACTAGGGGAACTTGAAGAGTTACTCCTATATCTTTTTTTTTTTTTTTGAGGTTGTTACGGATCAGTAGAAAAGTCTTGGTTCAGAAGGGGGGGGGGGGGGGGGGGGGGGGCATTCATGAATGTTGTTTCTGCTGCTGTTCTCTGGAAGCGCCGTAACAATATCATGTTTTCAGAGAACATCTCACTGAGGCTTCTTAGAAATCAGAGGTCTATCGTCAAGAACTCGATGCTGATGGAGATTGAGGAAATTAAGCGCTCGGCTAGGTGCTCGTAATTGATTTTGCACGTCGCCAAGATCAAACTCTGCGACAGAATATATTGGAACAACACCCTACGAGGGTATGAGATGGCTAACACTTGCTTTGTCACGGACTGAATATTTGTGAGGAACAGGAAGGGAAGCAAACAACATACAGGAAGCATGGAAAAGATTGTTTGGGCTTGAGAGTTCGCGGTGCTGCGACTGCAATCCACGCAGCAGCTCAAACTGACGCTAACCGCGTATATTAGGTTTTATAAATGTATTCACATAGGTTTAGGTCGTCTAAGGCTGTACCATATTTGTAAACAAACCAACTAAACCTTACCGGGGCAAGGGTCGCTTGTTCCTTCTTTTCTCTTAATGAAATACGCGTTCTGGAAAAAAAAATTGACGCTAACTTTTTTTTTTAAGATCCCCTGGCCCCGAAACGGACGATTGTTCGGCGTCGGCACTCGGCAGTCCGCACGTTGCGGACGCTCAGCGCAGTTGGTGGCAGAGCGGCGGGCGGGCAGGCGACTGCCGCTCCCGTGAACGCCCAGATGATCTCGGGATCGTGCCCGCTGGACCATTCGCGCGTGCCGCCAAGATTCGCGGCAGCGTTGGCATATTCGCACGTGCGACGTGACGCCAAGATGATCCCGGACCGTGCCGCGCTGGCCGACCCCCCAAAGCCTCGGTACACGTGTGCGAAACGTATCTTTGCTTTGGAGTCTGGACTGGACGGCTCAAATGTCAGCAACCCCGGCCTCCCAAGTCACCGATCATCGATTGGATCTAGGAGTACGAGAATTGTACTAGGTATATTGCTTCAGGTAAAAAAAAATGAATTGTATATTGCGAAAACTAGTTATGAGCATTCCAACTATAGCCATAAGTATTTTTTTTTCAATGTGTAGGGGTTCTCGTTCGCACCAAAATTGGGCAGTGCGGAAACACACAAGTTTTCATGTGATGCGCCCATGCAACGTTGGTTATTCTTTGCACAAAGTCAAAAACAAGTCTAATAATTCGGGCCATTGCGTTGATCACCAAATCAATCACGCTTAAACTGTCAACACCACTAAATTTCATTACTTTTTGGGAAATGAAGGTACCAAGTACATGTAGTTAAGCTATTAGATACCTACGAAGTTTTGCTATTTTCCTGTCTTGAAATAATTGACTCTGGTTGCAAAACACAGGAATCAAATAGAAATGAAAAGGTAGAGTGCACAAAGAGAGAGAGAGAGAGAGAGAGAGAGAGAGAGAGAGAGTTGTGTTGAAAAATGGAAATGGCACTATTTGCGGAACACATTTTAAATCCTAAAGTGCCACTGATTATGAGATAAATGGAGTATCTAGAATAAAATTGTTTAATGGTTAAAGCTATTATAGCAGCACCCACTAAGCCATATATGTGGTCGATAATTAGGATAACTGTTATCAACGTGTCACCCCTCATATGGATTGTGATGTTCCTCTTTCAGCTGTACGCAGACAGTGTGCCTCTTTCTCCTCATACCACGATCCGTGGCATGAGTCAACATACATTCCAAAATCAAAGTGTGCATCGGCATCGCTCTAGTCATTTTTCGTTAAGAGTGAATGTAAAAAGTAAATCATCGTGTCAATATCACCGTTTTTGTCAAGGGTGATAGTCCGGTCTAAGAAAGTGACTAATTTACAACAAAATGTACGTGTGATTGTGAGTGGCTCATTTCTTTCGTTGTTTAGTTACTCTCTCGATCTTGCTCAATCAAATGAAAGCAACATTTTCCCCCAAAAAGAAATGGTAGCAACATTTGTAAGGGAGGATATTTTAAAGTACAGGTGCAGGTACTTACGTGCGAATAAGAAATTGAACTAGTGGTTGCTGAAAGGCTAGCTCTACACATAGCACGTACTTTTCCCCCCGGAAAGATCTGGATCATTGCCAGAGCACATACTTGAAGTTTATGTTTCCCTGCTTATACCTTACCTGCTTTGCCATTTTTCTTCTTTCTATTTTGACATTTTGAATCTTCAAGTAGCCATCACAAAAGTTGATTGACCGCTTACATTGAATTATTTAATCTGTTTGGGCCATTTATATGCAGCCAAACTCCTTAATGACCTGAGAATTTTGCTGTTTAGAACGGTAGCACTGTCACATGACGATGATTTGGCAAACCTGCGTTGTGGGCAATATACAAGTATAATCTTTCCAGCAACCTGAATTTTCAGAAATATATTGATATGGTCAAAGGTTTGACTACATAATTTTGTTGCCGCTGTGAGCGTTATTGGTAGCGGTAGTGAAAACAAACTAAATGAGATTGGAAAAGAAGTTGCATTTTTTGGACGCCTTCCTGGGTTTTCATATTTAGTTTCTAAAAACTAAATGAGATACTACCTTTTATGAATGTTTGAACTGCAGCAAACAATGTGCAAATAGTGCTTGCACAGTGGAGAAGCCGGTGGAGAAAAAACTCCACCAAACACTCCATAAGCATCGTGATACTATGCATTCAGAGTAGCTTTATAGAGTGACATGTAGTCCACAGACTAGGTGCACTCCTGAACCGCTTCAAGAAACGTGCTACGCAGACAAGAATTAGCTTTCTCTTCATGCCAAGGTCTCATAGCCTGCCTTCGAAAAAAAAAAGTCCCATAGCCTGAATCACATTCTCTAACCAAATAAATCCCCATTTGGTAACAGTCGATTTTCCATAACATTGAAAACAAGAAGCAAACTAATCTGTCAACGTCATGTCATAATTGTTCTTTTGTCAAAGGTATCGCCAAATTTACAACAAAAAAAACATGTACATGTGATTTCTGAGTGATTCATTTCTTTAGTCGTTAAATTACGTCTCTCAATCTTGTTCAATCCAAATGATAACAACATTTCTAGCGAGGATATTTAAAACTATCGTGCGAATATGAAATTGAACTAGCTCTTCGGACAAATACTTGAAAGTTATGTTTTCCAGCTTATTCCTTACCCTTTTGGCTAATCTCTTGATCTTTTTGGCATTTTGATTTTTCAAATCACGGAGTACATAAGCTAATTAACCGCTTACTTTGAAATATTCAACAAAAATCTCTTTGGCCTAAAAACATATTCAGAAAAGTAACACTGCCATCAATAGAGAGCCCACTTAATCACAAAAAAAAAATAGAGAGCCCACTTATAGCTACCAATTTCGAAGCAAACCTACGTCGTGCTTACAATTGTCATGTTTCCGGCAACCTTAATATTCTTAAAATATACTACTAATCATAAGCCAAACGTTTGACTACAGTAGTTGTGTAGCCGCCGGCGTGAGCATTAATGCTAGTGGTTGTCAAAACAAAGAGCTCTTTCACCATCCAATATATAGTCCACGTAAGACAGGAGCGGCACCGGCGGACGCTCCAAGTTTCAGGAACCTGCAGGTGCCTACGACGGCGAGCACCACCACCGAGCAACGTCCATGGCGACGCTCCAAGCTAACGAGCTTCTTGCAGGCCTCCTCCTCGTCCTGGCTACAGTTCTCCTCATCAAGCAAGTACTGTCCGCATCGTCCAAGAGGCGCCCCACCTCGCCGTCCCTGCCATTGTCCACGAGGCTTCCCCGTCATCGGCAACCTCCACCAGCTCGGCGTGCTCCCGCACAACACCCTCGCGGATCTGGCCACCAGGCTCGGGGCGCCGCTGATGCTGCTCCGCCTCGGCTCCGTGCCGGCGCTCGTCGTCTCCACCGCCGAAGCGCTGCGCGCCGCGTTCCAGCCCAACGACCGGGCCATGTCCGGCCGCCCGGCGACGTACGCGGCCACCAGGATCACCTACGGCCTGCAGGACATCGTCTTCTCGCACCCGGAGGGCGCGTTCTGGCGCGCCGCGCGGCGTGCGTCCCTGTCTGAGCTCCTCGGCGCCCCGCGCGTGCGCAGCTTCCGCGACGTGCGGGAGGGCGAGGCCGCCTCGCTCGTCGCCGCCATCGCAGACCTGTCCAAAACTGGCTCTCCCAGTGAACTTGAGCGACAAGCTGATGGCGACGAGCAACATGATCGTGCGGCGCGTCGCGTTCGGCGACGACGGCGACGAGAGCATCGACGCCGGCGCCGTCCTCGATGAGACGCAGTACCTTCTTGGTGCGTTCTTCGTTGCCGATTACATCCCATGGCTGGGGTGGCTGGATGCGCTCCGTGGCCTGCGGAGGCGGCTGGAGCGGAATTTCCAAGAGCTCGACGCATTCTACGAGCGCGTCATCGACGATCACGTCAAAAAGGGAGAGGTTTCCAAGGAGAAGGATTTGGTTGACGTGCTTCTCCGCCTGCACGGCGATCCGGCAAAAGGCAGCACGTTCGGTAGCCGCAGCCAGATCAAAGGCATCCTAACGGTATGTATATACGTGCACGTTACAAAATTGTCTCAGTTGGATGGAACTAATCGACCCATTTTTTTGTTTGATTTTTGTTTGCAGGACATATTCATTGCTGGGACTGACACGGCGTCGGCGACTGTGGAGTGGACGATGACGGAGCTACTCCGGCATCCGGACGTCCTCGCCAAGGCGCAGCAAGAGGTGCGCAGCGTCGCGGCCGGCAGAGACATGGTCCGGGAGGCCCATGTGCCGGGGCTCACGTACTTGAAGCAAGTCATCCGAGAGGCCATGCGGATACACCCGCCGGTGCCGCTCTTGGTGCCTCGCGAGACCATCGAGCCGTGCACCGTGTACGGCTACGAGATACCGGCGAGGACGCGGGTGCTTGTCAACGCGAAGGCCATCGGGCTGGACCCCGCCGCGTGGGGGCCCGACGCAGCGCGGTTCCTGCCGGAGCGGCACGAGGAGATCTCGGACCTCAGCGACCACAAGCCGTGGCACGGCAGCTTCGCGCTCGTGCCGTTCGGGGTCGGACGACGGAGCTGCCCCGGAGTGCACTTCGCCACGGCAGCAGTCGAGCTGCTGCTGGCGAATTTGTTGCTCTGCTTCGACTGGCGCGCGCCGCTCGGCGATGTGGACGTGGAAGAGGAGATCGGGTTGACCGTGCGCCGGAAGAATCCCCTCGTGCTTGTGGCCGAAAGAATATCTAACACGAGGAGATTTCTTCCCGAAATGGAAAGCAAGATACTCCATCCGTTTCTAAATAGGGTTTTCTTTTTTACTTTCAGACATCACGTTTGACCGTTCGTCTTATTAAAAAAATTTACACAAATTTAAAAATATATATTTTGATAAAATGAATTATAAAAGATAAATAAAATTTATGCAAAAAAATAAATAAGACAAGCGGTCAAAAGTGATGTCTAAAAGTTCAAAAAAACCCTATATTTAAAGACGGATGAAGTACCATCCAAAATGATGTGGTGCTGCGTTGTTTGTCCTCCCCACAAAAATGAATGGCGTCCATCCTTTCCCTTTCCCAAAGTGGACGCTATATCTCCTATTTCTAAAAATTGAGTGGTTCTCTCATTTGCTTTGCAAAGCATGCATGGTGGGCAATCCCATTCCCGTGAGGCACGCTTCGGCGGCAACGGTGGAATAGACGATGACCGAGCTTGTCAGACACCCGAATGCCCTTGCCAAAGGCCTAAGGCACAGCTTGAGGTGCGCAGCATCGTTTTTTTTAAGCGAAAAACAGCAGTGTTTTGCCCTTGCATTGAGATAGAGGAGAAAAAGTCTTACTACACTCCAGGAAAAGGAAAATAAATCGGCCAGCAAGCAATGGCTCCAAAGATTCATAGAAGCACTAAAGCAAACGGCCAACAAGCTGGCCAAAGCAAGGTTAGAAAGCTAGAGAACGAAATAAAAAAGAAGAGGCCAGAGCAAGCTCTTGCTGCCAGGAGAGCCGCTACATTTCTACTCGACTTCGATCTGCGACTGGTGAAATGGGCCCTGCATCGCCCAGCAAAAATAGTCTATCTCCTCCTTTGCAAGACTTGCCATGTGAAAGGGAGTCTTCTGTTGTCCTTCAAATATTCGACGGTTTCGTTCCTTCCACAAGTGCGCAGCATCGTGGGCGACAAAGACATGGTCCGCGAGTTTGACATTCCCCGGCTCTGCTACTTTTTTTTTAGCTTTTTTTGGGAATTGCTCCACGTAAATCGATTTAGATTTTGTATTCGTGTAAGTCAAATTTTGTAGCCGTTGGATCTGGATTCCAAAAAAGTCAGCACCCCCGGCCTCCCAAGTCACAAATCATATCGATGGGATGGGACCTAGGAGTACGAGGATTGTAGGGAGGAGTATTATATTGCTTTAGGTAAAAATAATGAATTGTATATTGCGAAAACTATGAGCCTTCCCACTAAGCCATAAGTATTTTTTTCTTTTAATATAAAATATAAAGGGGTTCTCTCGTGTCCGCACCAAAATTGGGTTAGAGCGATGTTGACTCATTTGGTAACAGTCGTTTTTCGTTTGGTGCGGACACGAGAGAACCCCTTTATATATTTACATTTTGCAAAATGTAAACCATCCTGTCGATACAGCCGTTTTTGTCAAGGGTGATAGTCCCGTCTAAGAAAGTGACTAATTTACACCAAAAATACGTGTGAATTGTGAGTGTCTCATTTATTTTGTCGTTTAGTTACTCTTTCGATCTTGCTCAATCAAATTATAGCAACATTTTCCCTGCAAAAAAAAAATGATAGCAACATTTATAAAGAAGGATATGTTAAGGTAAGGTGCAGGTACATACGTGCGAATACGAAATTGAACTAGGGGTCGCTTGAAAGGCTTGCTCTACATTTTTTTTTTCCACTCCCCGAAAGATCTGGATCATTGCCAGCGTACATAGCACATACTTATCTGGATATATGTGAGCCATATATGGATATGTACACAGTTATCACTTCATATGGATATCTACTTCTATATATTGAATTGGAACCATTTGTGTTATGCAAGTCCTTGGCAATCATGTACTGTAGCATTCCTTCATGGCTTGTGGGTCTATTTGTATTGATATTGCATTATATTTATGATGTGCTATACCCAATTCCCGACAGTTTACTTGCATGCAAAGGTGTGCTGCTCTGATGCTGGGCACAAGATTGGGTCACAGGTTAAGTGTCGGGAAAATTAGATATCTGTCGGCAATTGTTTACTGTAGGCAAAGGATTAACTGTCGGCAAAAGTATTAATTGTCGGCATAGGGTAGTAAATGAACTACAGACTAACTGTCGGCATAGGTAATAACTGTCGGCAAAAGTTTTCCCGACTGCTTCTACCGCGACTGTTTTCTATATGTCGGGAAAACCTTTGCCGACACTTTTTGTGTCGGTATAGGTGACTTTTGCCAACAGTAGGAAGTGTAGGGAAATCTAGGACATGGTGTAGTGTTAATATTCTTACGTGTTTACAATTGCCATGTTTCCAGCCTGAATCACATACTCTACGGACAAATACTTGAAAGTTATGTTTTCCTGCTTATTCGTTGAGCAGTTTATGGTGCACCATATCAGTAGTATAATACCGAAGGTATGACGAAGGATAGTTCAGTTATTTTCTGCCGCCACTCCCTCTTATTCGCCCGCCGTTCAACTGATCTCTCTCCTAGCTCGCCCACTGCACCATCATTCCATCGCCGTCACGCCCAGTTAGCCGCCATAGCGTCGCCATCCTGGCTCATCGTTCCCGCACCACCACCTCGCCAGTTATAACCCGCATAGCTCTCAATCTTTCCTGCTTCCCGTGGTTCAAATCTTAAAATCTCATTTTAAATTCCCTTGGAGCGATGCGCATCCTGCGCCACAACAAAAATATGATTTGGCCTTGCTTGATTACCATGGAGATTAATAGATGTCTCGCGCGGCCATCGGGCTCGACCCCGCCGCGTGGGGCGCCAACGCGGCCCGGTTCCTGCCGGAGAGGCACGAAGAAATCGCTGACTTAAGCAATCACAAGCCGTGGCACGACAGCTTGCCGACATGGTTGATGTGCTCCTTCGGCTGCACGGCGATCCGGCTAACCAGAACACGTTCGGCAGCCGTAGCCGAATCAAAGCCATCCTGATGGTATGTATACAAGTAACTATGGACGCATTACATTTATTTCCGGTATATAGAACGGTCCCGGATGGTTGTCTTGATAGATCTAATTGATCACTAACTTAATAGGAACGTCTAGCCAAGATCTAGATCACACCTAGCAACTAACCAATTAAACACTTAATTGACTTACCCTTCATGATCACACCCTTGATGTGGCAGTAGAGAGTGTAGATGTAGAATAACAGCTGGTTCTCGATGTAGATCAAAGACACCACGCTTCCAGGCCTTTCAGCACCTTAGAGATCGGTTAGGTTAGGGTTTAGAGGACCCTGACGGCTGAAACTCGTGATTAACTTACGATTAGGGTTAACCAGGGGTTTCCTTTTATATTTATAGTGCTGTAGTCATGGGGCCAGGCTCTTAGATGGGCTGAGTTTGCCTCCCAATCAAGGCAACTAAACAGGGGTCTTAGTTGAATTCGGATTGGGCTTTTTCGGCCACTTGACCGAGGTCAACAATTCCAACATCCCCCCCCCCCCCCCGACCGAAGGTCAATGGCTAATTCTTTATAATATTTATTTTATGCAATCATGTGCAGGTGGATATACACAAATCAATAATCTTCCACTTAATCGAACAATCTTAATCTTAAGTTTAGACTTATGTTCGCATTATGATCACACTCAATACCATAACAAAACCTGACGAATGAGTCACCGGCAGACATTACAGATATACCGAGACACATTAACCAAAGTCCACTACAGTATTTTGATAGGACGCTTATTAACTTATTTGGGAGTTTATTTATTCGGCCTCATCCAGAATCATATTTTATGTTAACCACCAAATCCAAACTAATTTCGCGAAAATAGGATAGGAGATAACAGCATCAATTAGTCATGTTGCTAGCTATGATCCTGGGACCCTTCTTTCATAACATAACAATATATTTGTCAATGGGCTTGACACCATCAACTATGTCATTACTTCAAGGAATATTGTAATCAAATTACAGTGATATTGACTACAATCAAATGTAGACTTAATAATTATACCGAAATATATTTTATATGCCTGCTTAAAATAAAACATGCCATAAAAAACAACATTAACAATGCTAATCTTGTTTTAGAGCTTTCTGCAGAATCGCTCATATCTTTAAGAATGAATGACATAAAACTTAATTATGCACATTTACATCCATACACCCTCACAAAACCTTATCTGAATAGTACTTAATTAAATAAGCATGTTATATGGTGCCTTTAACTTTAAACACATTTTCCAGTGAACCTGGACTAAGACTAATAAAATTTTGCCAAGCATTCCGGTTTGTTATGCTAAGTCAATGTCATATAAATCTTAGCATATAGCTTCCATATGAACCCTTAGGAATGTCTTCCTATTTCTCTTATTCTTAATCTTATACTTACGATAAAATTTGCTATATCAGGCAAAACTAACATGCATAATTATATTTTCATTCACATAATGTTACTTCGGAGCTTCTCTCAACCTTTGTGCTTGAGTGACAATCCCAATAGTCACTTTGGTCCCATCAAAGTGTCATACTCCCCCAGAACTTACGAAAAGCATCACTAGATGTACTTTATGATATGATGAAATCATTTCTACTTTCTTGGAATGCATGCTTATTTCTTTTAACTTACGGAGAAAATAATCATCTTAAAATATCAAGATCTTAATTAATCCACCTTAACCTTATAAAATAAATCACGATTGCCCATGATACGTACAAACTCATAGTGAGTTGTAAACTTAACATCTTATGTTCTTTTGGAATCACTTCTTCAAAAAATCTGCAGACCCATTACAGTCTACTGCCTTGACTCCATCAGAAAATTGCTATGAGATGAACTATACTTATGTTCAAAATTCATAGACCCTTTTATGACCTCTTTTGCATAATCTGAGGCTTTTACTTTCGTGCCCAAAATACTTAACTTATCATTAAACATTACATTACGTAACCCTGTTATTGTAGTCCGACTAATACACATCTAAAACGAAGATAGAAAAATAACGGGGGAATACATATGGCACGATATATATGAGAAAACATATATGTATGTATATACATCTCATTTTAAATCATCAATATAGGAAAACTTATCCTATATTTCAATCAGATTTCTTCTCCCCCATTTCCTTCCTTCCTTATGAGCTTCCATTGCACTCTGAATAATCAGAATATTAAATGTGTCGGTCTATAAACTTATCTAAAGTATTTATAATGCTAGCTCTTCAGCTTATCTTGGCATGATATTTACTATACCACTGATCAGTTTTCTTTGTCAAAAACTAGAATACATCAACGGTGGCCAGAAAATGAACTAGAGTAGAAAAGTTATGATTAAATGTCCACAAAACAGCGGTGGCCAGTATCATGAACACAATCACACTTCAATCATCTCTGATTCCATTATACCTACCCACAACAGCGGTGGCCAGAAAATAGGTGGCACAACACAACTTGTGAGAATTATCCCGTACCCAACGGTGGTCAGAATATAGAACAAAACTCACACTTATGAGACAATTGGTCTTTGTAGAGTATGAACTCTCATCATAATCGTAATTTAATAATAATGTTTTGCATGATAAAGTTGCTCTTGAACATAAAATTCTTAGTTTAAGCAGGAAAATATCCAAAATAATTTAACAAGGCAGAATTGAAATGTAAGAAAGGCCATAAGCATTCATATAGGGAGCGTTTGCAAGAAAAATATCACAAACTGCTACAAACAGAATAACCATGTTAAACAAAAAGTAGAACATGGTAAAGGACTTCTGGAAGATCATAGCTACACACAGCCCTTCAAGCAAAAATGAAGGAGTAACGGTCCTTCAAAGCGACAGCCTGAAATCTGTCTTGACTGCGAGCAGCAGTCATAAAAACTAAACCTGACACTTCTGAAGACGTCAAACTGAAAAAGTCAGAACACGAAACTTGTAGATAACTTCAAGGTATTTCCAACAAGTGCTTGAATGCCAGAAACGGATCAGTATAACTGGAGATATCAAATTTTGAAGATGGCAGACAGTTTTTGGAAAAAAAACTGATCGAGCTGAAATTTGGTTTCACTTGGTCGATCGATTTGAAGGGAGTACTGACAGAATCGAAAGGGGAAATATAGAGCAAAGTTTTAGTTCATGTTATAAGCTTTCCATAAAGTCATGATTCATCGAATTCGGCCAAGCGGTTTTGGAGTTACGAATTTTTGAAGTTAGCTTGTCAGTCAGAAATTTCTGGTTGATCTGAAATTCGTGAAAGTGTTTTAAATGAGTATGCAACGCATGCTCGTCCTGCACGTCCTCACAAAATAAGAAAATGCAAAATATAGCAGGCTGTAGACATTGATGGTCACTAAGTTGCACTCAACAAACGTTTCTACACGATCTACGCGCGAGTTAGTGTACCTGCAGAAAATCACACAACGTCACCACAAGCAACCTACATAGGTGACGTACTTGCAGAAAAGTAAATGCATGGCTCAATCCTCATCATCTCATGAACTCGATGGTTAATACCAGAAAAACCAATATCACCCATGAACTCGATGGTTCATGCCAGAAAGACCAATATCCACGGAGCCATACATGATCCTTACCTTCTTATCTGGGCATCGGTGCGTCGTTACAGAAAAATAACAATCAACTCCTATTACCAACTGATTACTCTAACATCCTTATAGTAGGCTTTTCATTCCTCACTCTTAATGTAGTTAGCTTTTCGAAAATTGGCCGTTTATATGATATACTGTCCCAACACGGCTCTAATGCCAGCTGACGCGTCTCCGCTTTTCACTGGATCGAGTCGATACGTGCTGATGAACAGACACAACAGTACAACATATAAAAAGCATAAATAAAGTCTTAAAGTGATTACATTAGTCCAATTAAAACAACGATTAGCACAGCGGAAGTCAACGATACAAGTACAAGTCCAAGGATGAAAGAAGATACAACCGCACGCGCTCATGAAACAAATGAATCCACATCCAAAGCTATGAAGATGCAAACTCGAGAGGACATCACTCCTCAGTCTCCCAGTGTGCTGTCCAACCGAAGGGTAGCTGGCCATCTCACTGTTCACCTCCACCCATAGAG
This sequence comes from Eragrostis curvula, assembly GCA_007726485.1. NCBI lineage: Eukaryota > Viridiplantae > Streptophyta > Magnoliopsida > Poales > Poaceae > Eragrostis > Eragrostis curvula. Next base: position 20,276,719 of record RWGY01000031.1, read on the forward strand.
TCAAGGATAAAGGTGCAACCTGCACAAAAACATAAAGAGTCAAACCCTGAGCAACTAATACTCAGCAAGTCTTACCCGTCAACGTGGCTATCTACAGCCGACTCCTACTATGCAAGGCTATAAGGGATAGGCTGATGCGATAGCATAAACCGCATTAATTACTTGATCCTTAATTCAAATTTTATTCCAAGTTAAGTACTTAACCAGTAAAACAATGCACTTATCTCTAAAACAGTGTAAGTAACAATACATCAGATAAGCAGTATAGCAATAAATAGATATAAATATACAGTACTAAAGCACCATCATCAAACATATCACACTACGAGGTGACTCAGTGAGCAAAGGGGTGCTCATGTCCGAGAGCGGCGGCATCGATGTACATTCTGCAGGAGAAAACCTGACCACAAGCCGCACACACGTAAAGTCGCATGCGGCAACCATTCGCAAGGGTCTCCCTAGAGCTAGGCCGGATCCAACTCCTCCGAGAAAGTCCTTCCCGCACGGTCCCTGTCCCAGACGTACGCCTCGATTGGGAAGCATCCTTTCTCTCCCGAACCATGATAGAAAGAGCAGGCTTCCACCACATACTAGGGCAACTCGAGCTACTAAGTTTACTAGGCCCATAAAAACACTAGCATGTGATCAGTACGTTCGAACTTGCTCAACAGGGCCAACAACGAACGGTCCTCAATCGACACAGACGGGACTACCACCGTGAAGGCTCAGCCTTCTCCAACCATCCTATACAACAATCCCCGTCCGGCCTCAACAAATCCTATACCCATCTAGTACAATCCAGGGCAAAAACCTATCTCGCGAGTGGAACCTACCACTCGTCTTCTACCGTTCGCTAGTCCCTAAGCATAGCAAGTTCTAACGTAACTTAGACCACATCTACAAAAATAGGACACAAGGTAGGATATGGAAGGGTAATCCTAATGCAGTTCTAGTGTTTCACATCAACTCCTAATAAACCTAATGCACAATCAATTATTAGCCCCAATCAAGTGATAAACAAAAATCCTAAATTGGAAGGCATGCACGGGGCTTGCTTGGCTCAGGGATGTAGCTAACTGGGTCAGCGAGGTCAGTGTCCTGCTGCGGCTGCTCCTCCTGCACCTCCTGGGCCTGCTCCTCCGGCAGCTGGAAGTCGAGCGGCTCCGGAGTCGTCTCTGTCACCACACCTTATGGCAAGGAAATAATGCAAATTAGATGCAAGTAATATGATGTAATTAAGGATTTAATTACTTTATAGGACAGTCATTCACACTATAAGTGCAAATGAATAACTTTATTAATTAATTTCATTTGAAGTATTTCCATTATGTTAACCATTTAATCAACTTAAGATGATTAAATAAATAATTTGATTTCAAGAATTAATATATGTCCAGTGGCATTTTTCTCACTACTGGAAGTGATTTATGGTGAAGTTTGATGATTTATGGATGAAGGGATTATCTATAATAATTTATAAAATGCAGAGAACGATTTAAATCATAAGAAAATAATTAGACATCATATGACAGTGAAAAAATGTTCTGTATGTGTGTTATCAGTAGATTAAGTGAAATGAAAGGTTTCAGGAAAAATGAAGCGACAAATAAATTATTAAGACTTAAACAAGATTTACACATATAGATTTATACAGAAAACAGAGAAAGCATTTTAGGTGCTTTGATACAGGTACTGGATATATCTAAGCATAAGGAGTCCAACAAAATTGGATTCACATTTTTTTGAGTTGTATTAGATTTACTAGGCATTTTACAAGATTCTCTGAATTTCTGGGGGATTTAACTAATTCGAAAATTTGGAGAAAGAGGCAGCCACTCAGATATGCGCCACAATGTGGGCCACACGGGCTTTGCCACACCGGATCCTGTGTGGCCAGCACCAGGTCGGGCTGGAGCCCGGCCATGGCGGCCGGAGGTCGCCGGAGCGACGGCGGCTCGCCGGAAGACGTTCAAATGACCACGAAAAATTCCAGAAAAAATATGAGCGTGAAGCACAGCTTAGGCCGCATCTAGTTGAGGGGTTTTGGGTCAACGGGGACAGCCGAAGAGTGGCCGGCGGCAAGCACAGCGGCCGGGCAAGGTTCGACAAGGTCGCCCGTACCGTGTGAGGCATAAAAAATCAAGGAAAAATTCTCGGGAGCTTCACCTTATTTGTTAGAAGACTGGCGTGGAGCTCGTAGGCGACGAGGAGGCACTGAAGTAGGAGTTCGTCGTTGAGGTTCTCGCGTTCTTGTAACGGACGACAGGGAAAAGTCTAACGCCGATGAGTTGGGCTATGGATTTGAAGAATGGTGGGGTCAAGTTGGTGCGCAAACTCGTGGCGAACACCGGGATACAACAGGTAGACCATGAGACTCACCGGAGACGGCCAATTTTTTGGTGAGGTCACGAAGGGCACTCGGCCGGACTTGGTGAAGACGACCTCGATTCGCACTCCTCAGCCCGGGGCGAGGATAATGGTGGCCATGGTGAGCTCGGAGGAGTCGCGGCGCAGTCCCTCGCTCAGCAGCTCGACTCGGGAAGGCTCGCCGGCGAAGGACGACGAGGAGCTCCACTCAAGCTCGGCAATGCAGGCGGAGCTAGGGTTAGGACGGGATGACGACGAAAGCGGGAGTGAGAGCGAGTGAAGGGGAGTGTGTCGGCTTGTCCGAACGAGAGAGATAGAGGCGGGTGTGGGCGGTGGCCACGCCGTACAACGGCGGCCACGCGGCGTCGCTCCTCCGTGCGCTGCAGAGAGAGGCGGGAGGATGACAAGCGGGCCCCGCGCGCTCTTTTTCTTTTTTCGATTTATTCACAACGGTTTTTCCCCCAATTTTTGGCATGCTATTTAAAATAGAAAATAAAATCCAAAAATTCTCAAACTGGTCTTCTTTGAAAGAGGGGAGAATGCAGTTTCCAGTGGTATAACATGCACAACTCAATTCGATATAAAATTCAAGTTAGAGCTGGTCAAAGTTGAGCACTTTTTGAAACTTAGGGAATTTATTGGACCTCGAAATGAATTTCAAAAATCCTGAAAAATTCCCCAAAATTCTAATTTGAGAAGGGCTACTCAGATTTATTTTTATTTGTTCAAGTTGTCACCGTAAATTTTGAGTTGCTTCACAAACATGTAGTTTAACCTTTGTTTGAAAAATTCATTTGAAGTCGATTTGTTTGAAGTTTGATTTATGGTTTTCACTTTCATGTTCAGCAAGTCAATGGCTTCAAAACAAGGGTTGTTACATTTTATAAATGTTTGAACTGTAGCAAACAATGTGCAAATAGTGCTTGCACAGTGGAGACGCCGGTGGAGAAAAAGCTCCACCAAACATTCACAAGCATCGTGATACCATGTTGTTGGAATTTTTGGTAGTGGGCTGCACTTTGCTTGGCTCATTTGAGAAATTCCCAATAAATTCCTGAAAAACTCAAAGGCCTATTCATGAGTGGTGGGAGTGCAAACCTTTAGTCCCACATTGCTAGTTTAGGTGGAGGAAGACCAACTTAAATAGAAGGTTGCTCTACTCATTCTTGCAAGTGTGTGGATGAGAGGAATAAAGGAAAAACACACGCGCGCGCTCGCTAGCCTCGCCTCGCTGGGCCGGGCGGGGCGTGGGCGTGGGCGTGGGCGATGGGCGCGCATCACCTGCGTGAATGGTCCGCCGAAATCCGGCCTGATGCCTTGCGGGTGTGCGGCTTCCTTTTGCAGTTTTTCTTTTTCGTGTCCAATACGTTTTTATATGGAAACTGACTCGGTTTTGGGACGCCTTAACCCTAGTGGTTCTCCCTCTATAAATACGTACGGCCGCCGCCCACCAGAACATATCTCAACACGAGTTAGGGTTTTGCCTCTTCCGCCTGCTGCGCCGTCGCTTGTAGTCTGCCCTATCCCGATCGTCGGCGTGCACTGGCGAACGGGAGAGCAGATCTTCGTAACCGTCATCCTCTGCGATCCTGCACCGGGAGAGGGCGAATAAGGTTTTTGGGAAGCGCTCTGCGCGACTGCTCCGACCGCTTCCACCACGGCTCGTCTTCCTCAACGTTCCGGCGGAGCTGCTCGTCGTCGTCTGCAACGACTTGTGAACCGCTCCGTTTCTGCTGCATCAACCGTCGTCGTCGTCACGCCTGCTGCATCGGCAACCGCTACGGCTTCTTCATCGTCTTCTTTGAACGATCAGTACGTACTCTCTGAAACCATGTCTTTTCTATACGCCTACATGATCCATACTTGTACGATAGTACTGCGAAATATGGTAGATCTTGCTCTGTTTACTGTGTTTTTAGACTTGTCTAGATCTTGCGTAGACTTGTCTAGTTTAATCTGTAATTTATTCATCATGTTCATGATTTATTTCTGGATTAAATTAAAACTAAAAGTGCTCATATATCCAACAATCCAAAAACCTTATTGTAGGCACTTTGGTTTAATGGCTGGATTTGTCGATGCACTGAGGCTAGCGCAATTCACTGGCGTGCACTTCAAGAGATGGCAAGTGAAAGTCACGCTGTGGCTTATTGCCATGGGTGTGTTCTGGGTGTCTATTGGCAAACCAGACGGACCGCTGACTGCTGAGCAGGATGAAGCCTATACAAAGGCTAACACAATCTTCAAAGGCGCTATTCTAAATGCACTTGCGGACCATCTTACTGATGTGTATTTTGTGCATGAAAGCGCTAAGGAGTTGTGGGATGCTCTGTGTAACACCTATGGTGGTGCAGACACTGGCACTGAGTTGTATATCATGGAGCAGTAACATGACTATAAAATGGTCGATGACCGTTCAATAGTCGAGCAGGCTCATGAGATACAGTGCATGGTGAAGTAACTCGAACTCCTTAAGATTGTCGTTCCCGACAGATTTGTGGCTGGGGGCATTATTGCCAAATTACATCCTGCTTGAAGGGATTTCGCCACACAGCTCAAACACAAGAGGTAAGAGATTTCTGTTTCAGATTTGATTGCTTCTCTTGATGTTGAGGAGAAATCTCGGGCTAAGGATGGACGACCTAAAGGAGTTGAGGGTCAGACCAGTGCCAGTGCCAATGTGGTACAGCAGCAGCAGCATCAGAAGTTCAACAAGGGCAAGGGCAAGAACAATAGGCCGAAACAGACCAATAACTTCAAGAAGAAGAAGAACAAGGAGAACGAGGGTTGCTTCGTGTGCGGTGCTGTGCTTCTGATCATTGGGCAAAGAAGTGTCCAAACCGCAAAGAAAGAAAACCTCCACAGGAGCAGAAGTCTGCGAACATGGTGACCATTGGCACTACTCAAAGTGGAAATAGTGGGTACGGTTTACCTTCTATTTTTTCAGTATTTCAATCTACAAATTGGTGGCTTGATACGGGTGCTAATGTTCATGTTTGTGCTGATGCTTCATTGTTTTCTTCTTATCAGGTCCAACGGGATTCTTCCGTCATGATGGGAAAGGGTCACATGCTTCTGTTCATGGTGTTGGTACGGTCGATCTGAAGTTCACTTCGGGAAAGATCGTGCGGCTAAGGAACGTGCAGCATGTCCCTTCTATCAACAAGAATCTAGTTAGTGGTTCCCTTTTGTGTGGGGATGGTTTTAGGCTAGTGCTTGAGTCTAATAAAGTTGTCGTGTCTAAGAGTGGACAATTTATTGGTAAAGGCTATGATTGCGGAGGCTTGTTCCGTTTTTCCCTTTCGGATTTCTGTAATAAGTCGGTGAACCATATTTCTGGTGGTATTGATGAGAGTGATGCTAGGGTTTGGCATTCACGTTTATGTCATTTGAATTTTGGTTCTATGTCTCGACTTTCCAGCTTGAATTTAATTCCGAAATTTTCCATTGTCAAAGGTTCTAAGTGCCATAGTTGTGTGCAATCAAAGCAACCTCGGAAACCTCACAAGGTAGCCGAGGAGAGACATTTGGCACCATTAGAACTCATACATTCAGATCTGTGCGAGATGAATGGTGTGTTGACAGAAGGTGGAAAAAGATACTTCATGACATTGATTGATGATGCGACTAGATATTGCTATGTATACTTGTTAAAAACGAAAGATGAGGCTCTAAACTACTTTAAAATCTATAAGGCTGAAGTCGAAACTCAACTTGAGAAAAAGATCAAACGTATTAGGTCTGATCGTGGTGGTGAGTATTTTTCTAACGAGTTTGACTTATTCTGTGCGGAACATGGTATTATTCATGAGAGGACGCCTCCCTATACGCCCCAATCTAATGGGATTGCCGAAAGAAAGAATCGCACTTTGACAGACTTGGTTAATTCCATGTTAGCCACTGCTGGATTATCCAAGGCATGCTGGGGGGAGGCTTTATTGACATCATGTCATGTCCTGAATAGAGTTCCCATGAAGAATAAAGAGAAAAATCCGTATGAAGAATGGATTGGAAGAAAACCATCACTTTCTTACTTACGCACATGGGGTTGTTTGGCCAAAGTTAATGTGCCAATAAACAAGAAGCGTAAGTTGGAACCTAAAACTGTGGATTGTGTCTTTTTGGGATATTCTCATCATAGCATTGCTTATAGATTTTTAATGGTTAAATCTGAGGCATCTGATGTTTATGTCAATACATTAATGGAGTCTCGTGATGTGACTTTCTTTGAGGACATATTTCCTATGAAAGATTTGCATAGCATTGATAGATTATCTTCTGATGTGATTCCTGAGATAATACCTGAACCTGACACACAATCTGAACATGCTGAACATACACTTGAGTCAATTCCAGAGGAGAATGACAGTGAAGCTCCTAGGAGGAGCAAGACACAGAGGATTGCAAAGTCTTTTGGTGATGATTTCAGTGTGTATCTCGTGGATGATACTCCTAAAACTATTACAGAGGCGTTTGCATCACCTAATGCAGACGATTGGAAAGAAGCTGTCCATAGTGAGATGGACTCTATTCTTTCTAATGGTACTTGGGAGGTTGTTGACAAACCATATGGTTGCAAACCTGTAGGTTGCAAGTGGGTGTTCAAGAAGAAGCTCAGGCCTGATGGTACTATTGATAAGTATAAGGCTCGACTTGTTGCTAAAGGCTATACACAGAAAGCAGGCGAAGATTCTTTGATACTTATTCACCTGTTGCTAGAATGACCACTATTCGAGTTTTACTCTCTCTGGCTGCCTCTAATGGTCTTCTCGTCCATCAGATGGATGTTAAGACATCTTTCCTTAATGGAGAGTTGGAAGAGAAAATCTATATGGATCAGCCAGACGGTTTTGTAATTAAAGGTCAAGAAGGCAAGGTGTGCAAGTTGCTGAAATCTTTGTATGGTCTGAAACAAGCTCCTAAGCAATGGCATGAGAAGTTTGATTCAACTCTCATATCAGCAGGCTTTAGTGTCAATGAGGCTGATAAGTGTGTGTACTACCGCTATGGTGGGGGTCAAGGTGTTATATTGTGTTTGTATGTCGATGACATATTGATCTTTGGAACAAACCTTGACGTGATTCACGAGGTCAAGTCGTTCCTGTGTCATAGCTTTGATATGAAAGATCTGGCAGAGGCTGATGTTATTCTGAACATCAAGTTAATCAAATGAGAGAATGGGATTACTTTGACACAATCCCATTATGTAGAGAAGGTCTTGAGCCGATTTGGCTATAAGGACAGCAAGCCTTCTCCAACACCTTATGATCCCAGTGTGATCCTTCGAAAGAATAAAGAAATTGGTAGAAACCAATTGAGATATTCTCAGATCAGTGGATCACTCATATACTTGGCTGGTGCTACGAGGCCTGATATCTCATTTGCTGTGAGCAAACTAAGCCGGGAGATGATCATTGGCATGCACTTGAGAGAATTATGCGCTACTTAGTTGGCACTATGAACTACTCGCTTCACTATTCTGGGTATCCTGTGGTACTAGAGGGATATAGTGATTCGAACTGGATATCTGATGCAGATGAGATATATGCCACAAGTAGATACATTTTCACTTTGGATGGAGCTGCTGTTTCATGGAGGTCATGCAAACAGACCATCTTAACGAGGTCTACCATGGAAGCAGAGCTAACTGCACTAGATACAGCTACCGTTGAGGCTGACTGGCTACGAGAGCTCTTGATGGACTTGCCTATTGTTGAAAAACCTGTGCCGGCAATCCTTATGAACTGTGACAAACAAACGGTAATTGTCAAGGTGAACAGTTCTAAGGATAATGATAAGTCCTCAAGACACATTAAGAGACGGTTGAAGTCTGTCAGGAAGATGAGAAACTCCGGAGTTATATCATTGGATTATATCCAAACTGCAAAGAACCTGGCAGATCCGTTTACCAAGGGACTGTCATGTAATGTGATAGACGCGGCATCTAAGGAGATAGGTATGAGACCCATATGAGTTGTTCCATAGCGGTAACCCAACCTATATGATCGGAGATCCCGTGAATTAGGATTTGGGAAGAACAAGCTAGTGGATGACTAGAGAGTACCTTACCTAACCCACTCGAGTAAAGATGCATTACTCTCATTTTCTGCATGGCAGGTTGGCAAATGCCTTAATGTATTCTGTTGGCTTTAATTAGCGAAGATGTTTTCCTGCAGAACATTCTTGAAAGAATACACCTATATGAGCCCGATTGTTGTAAGGTCGCAATCTGTGAGACTTGGGTGATCTCTATTAAGCTCATGAAGAGACCAGGAAGTACGACCTATATACTCCACCCGCGGGGTAGTCTACTGGAGGTCAAGCATCAGATTGACTTTAAGTGAAACTTGTTTGCACAAAACTTGCAATTCAAGGCGTAGTCCATTGTTCAAGTTGTGAATGAGTGTAGCTTATTGTTCTAGATGGATGTTCAACTTAACAGTCTCCATTGAAACACCAGTATATCAAGCAGTAGTAGGATCTGGCAAAGTCTTAAATGGGACTTTGAGATCTGGTGAGGGATTGTTGGAATTTTTGGTAGTGGGCTGCACTTTGCTTGGCCTATTTGGGAAATTCCCAATAAATTCCTGAAAATCTCAAAGGCCCATTCATGAGTGGTGGGAGTACAAACCTTTAGTTCCACATTGCTAGTTTAGGTGGAGGAGGACCAAATTAAATAGAAGGTTACTTTACTCATTCTTGCAAGTGTGTGGATGAGAGGAATAAAGGAAAAACACACACGCGCGCTCGCTCGCCTCGCCTCGCCGGGCCGGACGGGGCGGGGCATGGGCGATGGGCGCGGCGGCGCATCACCTGCGTGAATGGTCCGCCGAAATCCGGCCCGATGGCTTACGGGTGTGTGGCTTCCTTTTGCAGTTTTTCTTTTTCGTGTCCAATACGTTTTTATATGAAAACCGACTCGGTTTTGGGACGCCTTAACCCTAGCGGTTCTCCCTCTATAAATACGTACGGCCGCCGCCCACCAGAACATATCTCAACACGAGTTAGGGTTTTGCCTCTTCCTCCTGCTGCGCCGCCGCTTGTAATCTGCCCTATTCCGATCGTCGGCGTGCACTGGCGAACGGGAGAGCAGGTCTCCGGAACCGTCGTCCTCTGCGATCCTGCACCGGGAGAGGGCGAATAAGGTTTTTGGGAAGCGCTCTGCGCGACTGCTCCGACCGCTTCCACCACGGCTCGTCTTCCTCAACGTTCCGGCAGAGCTGCTCGTCGTCGTCTGCAACGACTTGTGAACCGCTTCGTCTCTGCTGCATCAACCGTCGTCGTCGTCACGCCTGCTGCATCGGCAACCGCTACGGCTTCTTCATCGTCTCCTTTGAACGATCAGTACGTACTCTCTGAAACCATATCTTTTCTATACGCCTACATGATCCATACTTGTACGATAGTACTGCGAAGTATGGTAGATCTTACTCTGTTTATTGTGTTTTTAGACTTGTCTAGATCTTGCGTAGACTTGTCTAGTTTAATCTGTAATTTGTTCATCATGTTCATGATTTATTTCTAAATTAAATTAAAACTAAAAGTGCTCATATATCCAACACATGCTACGCAAATCGATTTTGCACATATCGATTATCTGCAGTAGCGAACTTTGCACATATCGATTATCTGCAAAATCAACCATCGCTATCTGCAGTATGGAACCAACTGAAACCGCAAAGACGATGCAACTTCTCTTTATTTTGGTAAGCAGTAGCGAACTTTAATCGAGCCGATATGTAGTCACTAGGTGCACTAGTCAACCGCTTCAAGAAACATGCTACGCAGACAAGAATTAACTTTCTCTTCATGCCAAGGTCCCATAGCCTGAATCACATACTCTAATCAAATAAATCCCATTTGGTAACAGTCAATTTTCCGTAACAGTGAAAACAAGAAGCAAACTAATCTGACAACGTCATGTCATAATTTTTTTTTGTCAAAGGTGATAGCCAGGTCAAAGAAAGTGACGAGTTTACAACAATAACAACAACAAAAAACATGTACATGTGATTTCGATTGATTCATTTCTTTAGTCGTTAAATTATGTCTCTCAATCTTGTTTAAACCAAATGATAACAACATTTCTAGCTAGGATATTTAAAACTATCATGCAAATCATAAATTGAACTAGCTTTACGGACAAATACTTGAAAGATATGTTTTCCTGCTTATTCGTTGAGCAGTTTTACGGTGTCACATATCAGTGACATAATACTAGTGGTATGATGAAAGATTGTTCAGTTATTTTTTGCCGCCACTCCCTCTTATTCGCCCGCCGTTTGACTAATCTCTCTCCTAGCTCGCCGCAACGCACCATCATTCCATCGCCGTCACGCTCAGTTAGCCGGCATAGCGTCGCCATCCTCGCTCATCGTTCCAGCACTGCCACCTCCCCAGTTATAACCCGCATAGCTCTCAATCTCTCCTGCTCCCCGTGGTTCAAATCTTAAATCTCAATTTTAAACCCTTGGAGCGATGCGCGTCCTGCGCCACAACAAAAATATGATTTGTCCTTGCTTGATTACCACGGAGATTAATAGTATGTCTCACGCGGCCGTAATTTTTTTATTGGAATTTTTTCCCTGGAGCGATGCCCATCCTATGAACAAAGATACGATTGGGGCCATGATTGGTCCTTTCGCCCTGCCGTCAACGCTGGACCTATTTCTACGCCCCGCGGCATGCCTTCAAATCCTAAGCTGCGATTCTTTCGTTTTGATATACAACTCGTCCTTGTTGTCAGTACCAATGCAAGTCGTCAAAGAGGTCTTGGTCTAGTAGTTAAGACACCCGAGTAGCATCTTTGAAGTCCTGGGTTTGACTTTCGGTGGGAGCGAATTTTTTAGGATTTAACAGCATTTATGCTTTCAGCGGTAGGCGACATGGCCGTCGACAGCGAGACGTCAGTGGTGACTTCGTCAATCTCGAGAATTTGCCGGTTCAGTTTTCGAAGATGCTCATAGAAATAGGATTTACGTATGTACGGTCATAAAGGTGAGTGTGCGTGCGTTGTTTGTATTCACAAAAAAAAATGCAAGTCTACTTTCTTTCCCAAAATACCTTGATATTATAGATATTACTAAAAAGTACAGGTGGTACTAAGCGTGGAGGATAATTGATATAAACCATCAAATTCAAAATACCATTAGTATCTACTAGTGGTATAAAACACTGTAAAACTCCTCTATTCGTTACCCTTTTGGCTATTTTTTTAGAGTTCTAGAGCGCCATAACGACGCCCCAGCCGGATATATTTCAACCAGGCAGAATCAAAAGTTCCCTTTTGGCTATTCTCTTTAGCTTTTTGACATTTTGATTTTTCAAATCACTACATAAGCTAATTAACCGCTTACTTTAAAACATTCAACAAAAATCTCTTTGGCCTAAAAACATGTTCAGAAAAGTAACACTGCCACCAATAGAGTGTCCACTTGTGGCTACCGATTTCGAGGCAAACCTACGTCGTGCTTACAATTGTCATCGTTTCCAGCAACCTTAATATTCTTAAAATATACTAATCATAAGCCAAACGTTTGACTACATAGTTGTGTAGCCGCCGGCGTGAGCATTATTGCTAGTGGTTGTCAAAACAAACAGCTATTTCACCATCCAATATATAGTCCATAGAAGACATGAGCGGCACCGGCGGACGCTCCAAGCTTCAGGAACCCGCAGGTGCACGACGAGCACCACCACCGAGCAACGTCCATGGCGACGCTCCAAGCTAACGAGCTTCTGGCAGGCCTCCTCCTCGTCCTGGTTACAATTCTCCTCGTCAAGCAACTAAGGCTTGCATCCTCGAAGAGGCGTTCCTCCTCGGCGCCGTCTCTACCATGTTTAAGAGGTTTCCCAATCATCGGCAACCTCCACCAGCTCGGCGCGCTCCCGCACAACTCCCTCGCGGAGCTGGCCACCAGGCTCGGGGCGCCGCTGATGCTGCTCCGCCTCGGCTCCGTGCCGACGCTGGTCGTCTCCACCGCCGACGCGCTGCGCGCCGCGTTCCAGCCCAACGACCGGGCCATGTCCGGCCGCCCGGCGACGTACGCGGCCACCAGGCTCTCCTACGGCCTGCAGAACATCGTCTTCTCGCACCCGGAGGGCGCGTTCTGGCGCGCCGCGCGCCGCGCGTCACTGTCGGAGCTCCTCGGCGCCCCGCGCGTGCGCAGCTTCCGCGACGTGCGGGAGGGCGAGGCCGCCGCGCTCGTCGCAGCCATCACAGACGCATCCAAAACCGGATCTCCCGTGAACTTGAGCGCGAAGGTTTTGGCGACGAGCAACATGATCGTGCGGCGCGTCGCTTTGGGCGATGACGGCGACGAAAGCATCGACGCCGGCGCTGTCCTCGACGAGACGCAGTATCTTCTAGGTGCGTTCTTTGTTGCCGATTACATTCCCTGGCTGGGGTGGCTGGATGCGCTCCGAGGCCTGCGAGGGCGACTGGAGCGGAATTTCCAAGAGCTCGACGCATTCTACGAGCGTGTGATCGACGATCACGTCAAAAAGGGAGAGGTTTGTAAGGAGAAGGATTTGGTTGACGTGCTTCTCCGCCTGTTCGGTAGCCGCAGCCAGATCAAAGGCATCCTAACGGTATGTATGTACGTGCACACGTTACTACCTTCATTTCACAATATAAACATTTTTGGTTTTGTTGACTTGTCAAACATTATCAAATTTGATAACAATATAATATAAATAAAATATTTTAAACATAAAAAATTGCATATTAGCATAGTTCCTTTCATGACGAATCTAATAACACTATCTATATATAAATAAGTATTATTAATTTGTTGTTATTAAGGATCAAAGTTAAAACATATTGATTTTGACCAAACCTAAAAATGTTTATACTCCCTCCGTCCTATAATATAAGGAATTTGGGAGGTCAATTGGGCCCCACACCTAATAAAAAAGTCAAAAAAATCACGAACCACACAGAACCTTATCCTCTCGCTCCCGCATCTCACCCACCATGCGCCCTTCTTCGCTCCGCTACCACATCTCCAGCGAACTGTGGCTCACGCGGGATGGAGGAGTCCGGGGCCAACGGGACAACCAGTGGGAGCGCCTTTCCCGGAGCGCGGACGAGGCAGCCTGGACGCGCAGTGGCTCGGTCGCGTGCGACGCAGGCTGGGTGGCGGTCGACGTGCCATGGCCGCAAACTCACGCGGGATGTGGCAAGCTCGGTCGCGGGTGGGCTCCGTTAGGCGGCACGGGAGAAGCCCGTTGTGCGGAGCTCGTGGATCCGCCACCGAGCTCGAGGTAGCGCGTTTGGGTCGCAAGCTACCATGGCCGCTGCCGAGCTCGAGGATCCGCCACCGAGCTTGAGAGGCGCAGCAGCGCGGGAGAGGCGAGTCGGGGGCAGGCGAGGTGGGCGAGGGCGAGCTCGCACGACCTGCGGCAGGGCGAGCTCGTGCAACCCGCGGCGGAGGCGACCTGTATCGAGGGCGACCCGTCACGGGGCGAAATCTGACGAGGGCGAGCTCCCGCGAGCAGCGACAGGCTGCGGCGATGGTGCGACGGGGGAAGATGATGTCCTGGCCTGTTGGGTGGTGGTGAGAGAGACAAAGCATGTTGGGTGGTGGTGAGAGAGACAAAGCAATAATGATGGGGCAATTTTGTCTTTTCATTTCTCTGTTCTTATTTTGAGGAACTCCCTTAATCCCTTATATAATGGGACGGACGGAGTACAAAAATGTCTCCGCTAGTTGGAACTAATCCACCCAATTTCTTTTTTTTTTTTTTTTGAGTTGTGTTTGCAGGACATATTCATTGCTGGGACTGACACGTCTGCGGCGACAGTGGGGTGGACGATGACGGAGCTCCTCCGGCATCCGGACGTCCTCGCCAAGGCGCAGCACGAGGTGCGCAGCGTCGTGGCCGGCAGAGACATGGTCCGGGAGGCCGACCTCCATGGGCTCACGTACCTCAAGCAAGTCATCCGAGAGGCCATGCGGCTACACCCGCCGGCGCCGCTCCTGGTGCCTCGCGAGACCATCGCGCGGTGCACCGTGTACGGCTGCGAGATTCCGGCGGGGACGCGGGTGCTCGTCAACGCGAAGGCCATCGGGATGGACCCGGCGGCGTGGGGCGCCGACGCGGCGCGGTTCCTGCCGGAGCGGCACGAGGAGATCGCGGACCTTGGTGACCACAAGCCGTGGCATGACAGTTTCGCGCTTGTGCCGTTCGGGGTCGGCCGGAGGAGCTGCCCCGGCGTGCACTTCGCCACGGCCGCGGTCGAGCTGCTGCTGGCGAATTTGTTGCTCTACTTCGACTGGCGCGCGGCGCTCGGCGAGGTGGACGTGGAAGAGGACATCGGTTTGACCGTGCACCGGAAGAATCCCCTCATGCTTGTGGCCGAAAGAAGATGCGTGCAGTGATACATACTATACGTGCGATCTAACTCGAGAAGGACATTTCGTCGCTTCTCGAAATGGGGAGCAAGAAGCTAGCCCAAAATGATGTGCTGCTGCGTTGTCAGTCCAAGAAGTGAGTGGCGTCCGTCCTTCCTTTCCCTAAGTTGCTGAGTTACTAGGGAAACTTGAAGCTCTCCCTCTCTCTCTCTCTCTCTCTCTCTCTCTCTCTCCCTCTCCCTCCCTCCCTCCCTCCCTCCCTCCCTCCCTCTCTCTCTCTCTCTCTCTCTGTTTGGGAGCCCGCGGTGCTGCGACTGCGATCCACGCAGCAGCTCAAACTGACGCTAACCTTGTTTTCTCTCCGAGTAGCCCGGGCTAATCGCCGTAGGGCAGCTGAAAATGGGCGAAACGAACATGACGGCGCGCGCGTGTGGATGGCCGGCCGTGCTTGCGGCAAATCGGCGGGGCTGCCCGCGCCCAGTGCGTTGTGGTCCCAAAATCGGACGACCGGTTTCGGTAGGCGCGGCACGGCGCAGGCTCGGCACGGGCGGGGCAGGCCGCGGGCCGGGCAATGCCGTGCACTAGAACGAGCGGAGTCTGCCCATGGATTGATGCTACCGTGGAGCAAAAGGTTGTCAAAATCGCTTCCCGGACCGGAGGGGAAGCGGCTCGATCAACATGCCGTAGGTATGCGTTCCGCGGTGGAATTGCTGTTTCGGCGCTACCGTCCGTATGAGATCCCCTGGCCCCGAAACGGTCCATTGTTCGGCGTCGGCACGTTGCGGACGCTCAACGCAGTTGGTGGCAGAGCGGCGGGCGGGCAGGCACCTGCCGCTCCCGAGAACGCATGGATATGATTAGATATGTGATCCCGGATGGTGCCCGCTGGACCATTCGCGCGTGCCGCCAAGATTCGCGGCAGTGTTGGCATATTCGCACGTGACGCCAATATGATCCCGGACCGTTCCGCGCTGGCCGACCCCCAAACCTTCGGTACACGAGGGCGAAACGTTTCTTGGCTTGGGAATCTGGACTGGACAGCTCAAAAGTCAGCAACCCCGACCTCCGAAATCACCGATGGGACCTAGGAGTACGAGAATTGTACTAGGTATACTGATTCAGGTCAGAAAAATGAATTGTATATTGCGAAAACTATGAGCCTTCCCACTAAATCGTAAGTATTTTTTTTTTCAATATGTAGGGATTTTCTCGTGTTGACACCAAAATTGGGCAGTGCGGCAACACACAAGTCTTCATATGATGCACCAATGCACCGTTGTTATCTTTGCACAAAGTGATAAACAAGTCTAATAATCCGGGCCATTGGGTTGATTAACAAATCAATCACTCTTAAACTGACAGCACCCCTAAATTTCATTACTTTTTCGGTAACGAAGGTACCAAGTACATGTGGTCCAGCTATTAGATACCTACGAAGGTACCGAGTAACGTCATTTCTTTCGTTGTTTAGATCTTAGATCTTGGTCAATCAAATGAGATCAACATACCCCCCCCCCCCCCCCTGTTAAAAAAAAAAAATACCCCCCCCCCCCCCCCCCCCCCCCCCCACCACCACACACGCACACACACACACAAGGAAAAAAATGAAATTGAACTAGTGGTCGCCTGAAAGGCTAGCTCTATAGAGGTCGTACTTCCCCCTCTCCCGGGAAAGATCTGGATCATTGCCAGCTTACAGAGCACATGAAGTTTATGTTTCCCTGCTTAGACCTTACCTTCTTTGCTATTTTTCTTATTTCTATTTTGACATTTTGAATCTTAGGGTAGCCATCACAAAAGTTGATTGACCACTTACTTTGAATTATTTAATCTGTTGGGGCCATTTATATGCAGCCAAACGCTTTGTTGACCTGAAAATTTTGCTGTTCAGAACAATAGCACTGTCACATGACGATGATCTGGCAAACCTGCGTTGTGGGCATACAAGTATCATCTTTCCAGCAACCTGAATATTCAGTAATATATTGATATGATCAAAGGTTTGACTACATAATTTTGTAGCCGCCGTGAACGTTATTGGTAGCAGTAGTGAAAACAAACAGCTTTTTCCCCATGCAAATAGCCTACATACAGTCAAAAAAACAGGAGCACTATTTAGCCGTTTCAGGAGGTAGCTAGCGCAAGAGCACAACTGCACCATCACCAAGCAACGTCCATGGAGCTGCTCCAAGCTAATGAGCTTTTTGCAGGTCTCCTCATCGTCTTGGTTGCAATTCTCCTCGTCAAGCAACTAAGGCTCGCATCGTCCAAGATGCGCCTCTCCTCGGTGCCATCTCTGCCATGTCCAAGAGGCTTTAATGATTGACTCTTATAATTGTTTATTTGAGCAAAATAAAAGAAAGAAGAAAGCTATATTTTTTTTCAAGAGACAGTCTCTAAAGACAATGGAAGATTTAAATATATACCCTACGTTTCATCAATCATTTAGAAGAGCTCGCAGCTAGCTCTATCATTGGGGACGTGGGCCTGAGTCCCCAATGGTATTGGAAAAGAAGTCGCCAAACACTCATAATAGTGTCCCCAATAGTTGTCTCTAATCTAGCTTTTAGAACTGTTTATTAGAAAGAAAAAAAAAGAAGAAAGAGAATGCAGCTAGTTTTTGTTTCAGAGTTAACTTTTAACATAAATGAGACAATGTCATATGGTCTCTACATAGAAAAATTCCCTCTAAAAGTTAGCAGCTGCCGCCGAGAACACTCTAAGCATCGTGATACTATTATTTTTTTCGAACAATATCATGATATTATTATGCATTGAGAGTAGCTTTATAGAGCCGACATGTAGTCCACAGACTAGGTGCACTACTTAACCGCTTCAAAAAACGTGTTATGCAGAAGAATTAATAACTTTCTCTTTATGCCAAGGTCCCACAGCCTGAATCACATACTCTAACCAAATAAATCCCATTTGGTAACAGTCAATTTTCCGTAACAGTGAAAACAAGAAGCAAACTAATCTGTCAACGTCATGTCATAATTTGTTTTTTCAAAGGTGATAGCCAGGTCAAAGAAAGTGACAATTTACAGCAACAAAAAAACATGTACATGTGATTTCTCATTTCTGAGTGATTTGTTTCTATAGTCATTAAATTACGTCTCTCAATCTTGTTCAATTCAAATGAACAACATTTGTAGCAAGGATATTTAAAACTATGGTGCGAATAAGAAATTGAACTAGCTCTACGGACAAATACTTGAAAGTTATGTTACCCTTTAGGCTATTCTCTTGATCTTTTTGACATTTTGATTTTTCAAATCACTACTACCAATAGAAATATTCATAAAAGTAACACTGCCACCAATAGAGAGCCCACTTATAGCTACCAATTTCGAGGCAAACCTAGGTCTTGCTTACAATTACACCTTAATATTCTTTCTTTCTTTCTTTTTTTTTTGAACCGGCAACCTTAATATTCTTGAAATATATAATCGTAAGGCAAACGTTTGACTACATAGTTGTGTAGCCGCCGGCGTGAGCGTTATTGCTAGTGGTTGTCAAAACAAACAGCTCTTTCACCATCCAATATGTAGTCCACATAAGACAGCTGGAGCGGCACCGGCGGACCCTCCAAGCTTCAGGAACCCGCAGGTGCCTACGACGGCGAGCACGACCACCGAGCAACGTCCATGGCGACGCTCCAAGCTAACGAGCTTCTTGCAGGCCTCCTCGTCGTCCTGGTCACAACTATCCTCATCAAGCAAGTACTGTCCGCATTGTCCAAGAGGCGCCCCAACTCGCCGTCCCTGCCATGTCCACGAGGATTCCCCGTCATCGGCAACCTCCACCAGCTTGGTGTGCTCCCGCACAACTCCCTCGCGGAGCTGTCCACCAGGCTCGGGGCGCCGCTGATGCTGCTCCGCCTCGGCTCCGTGCCGGCGCTCGTCGTCTCCACCGCCGACGCGCTGCGCGCCGCGTTCCAGCCCAACGACCGGGCCATGTCCGGCCGCCCGGCGACGTACGCGGCCACCAGGATCACCTACGGCCTGCAGGACATCGTCTTCTCGCACCCGGAGGGCGCGTTCTGGCGCGCCGCGCGGCGGGCGTCCCTGTCTGAGCTCCTCGGCGCCCCGCGCGTGCGCAGCTTCCGCGACGTGCGGGAGGGCGAGGCCGCCGCGCTCGTCGCCTCCATCGCATACCTGTCCAAGACCGGCTCCCCAGTGAACTTGAGCGACAAGCTGATGGCCACGAGCAACATGATCGTGCGGCGCGTCGCGTTCGGCGACGACGGCGACGAGAGCATCGACGCCGGCGCCGTCCTCGATGAGACGCAGTACCTTCTTGGTGCGTTCTTTGTGGCTGACTACATCCCCTGGCTGGGGTGGCTGGACGCGCTCCGTGGCCTGCGGAGGCGTCTGGAGCGGAATTTCCAAGAGCTCGACGCGTTCTACGAGCGCGTCATCGACGATCACATCAAGAAGGGTGAAGTATCCAAGGAGAAGGATCTGGTTGACGTGCTTCTCCGCCTGCAAGGCGATCCGGCTCAGGGCGGCACGTTCAGCAGCCGTAGCCAGATCAAAGGCATCCTGACGGTATGTACATACGTTCACGTCACATCATGTTTCTGAATTGGATGGTAGTTAGTAGGATATGGATCTGACCGTCCGAGATTTTTGGCTTAATTTGTGTTTTCAGGACATGTTCATTGCCGGGACCGACACGGCGGCGGCGACAGTGGAGTGGACGATGACGGAGCTACTCCGGCATCCGGACGCCCTCGCCAAGGCGCAGCACGAGGTGCGCAGCGTCGTGGCCGGCAGAGACATGGTCCGGGAGGCCGACGTCCCGGGGCTCACGTACCTGAAGCAGGTCATCCGAGAGGCGATGCGGCTGCACCCGCCGGTGCCGCTCCTCGTGCCCCGCGAGACCATCGAGCCGTGCACCGTGTACGGCTGCGAGATCCCGGCGGGGACGCGGGTGCTCGTCAACGCCAAGGCCATCGGGCTCGATCCCGCCGCGTGGGGCGCCGACGCGGCGCGGTTCCGGCCGGAGCGGCACGAGGAGATCGCGGACCTCAGCGACCACAAGCCGTGGCACGACAGCTTCGCGCTCGTGCCGTTCGGGGTCGGACGGCGGAGCTGCCCCGGCGTGCACTTCGCCACGGCCGTGGTCGAGCTGCTGCTGGCCAACCTGTTGCTCTGCTTCGACTGGCGCGCGCCGCTCGGCGAGGTGGATGTGGAAGAGGAGATCGGGTTGACCGTGCACCGGAAGAACCCCCTCTTGCTCGTAGCTGAAAGAAGATGCGTGCAGTGAAGTAGTAATACGTTACAACTTGGTGATGTTACACTTTTTTTTTTTTTTTAGAGAAATTACGCAGTACAACTCAGACACTCACAACGTACGCACACTCACCCCTATGAACGCACATACACAAACCCTACCCCTATAAGCATCTTCGAAGACTGAGCCGGCAAATTCTCCAGATTCCCGAAGTCACCACTGGCGCCTCGCTGTCGACGGCCACGTCGCCCACCGCTGAAAGCACAAATGCCGTTAAATCCTAGAAAATTCGCTCCCACCGGGAGTCGAACCCAGGACCTCAAAGGTGTTACTCGGATGCCTTAACCGCTAGGCCAAGACCCCTTTCACTTGGTGATGTTACACGATAATGACGTTTCGTCTCTTTCCGGAGTGCAATTTCAACATCACAGAACATCGTGAAATCATGAATGGGATTATTTATAGTCACTACTTAATTTACACGTTTGCTATCTTACCCATGTAGTACTGATGTACAGTTGTCTTCAAGCCCCATAATGCCTGTATGAATTTGTTATCCTGTATGAATCGTTGATGCACCTGCCGTAGTCACGCACTCACGCCCGTCTCCATCAAAAAGGGCTGCTATTGAGTGGACTGATATTGAGGACGCAGTCAGGCGGCGGGCGCCGCCGTTCGGCAGCAACCTCTGAATTCCTGACGAGTCGGCATCCTGGGGCGACGGCCGTTTGGGCAGCGAGCCGGCTAGCATGCACCGTTTACAGCAACCCAGCCGACGTGGCACTGGTCAGCCGAGGCTGGCTGAACGGCCATGGCTGGGCGCGCGCGCAAGTCAAGCCCGTGCGGCGGTGCGGGGCGTCTTCGGAGACCAATATTGAATAAACAACCGTGACAACACGACTCGAGGCTGTATATGTTCTGATGTAGGCTCTGTATGGGCCAGAGGTCGCTCTGCAACAACTAGCACAAGCCATCTAGCGCATAGAACTTGTGGAGGATTGAGCGGAGCTAGAGGAGACGATGGCATATAACTTGTGGAGGATTGAGCGGAGCTAGAGGAGACGATGTGTGAAAACTCGAGGCCCTTCTCACTCACTCGGATGATTCGACACGCAATCCAGACAAGAGTGCGCAGGCAGCCAAAAACTGGGCCTTTTTGGCTGCTAGTTCAACAATTTTTAAGCCTGTTTCAGAAACCTAAATACTTCAACAATTTTATTCACCATTTTTAAAACAACTTTTGAAATTTACTGCAATAACTTTCTAAGAAAATCATTATTTTTTAAAATGTGTTTCATCAATCCTTTTAGGCAAAGGATTGATGCATCACCACTTATGTGACATTGGACAGATCATAGATTTTCCATGAAAGATTATTCTTCAAGGTTAGATATGCATTATATTCCTGCTGGTGGTCTTTGATATTATCAAAGTTGTTTGAGGCTAGATCAATAAGAATCTGTTAGATTTTAAAGGAAGCACAAGAAGCTTGGCCAGCTTCACCATCTAGTAGGAAAAGACCACCCGGAATCGTTTCTGACATCAATACTTTACTTTTCAAACGAAGCACTGTTTATTACTTTAAGTCGTATATGAACGCGGAATCATAGAAAACACATACTCTCTTTTAAAGTACACTCTACATGAGGCAGCTCCACCTTTTACCGCGGCAGACCACCTGGACCAC
Source organism: Eragrostis curvula (assembly GCA_007726485.1). NCBI lineage: Eukaryota > Viridiplantae > Streptophyta > Magnoliopsida > Poales > Poaceae > Eragrostis > Eragrostis curvula. The sequence goes on from RWGY01000031.1 coordinate 20,298,367, forward strand.
AATGGTCGATGCAAATCCCAGGCCAAACCCCAGTCCAGCAAAACAGAATAGCAAAATGGTCTCCAAGCTATCAGATGAACTTTTCCCATGCTTCGAAGGTGTCCCTGTGTCTGAACTGTTGCATTGTTTAGAAAGCGGCTTACCACATAGCCCTGCATTTCCCACAAATGAAGCATTGGTAAATGTAGAAAACTGTCCTCCCTGAGGAATGCTCCCCTCCAACTGATTGTACGAGACATTCAGCCAAGCAAGCGAGGTTAAAGAAGTAAATGCCTCTGGTATCTCTCCGTTAAGATGGTTTGAGGAGAGGTCGAGTGATTCCAGCTGCTTCAAGCCACTGAGCCGAGGAGGAATTATTCCTGTAAAGGCATTGTCTGACATGTTGAGCCCCCGTAGTGAAACAAGTCCTCCGATGGATTCTGAGATGCTACCAGTGAACCCATTGTCAGAGAAGTCGATCACGGTGAAGGCAATCAAGATTTTGGTGATCGTGAGCGACGTTCCCTTATAAGTGATGACGACTGTATCTCGATAGAATTTCCCTGAAAGCATGTTCTCCAAGGCTAGTGGCGCATCGCTCCGGCTAGTAACCATCATCTCTTTGAGGTTCTGAAACCACCGCGAATCCAGACTACCGGAGAAGTTGTTTGAGGCTAGGTCAATAATTTGCAAGCTTGAGAAGTGGTTTCTGTTTTTATCACCATCGTCAGGAACTTCACCTACCGGACCAAAGAATTTGTTTGATCTTAACACAAGAACTCGAAGTTTAGGCAGCTTCATCGTCCAGCTAGGGAAAGAGCCCTCGAAATTGTTGTTTCCAATATCAAAAACTTCCAAATCGTTGCACTGAGAGATTGATGTTGGTATCTTTCCCTCTATCTTGTTCCCATTGAAATCAATTGTCTGGGAAACGCAACCTCCTTTGACATCATCAGGCAATGTACCCTCAAGTTGGTTCTGTCTCAGCTTCAGGATGGTCAGATGTCCATCCACTAGACATGATGGAATATGGCCACTAAAATAGTTGTAAGACAGGTCAAGGAAATGAAGATTACTTGAATTACATAGCATAGTTGGGATGCCTCCGTATAGTGCATTGTTGGCCAAGTTCAGAAAAAACGTACTACTCAGGCTTGCCATCAGGCTGGGTGGAATGGATGAGAAAAGGTTGTTCGAGTAATCCAAGAACTGTGGAGAATTTGGGATGGGTATGGGCCCTTGAAGTTTGTTGAAACTAAGATCAAAATAGTATATGTTGGCATTGGCAAGAGGCAAATCTATATCAGTAAAATTGTTGCGCGAAAGATTGAACTTGAACACATCTACATTCTGGGTCTGTCCTGCCCATATCCATTTCGGTATAGATCCGCCAATCTGGTTGCACGAGAGGTCAAGGTCATTTACCACAACATACCTTAATATGGAGGGGATCTTGGTCATGTTGCAGTTTCCTAACCCGAGATAGTTGAGTTGAGGGACTGGTGCCGACGACGAACCGACGTGCTCATCATCTACTATCACGTTTAGTTGGTTAGCTGTCAGGCCAAGGTTAGTCAAATTTGTGAGTTTCCAAAAGAAACTGAGTTGCACTGTCCCGCTCAAGCTGTTTCTAGTGACATCCAGAGTACTTAAACTCATAAGATTAAAGAAAGACCTTGGTATGGATCCGTTTAACTGGTTGTAGCCCAGATAAACAGATGTTAGCGATGGAGAAGGATTGGAGAACTCTGGGAGTGGACCGGCTAGATTATTTTTCATAAGCGACACGAATTCCAGTCGGGGTAGAGAGAATATGAAGCTTGGAACTTGCCCTGATAGGGAGTTGCAGCATAGTTGTAGATTCTTTAAGTTCAGAAATGCCCCTTCGCTGTACAATGTAATTGGCCCTGCGAAATCAATAAAAAAAACAAAGAAACCTTAGCTATCATGCGTCTGCAAGGTTTGCAAACAGACAAATTAAGTTTTTTAATAGACGCACGAAGAAGTGCCCACAATTATCTTCACTAGTCTTTCAACCCGTGCAGATGCACGGGCTAGAGATATTAGAAATGTCTAAATTTATAAATTCATATTTTATTATGTATTTAGTGAAAACAATTTCTGACAAACTTCCATTTTTCTCTCAAAAGATCTTGCATTAGTTGGCCTCGTGTTGTGAACTATAGAATGTTTTAGGATCGGTCCATTTCTTCCTTGTTAATTATACTTTAGCTCTTCTATCTAAAACAAACTACCGCACCTCTGATCCATGGTCACCATCTACCAACAAACTCTTCATTTCTTTTTCCTAACTCCATTTTTGCCACTATCGCATCGTCACATCTCATTCTTGTCCACTAATGGGCTTCTACCTCACCCAACATCACTCAAAGGTTAACCTCTCCAAACACATAGAAAGAGGCAGAGCGAACGTAACTCAGTTGGTTAGGTTTTTGTGGTGGAACCAATCCATCCAGGTTCGCGTCCCAGATTTGGCACGGGTGTTGCACATTACGGCTCATGTTTGCGAACGTCTGTGTCGGTACTTTGTTTCATAAAAAAAAACATTATGGAGAGAGTCTGTGATCCATGGATCTCCCATCAGAAAACCGTATCAAGTTCTATGGCTAGTATGTGACCTTATATTTCTCACTACTTTCAGAAAAGTAATTGGGTTCACCTTTTAGGGAAAAGGGTAAATTAGGGAAACAATTCAACAAAATAAGAATCCGTGGGTGATAGGTGGAGTTGGTCCAGATGCTATAGTTTTGTGTCATATAGATGCAAAGTAGTCATGTTTTTCAGAAACTGGCCTAAGAAATTGCATTGTGTATATGCTACTCGCATGCAAATGGTAGTTCTCTTAAATTTACTATAATAAAAATAATAAATATTCATAATTTCTAGCATATAATCCGAAATGATTATGTACATGGGATATTAATCAGATAGTTTTGCAATTATCGTAAGAGTTGTAATTGGGGAACAATTGGATGACTTGCAGCCGTTGAATAAATAGCTTCCTGATTTTCTTAATTATGTTTTTAACTAAAAAGAGAAATATAGTTTGAAAATTGAGCATATTGATTACTATTAATCTCAAGTTAGTCGAATGTTTGTACATCGTTGAAAACTCATCCATGCATGGTACCAAGTCCCGAAAGGCCACCAGCGGCTTGCATGAGACAACAGGAGGCCCTTTGTTTTTTGAGTAATAAGAGCAACTCCAGCAGAAGCCCCTAAATCAGGGCCCCTACATGCCATCTAGGGGCCGGCCCCTACAATTGAGCCCCTACATTTTGCTTCCAACTCCAGCAGCACCTCCTACATCCAAGCCCCTACATCTGTGGGTCCCACTTGTCAGTGTCTTATCGTTTCTCTCCTTTCTTCCTCTCTGCTCCCATCGACGCGACTGGCCGCGGCGAGCAGCAGGCAGGAAATCGACGGGCAGAAACAGAACCCAGCCGAGTTCGCCCTGCACCATGGATTGTGGCACCTCGTCGAGGCGGGAGGGCGGCGCGGCCTCCACGGCGCCCCGCCATGGCGGCACCTCGGCGAGGCGGGAGGACGGCGCGGCCCCGCCATGACGAGCTCGCCCGCGCGCGGCCCCATGGTCGTCTCTGACGCGCGCGGCCCCGCCATGGCGCCACCTCGGCAAGCCGGCGCGGCGTGCACAGGAGCGCCGCATCGACGACCACGGCCATCTCGTCGCATTGCGGTCGAGCAAGGAGGCGAATCGCGGTCGAGCAGACATCGATTCGGCGCCGGAAGTGAGGAAGAAGGCCGGCGGCTTGAAGGAACAGGGGAGACGGCGCTTGGAGGCTGCCGGATCTGGGCCGTCGCCGTCTTTTTGCTGCTCAGGCCGACTGGATCTGGGCGGCGGCGGCAGCGCGGGACGACGGAGGAAGCGCGCGGGAAGGGAGGAGGAAGCGCGGGACAGCGCGCGCGGAGGTTGCCGGGCCCCACCAATGTAGCGACCCCCGAGCGGGTCGCCAGATGTAGGGGCTTTCGGCTAGAATCTGGCGACCCAACAAGGGTAGGGGCTCTGGTAGGGGCCCTGCTGGAGTTGGTTTTTCTGGCCAGAGCCCCTACATCCTATCTAGGGGCTCATGTAGGGGCTCTGCTGGAGTTGCTATAAGAAAGTTAAATACAACTGGACCTCACATGTTTGTTTCGGACTTCACCTACATTTAGTCGCTAGAGAACATATTGCAAACAAAAAAGAAGAAAGAGTCTTTGGGTCCTACAATTTGTCTTTCCGGGTACTAACATGGGGAATCAATCGGTTATCTATCCACTGGCAAACAAAAAGAAGGAAGGAAGAGTCCTTATGTTCTACAATTTGTCTTTCCGAATATCGACAATCCAAACAGACGGACGGATGTTTTGCTTTTTTTTTGGTATTTTTTAGAATTTTCCTCTGATTAACGTGAAGGCACCGAAAAAAGCCTCCAATTAGTAAATATAAGATAAGATGGCTCTTATGTCTGTATATGATACGGAATTTAGTAGTGCATCTTCAGAGGAAAATATTGCTCTTTTACTAGAAGAAGAAATTGGGCATTCACCTGAGATATTGTTCAGTGACAGGTCTAGCTCAGTCAAGCGTGTCAGATTCACAAATGATGATGGTATCGCACCGGAGATGCCGCAGTCGGAGAGCCGAAGCGTGGACAAGGACTGTAGCCTGCCGAAGGCTGCAGGCCACTCCCCGATTTTGAGCCCGCTGCTGCTCAAATCCAAGAAGCTCAATACGGCCAGGTGGCCGATCGAAGCGGGAAGTCCCCCAGAAAAGCAGCGGGAAGTGCTATCGCTCATGTCCAGAGTTTTCAGATGTCTCAGGTTGCCGATGGAGCTTGGTATTGGACCGGAAAGATTAGTTTCTTTCAGGTTCAGAACCTCCAAGGAGCTTCCGGCGGGGAACTCCGGCAAGCTGCCGGAGAGGCCGGAGTTGGACGACACGTCGAGCACCCGCAGCCTCTCTAGCTGAAAGATGCCACGAGGGAGCGACCCGTTGAAGTCGTTGTTGGAGAGCTGGAGAACGGTCAGGTGACGGAACTCGGCGAAGAACTCGGGGATCGGCCCGGATAGAGCGAAGCCTAATTGGTTGTTGTTGGAGAGGTCGACGACGGCGAGGGACAGGAGGCGCGATAAGGAAGCGCAGATGGGGCCCGAGAGCTGGCAGGACTGCAGGGTGAGCATCCGAAGCCGAGGGGCGGATTCCGAAAGGACGTCGCACCAGGCCGCCGCGGCGGACATGTCCACCCCGTCGAGGCGCAGCTCCGTCAGGTTGCCCAGGTTGGCCATGACGGCTCTAAAGCTCGGTTCTTTGAACTCCAGGGGCGTCACAGGCTGCGCCGAGGAGGACAGGTCGAGCGACACGAGCCTGCTCAGGCTGCCGATGCCGGCGGGCACCTGGCCGGCGAAGCCGGCGTCGGAGAGGTTGAGGTGAGTGAGCTTGACGAGGCGCTCGAACCCGGACGCCGGGAGCTTGGCGCCGCCGAAGTCGTTTCCGGCGAGGCTGAGCCGCCGTAGGGTGACGAGGCGGAAGAGGGAGCCGTCGAGGCCGCCGCGGCTCTGCAGGCCGTGGCCGCCGAGGTCGAGCGCGGCGACGCGCCCCGAGGCCGCGTCGCACGAGACGCCCTCCCAGCGGCAGCAGTCCGTGCGCGCGCGCCAGGAGGGCAGGAACGGGTGGTGGAAGGATCGCTTCAGCCGCAGCAGCGCGGAGGCCTGGTCGGCCGGGCACTCGGCGGCTGCGACGCTGGCGTGCACGATGAGAAGGCCGAGGAGGAGGGAGGCGACGTGAAGGCGTGGACGGCAGCTTGTTTGAGTTCCCATGGCTGCAGGCTCGCTCGTGCGAAAGTTCGAGTGAACGGCGTGGTGCGGAGCTGTGGCCGGAGCGGACGCAGGCGATATATGGAACGTGAATTTCTCCAAAAAAAGAAAAAAGAAAAAGAAAAAAAAAAGGGTTGCTGGAGACCGAGACGGTTGATGCGCGGGGTGGAAAAGCCGGAGAACGTACCTACCGGGCAATGGCTCCGAAGTCGTTGCCGGCGAGGCTGAGACGCCGCATCATGGAAAGCGATGCCGATGCAAGCTGGTGGAAGACGTGCTCTGCGGGGCGCGACCGAGCAGACTTTCGTCCGGCTCGAGTTGGTCAAGCTTCATCAGCACCGGTGTGGCGGTCATGCGTATGTCCCTATTCCAGAAGGCGATGAAAGTTTTGGTTTTATTCTCGCACGGCCACCAACTTGCATTTCGGGGAACGTGGCTACCGGGCAATGGCGTGGCACAGAAATACTGTAGAAACGAACACAAATCGCCCACTATGAATCCACTAACCAAAATTCATAAGTGGCGCAGAAGCTACTCAGTACATGACTAAGGAGATATCACATTCACATCTCCATTGGAATGGATAATTTCGGATCAATGTATACGAACTAGTATTGCGGCCCGCGCATTTGCACGGCTAGTATTATGTATACATATTGTGATATTATTTAGCTTTTATCATAAATATGTTATTGTGATAAGGATCAAGGAGGATTGGGTATTAAAAATATAGACATACAGAATATGTGTCAATATGTGTCTTTTGAGTAAATGGTTTTTTAAGTTATTAAATGAGAATGGGATGTGGCAGGAACTGCTAAAAAATAAGTACCTTAAAAATAAAACCTTGGGTCAGGTAGAGAAGAAACCTGGTGACTCGCATTTCTGGGCCGGTCTAATGAAAGTTAAGAATGATTTTCTTGCTTTAGGGTCCTTTCATCTTAATGATGGACAACAGATTCGGTTTTGGGAGGACAAAGGGGCTGGTAACTTTAAACTTATGGATAGATATCCTTCTCTTTATAACATTGCTAGCAAAAAACATTCTACTGTTGCAACTGTTTTTAGTACTGTACCTCTTAATGTTTCTTTCCGCAGAACTTTGAGTGGTAATAATCTAAGGTTATGGCATAATTTAGTTGCTGCAGTAGCTCATGTGCATCTGAACAATAGCAGTGACGTTTTCAAATGAGGCTTACATCAAAATGCCCAGTTTACTGTTAGTTCAATGTACAGTTCCCTTATCAACAATGGTTTTGTAGAGAGAAATAAAGGCCTATGGAAGCTAAGAATGCCTCTAAAAATAAAGATTTTTATGTGGTACTTATATAAGGGAGTGACGCCCACTAAAGATAATTTAGTTAGACGTAATTGGAATGGGAGCAAAAAATGTGGGTTGTGTAATCAAGATGAAACCATACAATACCTGTTCTTCGATTGTCACTATGCTAGATTTCTTTGGAGGGTTTTTCATTATACTTTTGATTTGAATCCGCCGAATAATGTCTCTCATATGTTTGGGGATTGGTTGGCGGGGGTGGATGTTAAATTAAAACGACAACTACTAGTTGGTGCATCTTCTTCATGTTGGGCGATTTGGCTTAGTAGAAATAATACTGTCTTTGATGGAACTCCACTAAAAACTTACATGCAGGTACTCTACAGGGGAACGCATTGGCTCCGGGGTTGGTCGCTCCTCCAAAAGTGTGATCAAGACAAAGAATTGATGAAGCTCGCATGCCGTAAATTGAAGACCACGATGATGCAGATTTTCGCACACTATGGATGGAGATTTAGTAATAGACTTACTGTCGGCGTTGACAAACCGTCCGACGAGTAAATTTAGACTACGCGCTTGGTTGATTGTGAGAGAAGATGGATTGACACAAGGGATTATACTGGTTCGGGCGATCGAAGCCCTACGTTCAGTGAGTTGGTTCGGTTGTATTGCTGGTAGTAGGGGTTACAAGCTCAGCGAGAGAGGGAAGGACTCCCAAGTCTCAAAGTGTTCGTATGTGCTCGTCCTAGCGTGCGTCGCCGGAACGAGAGGAAGTGTGCGAGTGAGTTGCGAATGAAGTGAGTTCGGCCCCCCTTGCCGTAGTCCCGTCTTTCCCTTTTATCTGGTCAAGGGAAGACCGGCTTTTACAAGGATGGAGGAAAGAAGAAAAAGAAAGCTTAGGAGAAGGGTGTAGATAGGCGGCTGGCAGGGACGAGCGCTTCCTTCCCCGACACCTCCTTCCGCGGGCAAGGACGATAACGTTGGCTGCAGTTGCACCGCGGCGGGGATGTCCGAGTCCAGTTCTTGACTGTTTATGCATTGTTTCGACCCTGTTGGGTTCTGGCTGGGACTGTTAGAGCGTGTGGGATGGCTTGACCGCTATCAAACGTCTCCGTGGGACGTGCGGGATAGCGGCTCACGTCGCGTGATGGCCTTAAAGGACGTCCACTTGCATCCCAGTTAAATGCGATCCCCCTGCCGAGTCCCGACCCCTGGCTCTCTGCTTTGGCTGGGGTCGGGTGCTCGGGGTCGGCCGAGGCGGAGTCTTCCCCAGACCCTTCGGGGGTCGGGAGAGTTATCGCGGAGTCGGACCGCTTCTCCCGTGTGGGGTCATCCTCGGATGAGGGTCGAACGTGGCCCCGCGAACCATCCGGCCCACTCCTGCCTCTCATGGGCCGGGCTTTAATCACCATCTCTTGGACGATGTGGCGGCCTTTGGCCCGATCCCTGGTGCTTATGCTTAATCATAGGGTTCATGAGGTTAACCGCGGGTACCTAATATTAGGTAGCCGACAGTAGCCCCCGAGTCCCGCGTGGAACGCTTTTGCGTTGCCCGCGGGATTCAACCTCGCCTCGGGCGACATCGACCTTTGCCCGACTTACGAAAGGATTTCCGGTGGGTGCGCGCGAGTGTAGCCCCCGAGCCTGGATGGAAGTGGATTACTTGCTTCCAGGCTGGATTCAGACGCTTGTTTGTCTTTGTCAGGCTAGTCGCATCCATGTCTCGTCAGTCGTGCCGTCACGAGGATACTGTTTATCACGGGGGATCCGCGCTCTCGTCTGTTTGTGGCGTGGTCCTCGATGGTTCGGGAATCTTGATAGGCTTTCGTGGCCCGCGCCCATTTTTTAGGCTTTCGCGCCTTTCCACGCTTCCTTCGTTCCCATCCGCTTGCGCGGTTTGCCTATAAATGAGGGATGCTTCCCCGCTCAGCTTCACCGCACCTTGCCATGGCGGGTGGCCAAGTGGTTAGTTTGCGGCCTTTACCTTGTGTAGGCTACTTCGAGCGACGCGTCGCCCACTCACGGTTTTCTCCATGCCCTCCGTTTTGGGCGCGGGCATGAATCCTCCTTCCCCAGCTTCTTGAGAGGCGTTTGCTGAGTTTGACGCTATCCCTCCTGTTGTGCTCTTATCCAGGGTCGAGCCCTAGATCCGGGTTTTTTTCGAAGCCGCGGACATCTCATCAGATGGCATGGGCGGAGAGAGGTCGTCCTGCGTCGAAGTAGGCCTCTTTCACGCAGCTGTTCCTTCTCACAAGAAGGTGAGGCGATCCGGACCTAGGGCCGCACCTGATGCTGCTAGGGGGATCGACGCCCGCCTCGGTCACCCTCGAGGCCGAGTCCTGTGTAACCCGAGCCCTTGTCCCTCCTTGTCGTGGAAGGAAGAGGGCCGGATCAGGAATCGCACCCGAGGTGGTCGTAGCGGGGTCGGCTCCACCCTCGGGGCGGGGGACCATCTGTGAGCCGCGAAAGGGACCAACCCTTTGACTTCCGCAAGCTGGTGGTGGTCTCCGTGACGCGTCCTCCCGAGGGGAAACTCGTTTGTATTTTGTAAAGGGGATCTCTCTCTGATCATCTTCGGGTGGTTGGGAGTCGTTTGTACCGACCTGTATCTTGTGAAATAAAAAATCCCCCTTCCTTTCTGAGACCACGCTGTTGGTCCGATTCGCGAATGTGAGCCCCCGAGCCCCCGTTCGTTACGGGGTCCGACCGAGGGTCGTTTCTTCTTTTGTTCAACTTCCCCCCACGTACCACTACGTTGCGGTAGGGGTGCTGAGCCGTCCCGTCCATTCCTCGATGGTCCGACGGCGGGTGCCCGGTTGAGTTGATAGCGGGTGAGTTCGAGTGAAGCCCTGGCTTGCCCTTAGCGGGGATCCAATTGAGACCAGCTGGGGTCGACTTCATATGATCCGTGGGATCGATCCAATTAGTTCCCGAGTCCTTTCGATCGGGCTCGGGGGCTTCGCAGCCTCCCCTCGATGGGAGAACCTTGGTCTGACTCTCCATCAGGACTCAGACGCAACTGATCTAACAGTCCGATCCACAGGATCTTTGTCCCACGGTGCTGTTTAAGCAGACACGAGATAATACAACACTTTTGACTTAATTAACAAAATTATTATTATTACAACATAAGTTCAGAGTGTAGCGGAAGCGATAAAACGACAAGTTTGAAAGCGGAAGATACACGAGAGTTCACTTCTCTCCACGATACAGCAGTAGTGACATTCTGATGCCCACCTAGAATATCACTCTAGCAACACACATCACTGCAGCGGCTGGTCGGACTCCCAGTGGCAGTCCAACCCTCTGGAACTTGCACATTCCAGGGAAGAACACCAACAGGTAAAAGGACATCTGCACTACCTGAAAACCACATAGGCACAAAGCCTGAGTACTAATTACTCAGCAAGTCTTACCCGTCAAATTGACTCCTAGACATGGAAAGGCTCACAATAGGATGGCTGAATTTAAAAGACTCGCACTAAGCAACTAATCATTGCTAACCATATTTTAGCCAATTTTTAGTTCTTTAAACAGGAGCATATGTGAGCATAGCTGAAAGTAAATCAAGTAAAGACAAGTAACAATCTGTAAGATAATCATAAGCAGGAGCAACAATCCATATGGCAACTGCATATATCATCAACATACATCATCATAAGCAAGTATCATGTGTGCTACGTGAAGGCGCGGATCACAAGCGGGTACTCATTACTGCGAGGGACAACGATTGCAATCGATTTACACCAGCTGGCGAAAACCCGAGGTACACGACGTATATGCACAAAAGTCATATACGACAGCCTTTCACAAGACGGTAAACACCAAGGCAGGGTCCAGTCTCACGAGTTGGGCAGCCGTCCCACTACTGTCGTAGCCAAGACCTGCCCAACTACGCCCAGCGTGTCTTTCGACCAGTGTACTGGGTACCAACCAACTATGCCACCGTACAGGCTACTAAGTTTACTAGCTCCCATTAGCACTAGTATGCACTCGGTACTGTTCAATGCTTGATCAAGGGGCCAACAACGAATCGGTCCTTAATCGACACAGACGGGGCTACCACCGTGAAGGCCCGGCCTTCCCAAAGCATCCTACACAATCATCCCCGTCCACGTCTCAACAAGTACATAAACTCTTTCTTTAAGTTCATCTTTAGTGATCCAGTTTAATCATCATCAGAACGACACCTGTCGAACTAGTTTCTAAGCATAGCAGATATCTATTGACAACTAGTATCGACACTTGAACACTTAGGTCATTTGGGAACGATGCAATTGGATTTTCATTCAACTCCTAGCACCTAGTGCACCAATCATAGTAGACTCGCTACATTATGATCTCTAGAAAAGTAAAATTTGCAAAAGGTTTATATGATCCGGGGCTTGCCTTGGTTTTTGACCGCTAGGTTAGTTACTTCAGCTTCACGGTCCTGTGGGGTGTTATCCTGTTGAAGATCTCCCTCGACTTCAACTTGTTCGTTACCTATACATGCAAAATGTTCGATTGAAACAAACATATAATAATGTCGACATGACATGCTTGAAGTGATTTGAACTTTGAGTTCTATTTAAGGTGATATACACTTCTGAGTTGATGATTTGAAATTGGTTTAGATTATTTCCTTCATTGACTCGCATGAAGCATTGTTATTTTGTTATTAATGGATTTAATTTAACACAAACACCTTCATATTAATATGTAAGTTGGTCCTAGGTTATTACTAATCATAAGTGACCTGCTAGAAAGCTAAGTGTGGCAAACAGGACCAATTACAGATTATTCCTAATTTTTGGTTAAAAGGAATAAACTAATTGTTAACATAAAGTTAGGGGAAAGATAAATGCTAGGTAAATTCCTTAAGGTTCATTTGACTAAACCAGAATTTTTGGTGACTGGTCATCATCTAGGTGACATATAAGCCACAGATTAAGGTCTAATAATTAATAGATTAATTATTAAAAAGATGACAAGTTTATCAAAGAGAAATTCATCCCTAACGTTTCTTACAGAACTAGCTAACATGGTTCATCTCTATGAACAGGACATGTCAACAGGAGAAGGTCAAGGCTAAGTTCACATTTTTTTTGAATAACAATTAATTTACTATGAATTATTTAGGGTATAGCTTACAAAATTCATACAAGGTTTATTATAGAGAAACAGAGGATGTGGTCTGTACTACTGAACAGGGTGCATCAAGAGGATTCTAACAAGCCTGATTTTGCATTTTTATCATGCCTAGATTATTTACTATGAATTAGTCATCGTTTAAGTTGCAACAATTGTTCAGGAACACCTATGCACGAACATTGATGAACAAGCACACCATTGGATAGAGCTATTCAGGAGGATCTCAACAAAATTTAGTTTGCAATTTGTGGACCTCTAGATCTCCAGTTATGGATTTTTAACCTTTATTCAATGTTCTGCTATATTTACGAAATTGCCATTCATCTTCTGTAACAGGATGCGCACAGCGCACGGCGGCTGGAACTGAACAGACTTCGCCGGAGCTTCGTCGAAACAAGAGGAAAAGGGACTAAAAAGGTCAGGGAAAGGCTCTACGTGACGTTCTCAATGAGGGGAACTCAAAAGTGGAGTCTTCAAGGGCGGATACTCACCGGAAGATGGCCGGCGCGCGAGCGGTGCCGGGAAGACGACGTTCGGCGACGTCCTAAGCTCGCTTCAGTAGACGAGGAGATGCACACGTTGGTCCTAGAGCTTCACGAAGTCGTGGAGAACACCGGCATGATAGAGGTAGACGACGAAGGAGGCTGGAAAGTGGAGTTCCATGGAGGGTGCAGACTGCGTACAACGACGGCGACGGGGAAAAATCCGATTAGCTTCACCTCGTCGAATGGACCAAGGGGAAAAGTGACCAGAAAGGTTCTTTAGATAGTTTCACATCCAAATGAAAATAAAGTAGGGTACGGGGCTCACTATGGATGACGAATTTCACGGTGAAGCCGAGGTTGGTCGTCGGTGATGCCGTCGGAGTATTTCTCGAAATACTTTCAACTCGCTGCGAGGATTGAATTGAGGTTTCTTCTGTGAACTAGAGTAGGTTGAGACGCATCTGTTGGTGTCCCTGGCTCGAGTTACGGTGGAGTGAAACGGCTGGGCGCCGAATTTCAGGAGCGGCGGCCATGGCGGCGGGGTGCGGAGCTGAGACAGGGAGAGAGCTAGAACGAGAGGGAGTGAGGGAGAGACAACGGTGTGCACACTGAGCAACTGAGAGGAGACCGCTTCGGTGGAATTGCTGCTGGGTGAGGTGAAGCGGTGCTGTGATGTCGTGGCGTTCATGCAGGATCTTGTGCTGGCTGAGAGAGACGACAGAGAAAGAAGGAGAGGCTGGCGAGTGGGTCTCGCAGGTTTTTCTTTTCCTTTTTCAAGAATTTCAGCCTCCACTCTTGTAAAATCGGTTTGAAGAGGTATTTGAACTCCAAAAATCATCCAATTTTGCATGGAGCTTGGGTGACATGTGTAAAGGGCAGGTGTCCACTTTATTTGCTAACAACTTTCAGAAATTTGAATTTGAAATTCAAACAAGTTATTTTAAATTTAAACTTCATTCAATTATTTGGAGCACTTACTAAAAGAGAACGATTTTGATCTTTTGGATTGATTTTTATTTCATTAGAAGATTTCACATAAATATTTGGATGCTCCTAGTTCTGTTTGAAAGTTTGAACTTGCTTTTCAAATTTGACTTCAATTTGGTTTAATTTCGAATTTAGCAATTGAGCTCGAGTAAAAATTTGAAATTTTCATATTACCAACTCAACATCAGAGACTAGTCTTGTGCAAATATGTAATGAGACACCTGGGGTGTCACAACTGACAGAGGCCCATGACGCTCCGCGTGTCGGTGTACTGGGAACGGGGGTTCCCATTCCCCCGCCTCTGCTGAGTACGGTCCGCTAAAGGAACGGGCGGCCTGGCGCACGGGAAAAGGCGGATCCGCGCCAAGTACCGGCTGCGGGAATAGACGCGCCCGCCCCGCGACAAAGGACGTCAGGCGATGGTGGGCCCATGGATCCGTGTCTCCTAACGGGGGTAGACGTGAGGCGGACGCGTGGCGGACCTCTGCACTGGGCAGGAGGAAACCCGGGGATGGGACGTCCGGGATCCCGCCCGCGGAAGGGCCCCGCATGGCTCGCGGCCGCGAGCCAGCCGCGGGGCCGGTCCCACGACACAGCGAGAGGGGCGCGCGCGTGCTCAACCGAGGACGTGGGCATCAATGCGAAAGACGGTCGCGCAGGCTACGACTGCGGACGCGACCGCGCCTGTCGTAGGCCTGTGGCCACTCAGACTAGCTGACAGCAGCGCGTGCGGTAGCACGCGGGGCGGCAGACCGAGGGGAGGAAGGCTTCGGACCGAAGGGAGGAGGCCAGCGACCGGTCCCAACCAGGGGTCCGCGCCTTCCCCAGGCGCTGCGTCGCATTAACCGGATGGAACGTGTCGTAAAAGGCGGACAGAAGACGATTGTGCGTCCGGGATCTGGGAGGAATTACGGGTTGCAAGTCCACGCACCCTTGTAACGGCCCATGAACGGGCATGGCCTCCCCTTGGGCTATAAAAGGGGGGTGCCTTGTACATGAGAGACAACACAACAACACTTGAGCAATATCAGACAAGCAGGACATAGGGTTTTACACCTCTGGGTGGCCCGAACCTGGGTAAATCGCCTGTTCTTCTTTTCATCTTCATCAACTCCTTCGCAGCCCACGATCAAGAACACGTAGAACCGTTCGCTCCCCTCCGAATCTCAAGGGAGGCCGTGACAGGCCCCCATTTGCCGCGGTGCTCATACCACGACATTTGGCGCGCCAGGTAGGGGAGCGTCGTAGTTCTGGTGTTCATCCGGTGCTAGCGTCCGTCCGACATGGTGGGGCGGAACGAACGCGAGTCCTACGGTAGCGAGGACGCGCACCCTCGCCGTCGCCTGGTCTCCGAGTCGGTTGAAGAGGAGATCATGGCGGATCAACCACCGGCGCCCCAAGCGCCGAAAGCCTCTAGGCCCCCTCGCACGACTCAGTCGAGTTCGAAAGCGGGGGCAAGACATAGACGGCGGGGATCGCTCGCGTACGGGATCCCAGCTCCCTTCGGCGAGCCGCACCGCCATGCGCGACCACGGGCAGCGTCCCCCCCCCCCCCCCCCCCGTGTGACGTCTGTCCTTCGACAGCGCCAACCCGGCCTCAGCGCTCGATAGAGCTCGGGACCTGCTGCGAAACCCACCCGCGGAATTTGCGGATGGCTCGCCGGCAGGACCCTGGCTTCGGAACGTCACCAGGATGGTGAACACAGCGCGACGCCAAACCGCGTCGAAATCATGGGCCACAGGCTCAAGGGCCCTCTCCTCTTCAGAAGGACCCACGTACGTGCCGACGGAAAGGACACATACCGGCACGGAGGACCTCTCTTATTCTGTGGTGACCCCGCACCGCGGCTCGCACGACCTCCGGCGGGTGCTGGAGGGGCGTCGGCGCGACGGGGAAGACGCCTGCGTGAACATCGAGCGCTCCCGTGAGCGGTGCAGAGAGCGTCGCCGGGCACTCTCCTCGTCGATGACCAAGGCGGAGTCGTCCAGCTCCTCGGCGTCTCCACCACCAAGTCGTCGGCGGCGAAGAACAAGTGAGGGACAGTGCGTCGCCTACTCAGGCGGATGTGTGGCCCTCTCCAAAAGACTGCGAGGGGTCTTGTGGCCCCACAAGTTCTGGCCCGGCATCCCGGAGTGCTACAATGGAACTACGCCACCTTCTAAGTTCCTCCAGATATACTCCACGGCCGTCCGCGCAGCCGGCGGGTCCGAGGATGTGATGGCGAACTATTTCCACCTGGCGCTGAAGGATTCGGCCCGGTCGTGGTTCATGAATCTCCCGCCCTAATCCGTCAAGTCCTGGATAGGGCTCTGTCGGGACTTCCTCGTCAATTTCCAGGGCACGTCCAAGCGCCCCGGCACGCAGGTGGACCTGGACAAGGTCATCCAACGCAAAGACGAACCGCTCCGCAAGTTCGTGCAAAGGTTCAGCAACGTCCGCAACACTATCCCCAACATTGAGCCCGCAAGGGTCATCTCCGCGTTCGAGCACGGCGTGCGCGACAAGGTCGTGTTGGGAGAGCTCAGGGTCCACGAACCCCAAACAGTCGTCGAGCTTTTCCAGTTGGTGGACCGGTGCGTGCGTTGCCAAGAGGCGCAAGCATGGCACGACTCATCAGATGAAAGGGAAGACGACGATGAGCTCCCGGCCACCAAGCGCAAGAAGAAGAAATCAACAAAGAAACGGAAGACAGACGAAGTGCTGGCCACGGCTGGGCCCGGGGGGCAAACCCCCCAGGCCTCCAGCCGCGCCCAAGGAGAAGAAGGACGGAGAAAAGGCCTCCCCTAAGGGGAAGTTCCGCGCCTTCCATGATCAAACCGAGTGCCAGGGCCAAAAAGCACAAGAAGCGCAAGGAAGAGCGCGAGGCCGGCGAAAAGGCGCCAAAAGGGGACAACGACGAGGAGGCCCTCTTGTTCGAAGACCGCGAGGACACCGTCGTGGTCATTTGCGGAGGGTCTTCGGCCTTCACGTCCAAGCGCCAAGTAAAGCTCCTTCAGCGCGAAGTGTGCGCAATCAGCGCGGGGACAGCTCCCATTGGCCCCTTAAAATGGTCCGACATGCGCATCACTTTCGATAAGAGCGACCTGGTGAGCCCCGACAACTCGGATGGGCGGCTGCCGCTCATTGTAGCGCCGACCATACGCAACAAGAAGGTCTCCTGCATGCTCGTGGATGGGGGGGGGGGGGGAGCAGTATCAACCTGATTACCCCCAAGGTGTACGAGACGCTGCAAAGGAGCAAGGCTGACCTGGAACCCTCCAGGCCCTTCCACGGCGTGCTCCCACGACGGGCGCAACCCCTTGGGCGCGTGACCCTACCCGTCACCTTCGGCACCAAGGACAACTTCCGCACGGTAAAGGTGGTGTTCGACGTGGCGGACATCGATCTCCCGTACAACGCCATCATCGGGCGCCCCGCGCTCAGCAAGTTCATGGCAAGCGATCACTACGCTTACCTCGCCTTTAAGATGCCAGGCCCAAAGGGAATCATTACCGTTCGGGCGAACTACCAAAGCGCGATCGCCTGCACCGAGCTGATCCTATCCGCAGAAAAGACTGCAGAAGAAGGATCAGACGGCAGCGACGTCCCGAGGTCGCCCAAAGCTTCCGTCAAACGACCAAAGTCATCTACCATGGAACCCGTGAAGACCAAATCCATCGCCCTCAACGACGACGGCTCCAAGACGGTCACCATCGGGGCCGACCTGGATCCCAAATAGGAAAGCGCGCTCATCGCCTTCCTGCGGGAGAACGCGGACGTCTTCGCATGGAAGCCATCCAATATGCCCGGGATACCAAGGGAGGTGATTGAGCACAAACTCAAGGTTAATCCGAGGGCAAGACCGGTGAAGCAAAAGGGAACTGTTCATCCAGGAAGAAATTCGGCGACTCCTAGAGGCCAGCTTCATTCGGGAAGTTCTACACCCGACGTGGCTCGCTAACCCGGTGGTGGTGCCCAAAAGCAACGGGAAGCTCCGCATGTGCGTCCACTACACCGACCTCAACAAAGCATGCCCCAAGGACCCTTTCCCTTTGCCCCGCATTGACATAGTGGTCGACTCCACGGCGGGCTGCGATCTGCTCTGTATGATGGACATGAACTCCGGCAACCATCAGATCCTCATGGCAAAAGAGGATGAGGAAAAAACCACCTTCATGACCATGGCCGGTTGCTACTGCTACATTACCATGCCTTTCGGCTTAAAAAACGCAGGCCCCACGTTTCAGCGCGCCATGCGTAAAACCCTCGGTGAGCAGCTAGGAAAGAATGTGGAGGCCTACGTCGACGACATCGTCATCAAGACGTTCCGGAGTGAGACGCTGCTGGAGGACTTGAAGCAAACATTCGACAATTTGCGCAACAAGCGGGTAAAGCTCAACCCGACGAAGTGCGTCTTCGGGGTACCTGCGGGGAAACTCCTGGCTTTCTTGGTTTCGCACCGAGGGATTGAGGCCAATCCCGACAAAATCCAGGCCATAGAAGATATGCGCCAACCTACCCGCCTTAAGGATGTCCAGAAGTTGACGGGGTGCATGGCCGCTCTTGGCCGCTTCATCGCCCGGTTGGGCGAACGCGCCCTCCCCCTGTTCAAACGCTACCTGTGATCCCCCCCAATTCTTGTCGCGCCCAGAGGACTCCTGAGGCGGAGACCGCTTTCGCTGAGCTCAAATGCTACCTGTCATCCCCCCCAATTCTTGTCGCGCCCAGAACAAAGGAGCCACTCCTCCTGTACATCGCCGCCACGCCCACGGTGGTCAGTGCGGCCCTCGCAACATCGCGGCGATCTCGCAAGCGGGGTGACGATGGGAACGGACACCGCGGCGCAGCACCACCTTCGGTCGAAGGGTCGGGGGCTGCGCCCACGGCTGACCTGGGGGCTCCGGCTCCGACGACGGCCAATCATATGGCTCACCCGCGGGCGGCAGCACCAGCTACGGTCGAAGGCTCAGGGGCGGCGCCTGCGGCTGATCCGGGGGCTCCGGCTCCGACGATGGCCAATCATATGGCTCACTTGCGGGTGGCAGCACCACCTTCGGTCGAAGGCTCGGGGGCTGCGCCCGCGGCTGACCCGGGGGCTCCGGCTCCGACGACGGACAATCATATGGCTCACCCGCGGGCAGCAGCACCACCTTCGGATGAAGGCTCGGGGGCTGCGCCCACGGCTGACCCGGGGGCTCCGGCTCCGACGACGGTCAGTTACATGGCTCACCCACGGACGGCAGCGCCACCTACGGACGAAGGCTTGGGGGCTGCGCCCACGGCTGACCCGGGGGCTCCGGCTCTGACGTCGGCGTTCCACATGGACCACTCGGGGGCTGCGCACCTGCCAGACCAGGAAGCCCCGGCTCCAGCGTCACCATGCTTGGCTCAGCCAAGGGCTACGCCCGCGGCCGACCCGGGGGCTCCCATCCCGACAACCGCAAGCTCGGAGACCGCTGGCCAGGCGGCTGACGCTTGTGATAGCGAAAATGGTGCCCCCGAGAGAAGGAGACGCACGGTGCAGAGACCCGTCTACTTCGTTAGCGAACTCCTGCGGGATGCAAAGACACGCTACCCTAAGGTCCAAAAACTCCTTTACGCGGTCCTCATGGCGTCAAGGAAGCTACGACACTACTTCCAAGACCACCCAGTCCGAGTGGTCACTAACTTCGCCTTGGAGACAGTTCTCCGGAATCGCGAAGCCACCGGTCGAATCATCAAGTGGGCGGTGGAGATGTCAGAGTTCGAGTTGGAATTCACAACCTCCAGTGCAGTCAAGAGTACCGCTCTCACCGAATTTGTGGCCGAATGGACACCCGGCCCTGTGGAAGAGCATGAAGAGCTCACGACGCGCCCGGTCCAAGATGGCGATGGCGACGATGACCACTGGACCCTTTTCTACGACGGGTCACTCACGCTGCAAGGCGCTGGCGCGGGCGTACACCTAGTGGCACCAACCAACGAGGAGTTCCGCTATGCAATCGAGCTACACTTCAAGGCCACAAATAACATGGCAGAATATGAAGGCTTGATCGCAGGAATGCGGATCGCCGCCGAGTTAGGAATCAAGAAGCTCCTCGCCAAGGGCGACTCACAGCTCGTCGCACGGCAAGTCAACATGGAGTACCAGTGTTCGGACCCGCAAATGCAGCATACCTGGCGGAAGTTCGGCGCCTCGAAAAGAACTTCTACGGGTTCGAAGTACAGCATATCAAGCGGTGCGACAACGAAAAAGCCGACGCCTTGTCGCGCCTGGCCTCCTCTCGCAAAGCACCACCAGCCGGTACATTCGTGGAACAGCTGGAACAACCTTCCGCAAAAGTTTCGGACCCGGCGACCAATGTCGATGGTCCCGTCGACCCCACAACGGCCAAGACGCCCGCGGTTTCTCCCGCAGGCCAGCCGCCACAAACCGAGCCCCAAGCGCTCGCGATCGACGAGCCAGCCTCGTCATGGATGGACGAGCTTGTAGGCTACCTACGCGGCGACTCCCTACCCGAGGATGACGAGCCCGCGGAACGCCTCGCCCGACAGGCCAAACGATACGCCCTGGAAGATAGGAAACTTTATCGGAGGGCTGCAAACCGGGTGCTCCTCAAGTGCATTACGGCGGAGCAGGGCAAGGAGATCCTCACCGACATCCATGAAGGCGAGTGTGGCAGCCACATGGCCTCCCGCACGCTGGCCGGGAAAGCCTTCGGCATGGGCTATTACTGGCCAACAGCCCTCATGGATGCCATCGAGTTGGTCCGACACTGCAAGGCATGCCAGTACCACGCAAAGCAGACGCGCCTACCAGCTCAAGCGCTCCACACCATACCCCCGTCGTGGCCCTTCGCCGTATGGGGTTTGGACATTGTGGGCCTCTTCCCGAAAGCCAATGGAGGGTACCGCTTCCTATACGTGGACGTTGACAAGTTCACCAAATGGATTGAGGCCGAGCCAGTCATCAAAATCGACAAGCATTCGGCGGTCAAGTTCATGCGGAGCATTGTGGCACGGTTTGGTGTGCCTAATCGCCTGATCACCGACAACGGCTCGCAGTTCACCAGCCAGGCCTTCGAAACGTACTGTGAGGAAATCGGGACTACGATCTGCTACGCCTCCGCCGCGCACCCGCAGAGCAACGGCCAGGCCAAACGGGCCAATGCAGAAATCTTGAGAGGACTCAAGGCGAAGTCGTTCGACCACCTGAAAAAGCACGGCAGGCGCTGGGTAGAGGAGCTCCCATCGGTCTTATGGTCCACTCGGACCACAGTGAACAGGGCCACCAGAGAAACACCTTTCTTCCTGGTCTACGGCGCTGAAGCTGTCCTCCCCGCGGAGGTGATCTAGGCGGGGCCAAGGGTGACATCTTACGACGAAGCGGCACAAGACGCACACCGGGCGGACGATGTCAACTTCCTAGAAGAATGCAGACACCGCGCCAATGTGCGGAACGCGAGGTACCTACAGACTCTCCGGCGTTATCACCAATCCCGTGTTCGCCCTCGCTCCCTCGAAGTTGGAGATTTGGTCTTACGCCGCGCACTCACCGCAAAGGCAAGGACAAATTATCTCCAATGTGGGAGGGACCCTTCATCGTCACCAGGGTATCGCGCGGTGGCGCGGTACGGTTGACGATGGAGGACGGGTTCCCGGAAAGGAGCGCGTGGAACATCCAACACCTGCGCAAATTTTACCCTTAGGGCAGTGGCTCACCGGCGGAGACACAGGGCATCTCCGAACGGCAAGCCCGGGGGCACCACATCAGCACTCAACATGCCTTCCTTCAGCAACACCCTCCAAACGCTCCAATGCCTCATGGCTAGGTTCAAGCAAGGGGAGGAAAGGTCCATGGCCCAGCTAACACCAAGGCTAAACGCCGCGGCTGACGGCCTGGGAGACTACCCCAAAACGCCACACAGGAAGGCAAACCCTAACTGAGCCCGTGGCCATCCGGGATTCCCAGCTGTCGCCAAAGTGCGAACGCCACGGTCGAACGACGGCTCGTAACCCGACTACCCCTTAAAACAACTACCATGGAGGAGAAAAGAGCAGCGGATGGGCAGAAAAGGAACAACGTGCCCAGGGGCAACTTAACAAATACGAGGTCTAGGGAGGCCCGACACTTGGGCACAAGTTTGAGTACGACAGCAACAAAAACAAAAGATGAACATTACAAGGGGGGCCGCTCCCCCCCCCCCCCCCCACATCACGGGCGCGCAGACCCCTCATCATCGTCGGGGGCGTACAGCTTCACGAGCTCATCGACGATCGGCTTGACGCGGTGCTTCCAGCGCTGCAGCTCCTCATTCTCTGGCTCGCACAGGAGCTCGTCGAGGGGGAAGTCGGGGTCGCGCTTCGCGATGACGGTGAGTAGGTCGTCGGCGACAGACCGGATGGCCGCCGCACCTTCCTGGGCGGAGCGCGCGCGCATGCTGGTGCTCAGGCGGTCGAAGAACTCCGCCAGTGGCATCATGGCGAGAAGAACGCCGCCCGCGGAAGGCTCCTGTGAAGAGAGAACGAGCTGCCGCATACCACTCGCTTCGAGGCCTCGGTTGATGCACCGGAAGATGTCCAGGGCCATCTCGGTGAGGTGGGCTTGCTCATTGCGCCACCCCACGGCCTCGGCGGGGTTGGGCGCAGGAACGGTGTCGCGCGGAACTCTGGCTTGATCGAGCTTCAGGCCAAGCTCCTGCACTTTAGCCGTCAACTCACGTACTTTCTTCTGGGCGTCGGAGTACCCGATGACCTGCGCCTGAAGGTCGTGGATCCAGTTGCAATACCGCTCCTTCTGGTCCTCCCAGCCGGTGACGCGCTCCTCCAGGTCCTTGATGCGCCGTGCTTGCTATGCAAGTGCCTCCTCCGACTCCTTGAGGGCCTCTTCTCGAATTCTGGGGGCTAGCAGACTGGCAATGTTTCGGGCCTCCTCAAGAGCCGCCGCGGCATCCGCCTCGCGCTGCCTAAGGCTGGGCTCCCGGGAGCAGAGGGCGGCCTCAGCGGCATGCTCGCGGGAGGCGTGGGTGCTGGCCTCCTCATCCAAGTGAGCCGACACCCCCTGCAGCCTCTCTTGCTCCTGGCGCAGATCGGCCTGAAGGGCGTTCAGCCCCACCTCACGGGAGGCCAGTTCCGAGTCGCGCTGCTGGGCGGCTTGCTCACGAGCGACCAAGGCTGCCTCGCGCTGCTCCAGTTCTTGGATCCGGGACGCCAGATCATCCTCAACGACCCAAACCGCGGCTTCGCGCCCCTGGACGGCATCCTCCCGACGTTTAACCTTGTCCTCCCGGAACGCCATGACTTGCTCGCGATTGCCCAGGCGCGTCTCGCGCTTGTCAGCCTCGCGCTTCTCCTCCTCAAAGACCGCCTGTTCGCGGTAGACCTTGGACATCTGGTAGTCGTACTGGTACTTGGCCAACTTCAGGGCGCACGCAAGCTGCCCCTCAGCCTCAACGACCTCGGCCTCGCGCCTCGCCAGCCTCTCTTCCTCCGCCTCCATGACACCGCGAAGGGACGCCGCCACACGGCACGCCTCGGCGAACAACCGGGTGGCCGGAGGTAGCGGTGCACCCCTCCCGGCTACCACCTCAACGGCGGCGAAAGGATCGCCAGAACCGCAGGACAAGGGAGTGGGGGATCGCTCCCGGCTGGGGAACGCCGGGTCAGACGGCGAAGCTTGAGCAGGAGAAGGAGAGCGCGCACGCGGCTCGCCGGTGATCCCCGTCGAGCCCGGGACGGGCAAGGCGGGGTGGTGCGCCGCGGGAGTGGTGGCCTCATGAACAGGCCGCGCTGGCAACGTCGCAGCACGGCCCTCCTCCGGCTTCGACGGGCTCGGAACGAGGGAAAAGGTTTTCCCCGCGCCGTCCGTACGGCTTTGAGCCACCCCCTCCTCAGGGCCGGCACTCGGTAGAGGCCGGGAAGGAGAAGGAGGCCACACATCCTCGGCGGCGGTGCCTGTTTGGTCCGCGGCAGCCGCGGCAGCAGGGCTGGAACGGGGACCCCTACGGGCGAAACACGGAAACTTCAAAACAAAACCCCAATGGAGATCAAAGGAGAAAGAAGAAACAAAGAGGACGCATTGAGCATACCTCCGGAGTCGTTTATACCTAGTGGGGGCCTCCATGCGCGGCACCTCCAACACCATTGGGGAGGGGGCAGGGCTCCGGCCACGTTTGGAGCTGGCCCCCTCGCCGATTTCCTCGAACAGGAGGGCTCCTCCTCCTTCCTCCGTGGCATCAGAAGGAGGCGGGGTAGGGTCAGCCTTCCCCATCCCCTTGTCATGGGGCGCGGCGGACGGCCCCGCCTGGTCAGGTTGAGGCCCGCCCCAGGAGCAGCAGTGCCAGGGACGCGGAGTGGCGCGGCTGGCTCGGGCAGCGTCACAAGGACCTCACCGGCGGCGGCCAACACCCCCATCTCCGCCCGGATCTCCTTCCGGCGGGGATTCTTGCAAAGCGGCTCGGCACCATCCGGGAACTTCAGTGTCGCGGGAGGATAAAGCTCTGTCAGGATATGGAATGCCTCCCGCAACTCCTCCGGCGTCAGATCCGAGTCGGCCCCCTGCCGGGTGCGACCCTCGAAGGTGAAGTCCGTGTACCACCAGCTCTGCTTAGAGCGGGCACGCAGCGGGGCGGTCCTGGTCTGAAGGAAGTGGTGGATCACTATTCCCCTAGTTAGCCTGGAGGCGTAGAGGACTGCGATGCGATCAACCACCGCCTGGTACTCCAGCAGCAGTGGTGGCAGCTCCTCCCAGAATGCGGTCGGTCCTTCGGGGAGGCGCTTTGGGAAAGAGAGACGGTGGTACGGCGTCGTGCCGTGGAGGTAGAACCACTTGGCCCTCCAATTGTTGAACTTCGCCGTCGGCTCGAAGTCGATGTACTGTTTGCCGCCATTGCGCTGGCTGAAGTGGACGCACCCAACGGGGTCGCTCCCAAAGGAACGGAGGCGGTAGTAGCGGCGAAAGATCTCGACGCAGGGGTTCACCCCCATCAAGGCCTCGCACAGGTGCGCAAACACCGTGAGGATCAAGATCGAGTTCGGCGGAAGATGCGCCAGCTTGATCTTGTAGGCAAGAAAGACCTCCATGAGGAAGTCCGAGAAGGGAGGAATGGCCCCCGCAAGCTCGAAGGGAAGGAAGGAGACGATCTCTCCTCCGTCGTGGTTCGGCTCCACGCGAGCGGTTGCTGCGCGCACGGTGACACGCCACTCATCATTGGCAGCCGGCAGATGCAACCACACCCACGCAAGATCTCCCTCAAAGACGACGGTTGAGGCCGGCAAGGCCGGCCCCTCCGGCGCCGCCACCGCGGGTGGAGGGAACGGGTTCACCGGTGTCGATCGCTGGCGGCGGCGAGAACGACGGTCCCCGGCCATGGTCGCAGCGGGCGAGGAAACTCAAGAAACCCAGGAACAAGAGAAAGCAAGAAGGCGAAGGGTGCGAGGGCAGCGAGTTCGAAGGAGTGTGGAATTGGAGAACCAGGGAGCCTGCAACTGCGCTTTTTATCAGCGCATGGCAGGCGAAGCGGCACCCCTCGGGCCACCCACGTCTCCTCGGGCCCACCACGACCTCCGCGAACCGGCGCCCCACGACCGCGCGCGGGGATCCGTCGTTTCGGCTTCCGAGGAAAGTCGGCTCCTCGAAGCGGAGATAGCCTGGGGCACTGACTATGGGCCCCGGTCGCTCCCCATGGCCCACGCGGCAGCAACCAGGGCGGGGGCTCCTGTCGGTGTACTGGGAACGGGGGTTCCCATTCCCCCGCCTCTGCTGAGTACGACCCAGGAAGGGTCATGGGCCCAACAAGGAGTGTGTCCGGCCCACTGAAGGAACGGACGGCCTGGCGCACGGGAAAAGGCGGATCCGCGCCAAGTACCGGCTGCGAGACCAGACGCGCCCGCCCCGCGACAAAGGACGTCAGGCGATGGTGGGCCCATGGATCCGTGTCTCCTAACGGGGGTAGACGCGAGCCAGCCGCGGGGCCGGTCCCACGACATAGCGAGAGGGGCGCGCGTGCTCAACCAAGGATGTGGGCATCAATGCGAAAGACGGTCGCGCAGGCTACGACTGCGGACGTGACCGCGCCTGTCGTAGGCCTCTGGCCACTCAGACTAGCTGACAGCGGCGCGTGCGGTAGCACACGGGGCGGCAGACCGAGGGGAGGAAGGCTTCGGACCGAAGGGAGGAGGCCAGCGACCGGTCCCAGCCAGGGGTCCGCGCCTTCCCCAGGCGCTGCGTCGCATTAACCGGGTGGAACATCTCGTAAAAGGCAGACATAAGACAATTGTGCGTCCGGGATCTGGGAGGAATTACGGGTTGCAAGTCGACGCACCCTTGTAACGGCCCATGAACGGGCCTGGCCTCTCCTTGGGCTATAAAAAGGGGGTGCCTTGTACATGAGAGACAACACAACAACACTTGAGCAATATCAGACAAGCAGGACGTAGGGTTTTACACCTCCGGGTGGCCCGAACCTGGGCAAATTGCCTGTTCTTCTTTTCATCTTCATCAACTCCTTCGCAGCCAACGATCAAGAACACGTAGAACCGTTCGCTCCGCTTTGAATCTCAAGGGAGGCCGTGACAGGCCCCCATTTGCTGTGGTGCTCATACCTCGACACCGCGCGTCGGGATACTGGCCGCTGGGACCCCTCTTTCGTCGCCCCTCACTCACGTTTGCCCAGAGCGGCTGTCTTCTCATGGGCCAGCCTTCGCACTCTTGGGCTTGAAATGGGCCGTCGAGGCATTTTCAGCCCCTAGCCAACGTTACCTGTGAGCCCGTCTGGCATTCCTGACCGGTTGGGCTTGCGATGCGGCGGGAGCCGAAGGGACGCTCCTGATGTGCCTTTAGAATGGGCGCGAATCTTGGGGCGCCGTTTCGGGGACGCGCGGGTTACCCTGGCTTCTGAGGGAAGGAAGATAGAACAAGACAACAAACACGACGCACGAGGCGGGAATCCGATGAGACGCGACAGGTCGAGGGACGCCGCAGCGGTTCAGAGGCTATTAATGAGAGCGCACATACCTGGGACGGTGCCTTCTCGCATTCGCCATCTTCTCCCCCAACCTTGCACTACAGTTGCTTTCCTGTTTCAATCCGTCGCAATCCGCCGCGATTTCTTCTCGATTCCCCTCTTCTTCCGCCACAATCCGTGGTGCCCCCCACGCCGCATTCCGCCGCCGTCTTTTCCCTCCAAATCATCACCCACGGCATCCGCCTTTGTTCGCCATGGCGCGGGATCCGTGGATGCCGTTGACGGTGAAGGAGGAGGAGTTGGAGTAGTTGGTGGCGCTCGGGCTCCTCGTGCGCCGCACCGAGGCGCAGGAGTGGATTGTCCCGACGGGCGCGGCCGAAC
This sequence comes from Eragrostis curvula, assembly GCA_007726485.1. Lineage (NCBI taxonomy): Eukaryota > Viridiplantae > Streptophyta > Magnoliopsida > Poales > Poaceae > Eragrostis > Eragrostis curvula. The sequence goes on from RWGY01000031.1 coordinate 20,325,370, forward strand.
CGAATCACCCTCCCGGGTATGTGGTCTCGCTCGCCTCCTTCAACCGGCATGGGCTAGGGACGCCGCCGCACTGGTTCCTCCGGGGAATCCTTGACCACTTCAAGATCCAGTTGAATCACCTCAACCTCAACTCGATCTTCCATATTGCGGCCTTCATCATGATGTGTGAGGGATACTTGGGGATCGATCCCCATTTCGATCTCTTCCTTCACACTTTATCCACGTCCACCACCACATTCAGAAGAAGGGCAATGTGACCTTCCACCCACCTGTAGGATGCGCAAGTGTCCGGCTCCGCGGGAAGGAACGGTCGGCAGAGTACATCGAGGCCTCGAGGACCTATTCCAACTTGACATGGCACACCGAGTGGTTCTATCTTCGGATTGACCCCGAGACGCCGTTGTCCAAATTCACCGGGAGCTACTTTGAGGCGAAGCCCGATGTTTGGTCCTGGGGCACAGGTGACAAGGGGAGGAGGAAGATTGAGTCGCTCATTGTCGCCGTGACGGGGCTGCGGGAAAGAGGTGTGACAGCCATTGGGTGCCTCGCGCTCTGTCACAAGCGTCGGGTGCTCCCCATCATGCAGCGAGAACTCCGGCTGTGGTAGATGGAGCCGGGGGCGGATCTGTCAGGGACCGTTATGGAGGTTGACGGGGATATCTCCAACTCGGAGACCGGGGCGCGGCTGTCCGAGGCGTGCGGTCGGGCCAACCTGGCTTTCATTGGGAACGAATTCCAGTACCCCATCCCCGGTCATCCTCCCGCACTGCCCGACGAGGGCTCCGCCAGACCCGTAAGTTTCCGTCTTTTCGTCCCCTTTTCTGTTGTTTCTGAGTATCCTCTTGACTCATGATTTTCCAATTTTCCTTTCAGCCCTAGCTTTCTGGCTACAAATCTCGGCCAAAGAATCTTCCCGAGGATGCCGTGCAGAGGGCGATGAACCGTGAGGCGAACGAGCAGCGGCGGCAGTCGAAAGTGGATAAGAAGGCCAAGAGGTACGCTTGGTGGAGGAGAGAGGCCGACCGACGTGAGCGGATGAAGTGGGGAAGATCGCTGGAGGATTCCGAGCCGGAGCCCAACTCGGGGTCGGATGATGAGGATGAGGATGACCACGGAAGTTTGGGCGATGACTCCTTCATGGTCCATGACCGCCCCGGGTTGAGCAGGAGAGGAGGTGATGACGTGGACCCTCTGGTCGAAAGCGAGGCTGCCCCGAAGGCGCGTCCTCGGGGGCGGAGCCGTACGCGCGTATCCGCATCAAGAATTCGTGAGTGCCTTTCTTTGCCTTTTTTGCTTTTCAATTTGCTTTCGCTGATCACCTTGGTTATGACCACAGGCGGTTGGGCAGTCACGGCCTTCCTCCTCTTGTGCCCGCAAAGGTGCTGCGCCAGCAGGCGAACGAGGCGACTTCGAGGAAGCAGGGCGCCGCAGGGGAGAGCTCCACGCCACCCCTAGGTGATTCGGGCGACGGCGCCATGTCGGGTAACAACGACGTCAGGCCCCCCCCCCCTCGCCTGTTCCTTCGCCGACCGAAGGTGCTTCCGTCGATAGAGGGCACTCCACAAGGAGGCCGCCTGTCGACGAGGGCGCGCGGCCACCGCCTGAGGGCGACTCGAGCCAGGACGCTCAGGCGGTCGTGTAGCGTCCTCCCCGGTCCATTGCCCGTGGGAAGGCTTCCCCGTGGCCTTGCCCCAAGAGCGAAGGAGGCCCCTTATGCTGTCGGGATGGGGCCCCGACTTTGCGGTTGACGCGGCTGGCGGCTCCTTCCCTGTCGATGACTCTGGCATCCGGGGGTTGTGGGGGCAGGTCGAGAGCAAGTGCGGGCACGCCTACTGGGACGTTCACCCGCTCATGACGCTCTAGGATCAGCCCTTCGCGCGATGGACGCGGTGAGGACTCCTTTTGAGGTATGGAGATCCTCCTTCAAGCTTTTCTTTCGTTGCCCGATCCTCACGTGATCCTTTTCTAGTTGATGTTGATCCTTCGCTTTCCGACCGAGCGCAGGCCGTGTTGATGAACAACAGGCTTAAGTCCGAGCATCTGCGCCTCCAGAAGGAGCGGCTGGATCAGTAGGCGTCCGACCTTGCCTGTGTTGCTGATCGGGCCAGTGCCACCGAGAGGGTGATCGAGGAGCTCCTCAAGAAAGTCGATGCGCTGCGCAAGCGCGCCGACGATGCTGACTTGTCGGCGCAAGCATCCCGGGAGCAGGCTGAGGCGGCCGGGAAGTTGGCGGAGGCCTCCGCGGCTCAGGCCGAGGCGGAGAGAAAGCGGAAAGAGGATGCCGAGTCCTCCCTCAGTGATCTCGCCAATGAGGTGGTCGTGCTTCATGGCAAGAATACCAGTAAGTGGCTCTTTGATGTTTCGTTTTCTCTTACGCTTATGTTCATTTCTCATTCTCGACCCCCCTACTTCAGATCTTGACAAGGAGCTAGCGGAGTCGCAAGCCGCGGTGAAGCGACTCGACAATCTGAGACTCGATCTCATCTGCCCTCTGAAGATCATGAGCACCGCGTTGGTTTCGGGGAACGGGCGCTCGGGCTCTTTGTCGCCCTCGCCGTCCCTGGAGTCGGAGGGCTTCGTGTCTTGCTTCTTTGAGGGCCCAGCTAGGAACTTCCGCATGAGGCCGCAATCCTTGTATAGGTGCTTGACAGGGAATGGATGGTTCGGGCATGGTCCCTCGAGTAGCTTCTCGAAATGGTCGGGCGTCGCCTCATTGGTCACCTTCTTGGGTTTGCGTTCGACCGCCGCCACGAGCGAAGCCTCCTGTCGGTGGAGATTTCTCTTCTTCTTCTTCTTGCCTGACTGGACAGAAGGGCCGGCAACGGCAGCCGCTTCCGTCCTCTTGGCTTTGCCGGTTGGACGCTCAAAGATGGCCCCGACCGCATCCTCTCCAGAGGCATGACTGGTGGCAATGTCCAGCAACTCTTTTGTGGTCGAGGGGCTCTTGCGCCCCAACTTGTGGACCAGCGACTTGTTCCTGGTCCCCGTCAGGAACGCGTTGATGGCGTCGGCGTCGACGATGTTGGGCAGGGAGTTGCGCATCTTGGAGAAGCGACGAATGTACTCGCACAACGACTCATTAGGCTTTTGCTTGCAGTTGCGGAGGTCCCAGGAGTTCCCGGTTCGCTCATACGTCCCTTCGAAGATCTCCTTGAGGTCCGCCCAACACTAGATGGAGCCTCTCGGAAGGTGCTCCAACCAAGCCCGAGTGGAGTCGGCGAGATAGAGCGGTAAGTTGCGGATGATGAACAGGTCATCGTTCGTACCGCTGGCTTGGCAAGCTAGTCGGTAGTCTTCTAGCCATGCGGTCGGGTTAGAATCGCCGGAGTACTTGGTGACGTTGCTCGGCGCGCGGTACCGCTGGGGGAATGGCGCGCGCAGGATCTCTTTGCCGAAGGCCCGAGGACCCGACGGCGGGGGACTGGGACTCCGGTCCTCGTGGGGGTCGTAACGACCTCCGTGTCTCGGATGGTAGCCGTGGTCGGCAGCGCGCTGGCCACGGCCTTGTGCTCGACGGCGCGGCTCGAGGAGCACTCGAGCGTCCTTGATGTCGCCAACGCGCTGATGGATTGGCGGCAGATTCTGCCCTCCTGCTTCCCCGCTTGGGGATTGCTGGAAGGAAGCCTCCCCATCGTGGTCGCTCGTGGCGCGCGCGCTGGAGCTGTGTCCCCGTCGTCGAGACAGGGAGCTTTCGGCCTGTTGATTCGCTGTGAGCCGGAGGAGGCCCTTGAGCTCTTTCCGGTCTTGTTGCTCAGCCGGAGACGCCGATGGCTGCATCCGGCAGACCAGAGCCGCCGCAGCAGCGATGTTTTGACTCGCCCGCGGGAAGCGCGGGAGGTCGCCTCCAGCATCGTTGATGATCTACTGCTGTACCCGTCAGGCCTTGGCTCGCGCCTGGTTTCGGCGCTACACCAGCTCCTGCTTGATTACTTCGTCCTCTTGCCTTAGGAGTCGCGAGCTGGCGGACATCGTGGTCATGCGTCTGCCATCTCGACGTCGTGGTCCGCCCCTACCGCGCCAGTCGGTGCGAGCGGGTGTTGACGGTGTAAAAACCAGAAAATTACCGTCAAGTTATCGGTAAATAAAAGGCATGCACCAATGTTTTATGCATTTAACTAATAGAATTCCACAAGTTTTGGATGTAAGCTTGTTTTGCAAGGTAGAAAGGAATATTGGTGCAAATGTGTTTATACTCATAGAGAAATATCAAGAATGCAAAAGCACGAGACCCGACTCCGACATCTCGGCAACACTCAAAGCAAGAAATAAGGAATGACATGGAAATAAATTATTCAAACCAGAGAATTAAGCCCTCCATGTCAAAGCCCTCGCCGAGATAGTCAAAATGAACTTTTGAATCACCTAATTCGGAGTTCAGGAGCAGAAGTTACGGCCCGCGAAAGATTAGAGCAAACGCAGAAAAAAGATGGCTGGCCGGCCCAAACTCTAGGCCGGCCGGCCTGGACCAAAGTCCAATGGGCCCAATCTTCCGCAAGTCGGTTCCAGAGTCGGTGGCAAGCTACTTGACGGGCGGGGCAAGTCAGGAGACGTCGGCAAGAAAGGAATATTCCACGAAATGCTCCAAGCATGTAGGGGACCTTCTCCACTCTCCCAAGGCACCTCCACACTATAAACAGAGGACCCCTCCCTCACTCCAAGATGTACCTCATGAAAGAAGCATTCCACTTGTGTAGTTTAGAATAGGATTAGTATTCTAGTTGTGGGAGTTAGAGTAGAAGTGAGAGCTTCGCTAGGAGTTCCGGAGTTTTCTTCGGAAGTCGGTAAAGCTCTCTTGTATCTTTTCTTTTATTAGATATTCTTTAACATAATTATTTTCTTATTTATTTAATTTAGTTTTCCTTTGAGTATATATATAGAGAATTTCTTGTGTGGGTTCTACGTCTGTGCATGGTAGATTTATCTGCATGAGTTGTTTGCATCACCATATGCTTACACAATTCACATAGATTTTATCATGTATGGTTGGCTTGCTCTCGCCAGGAAGAGTAAGTTATCTAGGATAGTTGCTTGTATGGTTCAAGGAATTATTCTAGACGCGGTTTTCCCGTAACCCCACGGAGGACGGTAGCCACACGTGTGACAGGCGTGTTCAGGCCTTTGCAATCCGCCACGTCCAGGTTATCGAGATGGTAGGGTCTTAATTATAGCACATAGGTCGTCAGTATATCGGGCCTAATTCTCGGGTTGCCTGCTGAAGGAATGCGTGTGCCCCGATACACATGAATGAATCTATAGTTGTAGACTATCGGATAAACTAAATGCTAACCCCTAGGCTAAAAGATTCCTTCTGCTCGTTGTCCTCCCAAACTAAATGCTAACTCCTTGTTATCTATATGAGGGATCTTTCTCCTGAGTACACCACACATACCACATAACTGTATCCCTGCTTGGGCATAGTTTGCAAGTTATAAATAATAGATGTTTCCTTGTTAAGTCATGATATCTTGCCCTGCTTCCCTGTGGATGAATATAAATACGATAACCTTGGAATACTCCCGGGTAAAATGCTACAATGGTGTTCCGTGCGCTTGCGGAGTTGAAATAAATTCTGTGCGTAAGAAACGTCAACAGCGGGGCGAGATGGGGGGCCTCCAGTGCCCCTCTCTGCTCGGCGAGAACCGGAGGTGGTTGGGCCCCCACCGGGTCGACGTTGTTCTCGTCTCCTTCCTCCTCTTCCTCGTCGGCCCCTAGGTCCTCAACGTGACCCTCGGCGCTGCCAACCATACAACACTCGTGCGCGGGGTCGTGACCGTTGAAGCCTCGGAGTCGGAGTCAGCCTCGGCGCGAAGGGCGCGGACCCCGGGCCACCCTCTAACCATGGCAGGAGAGGGGGTCGGGACGACCGGGTCGCGCCGCATCGCCTCGGCCATGAGTGCGCCCGCTCGGGCCGACGACGGGAGCCGGCGGGCGAGCTCGCGCTCGAACTGATCCGCAACGTTGCGGAGGCCGTGGGGTGAAGGGGCGCCGCGCCGCCAGAAGTCAGATTCCGACGGGAGGTGCCCCCAACCCTCCAGCTGCACCAAGATGTTTGCCAGCGCGTAGAAAACGCGGTGGCATTCGGCGGCCTGGGGTTCCGAGCCGAGATACGCCTCGATGCGGCAAGGTAAGCTGCCTTGGCCCCGTTCGCGGGGGACGGCGGCATTTGCGATCATCATCCCGAGCACGGAGGGCGGGGATCGCGTTCGCGCCACCTGTAGAGATGGCGGGTCACGGGGCCGACTGGCTTCGCGCCGCGTCGTACCCGGATGGTTCCCAGCTGTTGGGGACGTGGACGAAAGTTGGGCGGTGATAAGACGTTCCGTTGATTCGGTGAGGCATCGTAGCGACGGAGGGAGCGCGTTGGGGCGCCCCCAGAACTCCTCCTCTGGCGGGTTCAGCGACCGGCCATGGAGGTGGCCGGCTGCGGCCGCGAGATTGTAATGTACGTGGCAGTACTCCTCGGGCCACGGACTCGGGCCCAGATGCGCTTCCATGCGCACCTCGTGGTTGGAGCCGTCCATGTCCCGGGCCAGCTAGGGACGAACAGTGAGAGGTCTCCTTCCGAAAAGGGGAGGGTAGTCCTGCATCAGTTGCAGGTGACCGGTGTAGTCGGCCTCGAACTCCAGGCTCCCGAAGCGGATGACCTGGTGCGGAGGGAAGAGCGGAGTGGGCAAGAGCCCGCTCATGCCCAGATCGGCGGCAGCGCGACCCGCGCGACGAGCCGGGCCGCGGGCGCCACTAGACGATGACAGCGCCACCATCGGCGGTGGTGAGGATCGCAACCGTAGCGTGCAGAGGTCCCCTTCCTGGCGCGTCAACTGTCGGTGTTGAGAAACCGTCCGACGAGTAAACTTAGACTACGCGCTTGGTTGATTGTGAGAGAAGGTGGATTGGCACAAGGGATTATACTGGTTCGGACGATCGAAGCCCTACGTCCAGTGAGTTGGTTCGGTTGTATTGCTCGTAGTAGATGTTACAAGCTCAGCGAGAGAGGGAAGGACTCCCAAGTCTCAAATTGTTCGTATGTGCTCGTCCTAGCGTGCGTCGCCGGAACAAGAGGAAGTGCGCGAGTGAGTTGCAAATGAAGTGAGTTCGGCCCCCCTTGTTGTAGTCCCGTCTTCCCTTTTATCTAGTCAAGGGAAGACCGGCTTTTACAAGGATGGAGGAAAGAAGAAAAACAAAGCTCAGGAGAGGGGTGTAGATAAGCGGCTGGCAGGGACGAGTGCTTCCTTCCCCGACGCCTCCTTCCGCGGGCAAGGACGATGACATTGGCTGTAGTTGCACCGCGGCGGGGATGTCCGAGTCCTGTTCTTGACTGTTTACGCACTGTTCCGACCCTATTGGGTTCCGGCTGGGACTGTTACAGCGTGTGGGATGGCTTGACCGCTGTCAAACGTCTCCGTGGGACGTGCGGGACAGCGGCTCACGTCGTCGTATGATGGCCTTAAAGGACGTCCACTTGCATCCCAGTTAAATGCGATCCACCTGCCGAGTCCCGACCCCTGCCATCCGACTGCTCTCTGCTTTGGCTTGGGGTCGGGTGCTCGGGGTCGGCCGAGGCGGAGTCTTCCCCCGACCCTTCGGGGGTCGGGAGAGTTATCGCGGGGTCAGACCGCTTCTCCCATGTGGGGTCATCCTCGGATGAGGGTCGAACGTGGCCCCACGAACCATCCGGCCCACTCCTGCCTCATATCATGGGCCGGGCTTTAATCACCATCTCTTGGACGACGTGGCGGCCTTTGGCCCGATCCCTGGTGCTTATGCTTAATAATCATAGGGTTCATGAGGTTAACCGCAGGTACCTAATATTAGGTATCCGACACTCACGTCATAAACATGTCTTTCATCCGAACTTGTGGTGTTTTATTCTCTATGTCGATGAGTGTTGCAGACGGATGTGCTGCAAAGTTTGTAATAATTGGCTCTAGCCTCTTGAGTTGAAGGCCGGGACATCGTTTTTTCCTATTATCTAAAAAAAATAACTCTCTTCTTTCTGTCATAATCGTGTCTTCTACTTATATAATGACTGTATTATTTGCAGATACTATTTCCATCTCTTTGTTGTATTTCATATAATTCTGATTTACGGACATATATTCTCTCTTTTTTCTTTGATATTTTGTTACAGTACTAATGTCGTGGCCTCGAGTTATAAGCATTTTTCAGTCTAGCTCTTGGTTTGCAATTTATCTAGTCATCTTGAAGCATGTGTTGCAGGGCATATCAATTCTTATTCTCTACTGATTATGTCGGTAGTTCGTACGGGACGCTAGATTTTTCTCCTTTCCTTGTACATCCTGTTAAATATTTGGTCCGAGTTGTAATTCAAACCAACACAACAATAATATTGTAACATACCCAGTGTCAACATTCTCCCCACTGCACTGCACACATCCCATGAGTACTCTGTTCGATGGGAGCGACTATGGTAGCAGACGTTGGATTATCATCTTATTGTGCCTTATCTCGTTTAATTCTTTTTACACGTCTAGTGTAAAGCTATAATTTTAACATGAAAAATCATTTGAATTGCAAATCTCTACTACTTAATAAGTCTGAAGGAGATCGTTGACTCAATTTTTCGTTTTTCGTCCTGCCAAGATTTTGTTTTGTATTGAGTTCAACTCGAATTCGTCTGTGTGATGAGGTCGTCCGTGTGATTTCCTCCGCCTGAGTTCACGTCAATAGCACGCTTCCGTTGCGGTTTCCATAACGCCCGTGATTTTCCTCCACCTGAAGTCCGTGTCCCGCATTACAGTAGCATGTAAATCAAAAGAAGGCAGGGCTAGCTAGGATTTAATTGATAGAAACACCAAAGGAGGCAGCAATTTTTCTGAGGATTAACAGATGGAAACAACATAGCCCATCGATTTGCCCTTTTGCTGAGTCCGAGTGATTTATGCATTTTATCGGGGCCTTATGCAAGCTCTGGGAGCAGCAATGGCGGCCTGGCGGGCCGCGGGTCTGCTCTTCCCTTGTTTTTTTCCCCTTGTGCGACGTGTGGAGGAAGAAGATGGCTTAGAGGTGGGGCCTGGTGGGGCCAGATTGTATCTGCTATGCGCACACGGTTAGGTTACATGTAAGCATGTTCAAATTGGTTGTTCAATCGCACAAAATTTCTAGAATAAAATGTGAGATTTACACTTGCACAAAGGAATGTTCATGATCTGAACAAAAGGAATATATTCAACATTTAACTATCCACTATGTTGTCAAAGAGATAAACATGAATCATAATGCAATGTCTTCTTTACGTGCAATGCTTCATTAGCTTCATTTAAAAATAGAAATACCTCTACCAGTCAAACGGTTATACAAAGTGATTCTTATTCACTGAAGAAATATTTCAAAAAATAATAAGTAAATAGCTATTGCAGATACCATGAATTAAGTCGTCGTGACCACAGAAAAAAATCTAAGTGACGTTGCATGATAGGATTGAAGAAACTTGGTGAAGAGTATATTTCATATTATACATTTTTCTTCTCGTTACCAAGTAATTGTTGTGAACTTCTTTTTTTTTGTTATTTGAGTAATAATTTTACCTCGCGACAACAAATAAACCAAATTGACAACAAATTGTCTAAAGGAATTATGCAAGTTTGTCACTGGATTCTAAGATATTTTTGTTAAATTGCTATGCACATATATTGTGAGAGTACAAAATAGCCTTCCTAAATTATGCAAGTTTGCCATTGGATTCTACATATTTTGTAAAAATGCTATGTACTTCATACGTTGTGAGACAATATGAAATAGCCTTCCCATGTAGGTTAAAGGGGTTCCCATAGCAACGCACGGGCAAAATGCTAGTTAATCTCATAAGGCTGACCGTGTGTCACGAACTTTTGCATTTTTATAATAATGGATGCGAGTGATATAGGAGTATAGGCATGCATGAAAGTATTTTGGGTTAACTATTTGTTTGCCCCCGCACAACTACACTACAAAATACAAACTGCTTAATAAATCTACAATTAATGAGTTATATATGTATACAGAAAACAATTCATAATATTTATTTATACTGTTGGGGTATTGAAGGTCCCGGTTGGACTCAGCAAAGCCCTCTAACGGGTTGTGTTTGGTTGTCTTGTCGCTGCGAAGCCTGCAGAGTACTTCGACGTTCAATGGTCTCCTTGCGAAGCCCTCTTGACGCCTTGCCGTCTGTTGACTCCGTGATGAAGCCCTCCTGATGCGTCCGCGGTGCCGGACGAAGGTTCGTCTGCCCAGACTGTTCCTTGGGTCTTTCGTTATGTGTAACACCAAAGCCCTCTATCGCCCGCGATGACGGGCGAATGGGCTAGAGATGACAGAGAAATGTGAACGGAGTAAATGAGGTGTCTTTGGCTCGCGGCCCGAAAAACAGATGTCATTACAGGATCCCCTCCATCCATATTTATAGGGGGAGGAAAGATCGTTATTACAATAGTACCATTTGTCAATTCTGTTACGTTTCTCAATGGTAGGCTTAGACTTGCTTCTGCTTAGTACCCTTCACGGCTTCTCTTGATGCCTTCGGCTGATGACATTTACTCTTTGGACGAATCAGAAAGCCTTCGGCATCATCTCCAATATATTCCATAGGCATGTGGCTGGTTATAGCATCTTTGATGCCATCAGCAACTTGTAATCTGAAAGTTCTGAAGAAATTTTGACCTGTATGCAAGTTGCTATTAACTTGTACAGCCTTTGATATGTTTTGTTCTCAAATTTTCTATATACAATCCTTGCTTTGGCTGGTACGGTTCTTTCTCAAACACATCTTCTGTATAACACAATAGATTACTTGATCATATTCATATGTCCAAGGCTAGGAATTGTTTGTGACGTGCATGTATACCTTCATTACGTACGTTCATCACATTCTTCCTTACGCCAGCTGACTCCTTGCATGCGACTTGCATCAGGACGAATTAGCAGGGGGTAAGCCTGGCAGCTCGCTGCCTTCAACTTGCAAATGGTCTCGACAGTGTGATCTCCTTGCCAATATGATTCACTCCTTGACGTTGATCCTAAAATTCATTTGGATACAATACATGTTCACCCAACTGGTCTATTAATTTCACCTTTTCTATTTGAATTTGATCCAACTAATCACTAAGGCTGTTTGTAAAAGTAGAGTGACAGATCAAGTTGCTAACCTCTCTTTTTGCACACCAGGTCGTACAGGTAATTCATCGATCATGTCTGTATGTATGGCATATATTGGTACTGTTTCAGAACCAGAGCGCCGATTGCACTCCTCGACCACTACTTATTCATCAGGGCACCAATTGTTCATCGCCTGTTCTTTCGCGTTCAAAAGCATCCACGTCAAGCAGGAAAGCATCGGTTTTTTCCTTCCGCTTGGCTGTCCCTCTCCCCGATGATGGCGCTGCACTGATTAAATCTCTTGCTTTTGTGGGTATAAGCAACAAATCTGATTCATCGCAAAAAAAAAGCAGCTAATCTGATCCATCCCTTAACTTCTGATCCATTATTATTGTTGGCATAAGTGGCATAAGCAACTCATCTGCTTGGATCAGTTTGTGTCATCTAGGTGCCTGTTTTCCTTCCCCAATGTTTTTCAAATCTTTCTATGGTTGGCATGCCTAACCTGCTTTGGATGGATCTTCTGATATCTTCCTCCTGTTGTTCTTATGAGCAATAAAACAAAAATTGTCAATTTCTTAACATGCACAGTGTTGTTTAACCTATCCCATTGACCCATGGTCTAATTTGTTTGCACGCATGAAACCTTAAAAGTTGTTTGGCATAGAAAAAAGATTTTATTTTGCATTTCCATTTCTACTTTCCTGTTCTCTAATCAGAGCCACAATACTTATTAAATATTTGCTTACTATGTACAACAGTAATCCAAAACTTACCTTAGAATTCCCGCAGCAACGCGCGGAGTATCCATCTAGTTAATCAATAGATGTATGGCTCGGGGGCAGGTGCTGCATACATCTAGCGGATGTTTTAAAATAAACTATTTTTTATATAATAACATTGGTGGGTAATTATTAAGACATATGAAAGGTATTTTTGTTTAATTGTTTATAACGACAGTGGTAGGTAATTTTTTTTCCGTATTAACGTGAAAATTTCTAGCATTTTAGAACGAATATGATGACTCTTTTTCTCTTCAATTATATATATAATAGATTTGCAAATTCAAGGGAAACAAAACGGTGGATTTCCTTGGGTGCACCGAGCGAGGCCGCATTCACGTCTTCACGGCCCGACGGAAGCCAGCCTTCTGCGGGAGCCGACAGCGCGGCCGCCATCCCTGGACCTCAGATAGCCGACTTGCTGCCTCTGGTCGCCGCCGCCGTTCCTATCTGCCAGCCGTCCGAGAACACACAACGGCTTTAGATTTTTTGGACCCACTTGTCGGGCGGTTGTTCGTGCTTTGGTTTTGCTATGAGCATGAAGCTCCGCGGCCCGCCGGCCAAACCAAACGAAATGGAGGAGATGCGATGCGAGCGCGGCCGACGGCGGCGGGGCTGCGGCGCTGAGGATAAACTCGCAAGCCCCAGGTATGCCTTGTTCTGCTGCTAAAAAAAAAAAGGATGCCTTGTTCTCGAATCTGCACGCATTCCCCCCTTCAGATTTCGCGCATTCGGTAGGCGCGTTTAGCACTTTGCCTGCATTGCTCTGGCGTAGATGTTTGTTGGTCCCCATTTGATTTCTTTTGAATCATACAAAGAGGCGACGGTAGTCCACTGCTGTAAGCAATTCTATTGGAATCTAAAGTTTTCGTGTACCATAGATTAGATCTAGTGCCTAGGGGAATTTGGACTCTTGTCTCTGCATTCCTCGTAGTTTACTTTGAAGTAAATAGAAAATATAATGCTGTTCGCAGGCTCAATTTATAGTAGTTTATTCAGCTAAGGAGCGCGTGCACCTGAATGTACTCTCTTTAGTTGCCAAGATCGGTGCCATACTGCATACCAGGCCATGCAACAAAATGGTTCAGCTCAAATTTTGCATTTAACTTATATATTCGGAAACAATTTGACTCTGCAGCTAAATAGTAATTGTACAAATTAACAAACAATCAAAAGATACATCATTCTACTGGGAGCTTGACCGGAGCTCGACTAGGGAAGAATAGGCTCCATCCTTGATGCGCATCAGGGCTTCATGCCCTCCCTTCTCCACAATCTTACCTTCCTTGAGGACTGCTATCATATCAGCCCCTTTGATTGTGGAGAGGCGGTGTGCCACCACAATGGTTGTGCGGCTGACCATAACTCGATCCAGCGCATCTTGGACAATGCGCTCTGATTCCGCATCCAGGGCACTTGTTGCCTCATCAAGGAGTAGTATCTTCGGATCCTTTATTATGGCCCTTGCAATAGCTACACGTTGTTTCTGCCCACCAGATAGTTGAATTCCTTTCTCACCCACCATGGTGTCATATCCTTGTGGCAAGCTTGATATGAAGTCATGGGCATTGGCTGCCTTGGCCACAGCTATAACCTCTTCCTCTGTTACATGTCCATATTTCCCGTATATTATGTTCGCACGGATCGTGTCATTGAAAAGGACTGGCTCCTGGCCTACCAGCCCCATTTGATCCCTTAACCAGCCAATTTTCAAGCTCTTAAGTTCGTGCCCATCCAGTGAGATTGTACCAGAATCAGGATCATAGAATCGCTCCAGTAAAGCAATTATTGTGGACTTGCCACTACCGCTCTCTCCGACAAGTGCAACTGTCTGTACAAAAAGGAAGGTTAAGGTTTCATCACAATTGTTTCAGTGCTACCGATAGATCATATGTATGTGAAATAAAGCAAATGCAGGTTATAAGAATAATTTCACTGGAACTGAATGTTTCCATTTATAAGTTTGTATTGCCAGTTTGATAAATTGTCCTGATTCAATTTATTTATGGGGCAACAAGTGCAAAATGATAAACAAAAGATGGTAAATAGTTGTAATTTCAATTGTACCTTCCCAGAAGGAATGTGCAAGGTAAAGTCTCTAAATATCTGGACATCTGGGCGTGAAGGGTACTTGAAACTGACATTATTGAAATCAATGTTGCCGGTGACATTCTCCAGTGCCATACCATCATCACTACTTGAGTCGATTTTGGACTTCCGATCTAGAATACCAAAAATGGAAATCGCAGAATCCCTTGCCTTTGTTGCATCAGAAGCCAATGCACTTGCCTGTGAAACCCCAACAGCTGCCATGACTAAGGCAAAGAAAACCTGGAAAACATCCGATTAGTTTGTAAATGATTAATGAAAGTGTTATTTGCTAATCAAATGCTAACTTGAAACTATACAATGGGTATTTTTACCTTAAAAACATCTGGAAAAGTAGTTTTTCCTTGACGTACAAACTGTGCTCCAACATAAAAACAAAGTCCATATGTGAGATACAAAACTAAGAATGAGAAACCATAACCAAGCCCTCCAACAATTCCACTTCGAATTCCTTGTTTCCTTAGAGCTTCACATTTCTCATTGTATGATGTGACCACTCTTTTCTCTGCACAGAAAGATGCTACCGTTCTGATGCTACCAACAGCGTCAGTTGCAACTTGACTTGCATCTTCATACATCTCCTACATAACATGATCACATCATTATAATTATTAACTCTGTGGTCACTATAAAAGCTCATTTTCAATTAAATACGAAAGAATTTTCTGTTGCCGCACATCACCTTAGCTTCTTCACTAAATCCCTTCAAAAACTTCACTTGAGCGTAACCTTGTGCACCCACCAAAGGAATCACACATGTAATTATCAGTGCAAGCCTCCAGTCCGCCGCAAAAGCTATGACAAAGCCAGTTGTCAATGAAGCTATAGACTGCACTATAAGGGCCAAGTTATCTCCTACTAAGCGCCGAACATTTAATGCATCAACTGACAGTCTTGTACCAAGTACCCCACTGCATGTCATACTCTTAGTGTTAGTGTATAAAGTTCAAATGCGTGTCAAAGCTTAAATAAGTAAAAATCAGTTGCGAATTATACCTGGAATTTGAGGGATTATCAAACCAAGAAACTTCTTGTCGCACAATACTTTGAAATGATAAGGTGCGAATGCGCTGTATAAGTTTGCCACCAGCAATTGCGAACAAAAAATATTCTGCTGGGATTGAAATCAAAATAGCAACCCCCAGAACAACAGATATCAGTGCCCAAAAGTTAGTATCTTTCTGCATCTTATGTGGTGGTTCATAGAACGATTTGATAACACCAGACATTAATATACCAAACAACGGGAAAATGACTCCATGCACTGATGCTGCTATAGAGCCTAACAGAATAACTGGTACTTCTGGCATATTAAGATGGAAAAGTCGTCCAATTGGTGCTTTCTTAGGGGTCACAATGTCAGAGAGCTCTTCTCGTTCCTGTCCATCTGTGATCTTGTCCTCGTGTGACTCAACAGACAATCCCAAGGGTTTCTTGAAGGAATATCTGTTGCTATTTCCAAAAGAATCTTTAGTTATTGACCGTCTAAGTGACAAACTGGTGCATTTTGATCTGGGATCTAGCCCCCCAATGTCTGGTACTTCACGCCTTTCATCAGCACAGGTCTCTTGTAGCTTAATAAGCTGGGAGTAAGCCCCATTGGGATCCTTCACCAGTGCATCATGGGGGCCTGCATATTAATGTGATTGTGGACAAAGGATTAGCACGATTTGACAAGGGGAAATCCAGAAAGTAGAATTAAATATATTAACGAAATAAACCTTGCTCAACAATCTTTCCTTGGCGAACAACTGTGATGCAGTCAACATGTCGTACAGTGCTCAAACGGTGGGCGACAATAAGCGTGGTCCTTTCTACCATTATCCTATTCAGTGCCTCCTGAACAATACTCTCAGATTCCACATCCAGTGCACTTGTTGCTTCATCAAGCAAAAGTATCTTTGGATCTTTAAGAATGGCTCTTGCAATTGCAATCCTTTGTTTTTGTCCTCCAGAAAGCTGTGCACCACGCTGGCCAATCAATGTATAATATCCCTGAAATAACATGAAAACGTTTTTAATTTTGTATTGAATTAACATGAACCTAGTATCAAGAACTAATGCAAAGATTTAATATTTTGTTTCCATACATGTGGTAACTTATCGATGAAGTTTGCTGCATTAGCAAGCTCAGCTGCTCTCTTTATCTCTTCAAGTGTTGCATCTTCTTTACCGTACGTTATGTTATCCTTAATGGATGTCATAAATAGCAGAGGTTCTTGGCTAACCAGACCAATATTCCCTCTTATCCAATTAAGCTTAAGATTTTTTATGTTAATGCCATCTATCAAAACTTCACCGGCCTGTGGATCATAAAATCTTTCAACAAGGTTGATAACAGTTGACTTGCCACTTCCACTCTCGCCAACTATGGCCATTGTTGTTCCACTGGCTACTTGAAATGACAGTCCATCTAATATCAATTGATCAGGTCTTGCAGGATAGCGAAAATGAACATCTTTTAGCTCAACATCACCCTTGACATCTTCTAAAACCATGCCACTGGTATCACCTGAATCTATATCTGGTTTTCTCTTGATTGTTTCAAATAATCTGTATGCTGCAGACTGACCCTCTGAAACTGCTGAAATGGAAGGTGTTGCATTACCTAGAGAACTTTTGCAAAAAAATTGAAAAGTGTCATGTTCTGGACATTATAGTACTATATGCAATTACCAAGTAAAATCAACTGATGTTTCAATATATAAAGTAATGCTTCCATAACTACTGTTGATGTGCTGCATATGTGTGCTTTAGTGAGGAAACTGAGAAGTATCATCAAGGTATTTAGAACATTGTGAAGATAATTTAGTAGATATATTGAAAGCATGAGCTGCAATCATTTCGTGTTTATGATGTTAGGATTTCAGAAACTCACGTTGCACCGGCTAACACAGCAAACAAAACTGTGATGATCTTCCCACCAGTATATCCTTTGTCAACTATCAGCTTTCCACCGTACCAGAAGGCTAGGCCATAGCTGCAGAATAAAACGCAAAGGACCGTTCCCAAGCCAAAACCATTGATAAGGCCTTCCTCAATATCAGTCATGTACGCCTTCTTTATTAAATTGTTATACATTGCAACAGCTTTGTTCTGACCATTGAAGGAAATTACCTGTTTAAATGAGTATCTTACTAATTTATTGTCGGCTTTCCACAATGTAATTTATGTATTTGAAAATAATTGACAAAATTTGAACTCACTGTTCGTATAGATCCGATGGTCTGTTCGGCAGTGTCCCCAGCATCACCATACGATGTCAGCTTCTTACTAGAAACATTAGTTAGAACTTGCGCAGAAACTGCACCAGCGATAGCAATTAGCGGTAGCGATGTTAGCATGACAAGGGTAAGGAGCCAGCCTCTTGTGAACGCTATGACGAAACCACCAAGGAAGGCAGATGAGAGTTGTAGAAGCTTTCCTGCCTGTAAATAATGGGTTAACAGATGCATGCATGTATCAGCTACAGCTTTACTGCAGAGATTGTGTTATAGTAAAATTAGCTAACATAAACTAGTGTCTATGATCCATTTGCTAAATACGTGAATGCTGATGTCTGCCATTAACTTGCATTTGTGCAGATTATCTTGTGTTTGAGATGTGAAGGAATGTTGTGTTCCTTTATCTAGTGCTGAAAATATATGTAATACCTTCTCTCCAAGAGCATCTTGGACCAAGAGTGTATCGCTGGACATCCTAGAGACTGCTTGGCCTGTTGTCAACTCTGTATCGAAGAAGGCAATATCTTGTCTCAGGACTGCGTTAAGGTACAAAGAACGGATGCGGGCTGATTGCCTTTGTCCTGCCATCGTCCAACAAGACACTTCTGGGACATGTGAAAGGGGAGCCTTCTATCAATAGCATTTCAACTTTATAAGTAGAAATAGATTAAATTCAGACAAAAAGAAAAGCATAGGTGAGTGAATATGTAACAAATTCCTCAAAACTGAATCCTGAACGCACATTGATAAATGAGAAGTCATATTGAGCAGTTTAGGTTCGTTGAAAAAGGTTATTTATTTTTTCATATCTAAATTTCATGCACTACTTCACACCCATAGTTTAAGTGGCAGTTTTCATGAATCCGAAAACAGAATGAAATCCCACTTACGAAGGAAGGAGACAACTGCTGTCCCAATGCCCAAGTACACGACTTGCAGAACAACCTGGAGGAAGAAGACCCCAATGTTACAATCGGCTGTTTGATCAACAATCGGCCACCGGAAGACGACGCTGACGCATCACTTCTGGCCGCGGCCGGCAGGGCTCAGTGCACTCACCTTGCTGACGCGGCGGAGGATGCTCTCCGCGGTGCTTTCGCCGAAGGAGTTGATGACGTTCCCTAAGAGGACCGTCACGAGGGGATCCGACACGCCGTTGGCCACGGCGCCCACCGTGCCGACCACCATGAGCAGCACGTCCAGCCGGTCGGCGTACCGGAACATGCCGAGCAGCGGGACCTTCTTGGCGGCCGCCGCCTCGTCTTTCTTGTCGCCGTCGGCATGATCACGCCCGCGAGCAGCTCTGCTACTGCTTGCCGTCGTCGCGTCCATTGCGGACGCCAAGCTCAGCTCAGCTCAGCTCAGCTTGCTGCCGCGTGCACTGCTGGATTCTTAGCTTTGTGCGTCGAATATGAATCAGCCGCTTGTTTGTTCAGTGGCCCGGGGCTTGCTTAGTGGAGGCACTACATATACGCATTCGTTCTGGTGCGGGAGCTCGACTTGTCGCTGGTAATCGGAGCATATGGAAGCCACCAAGAACGATCGTTGTTGGATAACGGACAGTCAAGCGTTGGAAAAAGGCATAGACCTGCCGGCCGGGTCATCTGCTGACTTGTAGTGGTTCTCGATCTAACACTCAGAGCCCTCTTCTATGGAGAAATCAACTTTTTAATTTTCTCGGTGATGCGTGAACAAATTATTGTGTTCTGAAAATAGCGTGTGCCAATAATAAGTTGCTTTCGTCATGCGTCATATCCTGCACAGAACTAGCCTCACGTCTAACAAAGAAAACCCGTGCACGGCCAACCGGGCAGACACGACTTTCTGCTTGATAGAACCACTTTTTTTTTTGCCCCTTGGTATTCGTGCTCTTAGGGCATGTTTGACAGTGCTTCGGATTATGCAAAAAACAGATTTTGCACTAGATTGTGAGGAAAAACAACTTCTCTAATTTATTTAGGATTATCTGTCAAAATAGCTTATCCAAATAGGTCGTTTGGCAAAGCAACTTATTCTGATTTTGTTGAAATGGATTATGCACGTCAAATGACTACAGTCCTTCTAAAGGTGGAGCTCCAATTTGGTATGATATCTATATCTTCTTTATAAGTGCAACCAACTAAAAATCCTTAACTCTTATTCCTCTCAACTCTCATGCAGCCACATCATGTCAATTATTTGCATCATTAGATCCTAGCCTCTTGGTTTCATCTATCCGTCTGTCGATCCTTTTATCTGGGAAGTAACGCATGGTTTAAGCCCTTCCCTGTACGCCTATCCTCGGGCTCTCTTCTTTAATCCGTAAGCTTTCATGCTACAAGTAACTGCCTTCTTTAATCTTCCTAGAAAACTGACTTATTTAATTTGTGTCTCTGTGCTATGAGAAACTGCACAAGGGCCATTTAACGATAGCTCCATACTTTATCGAGGCCAGGCATGCTGAAACTCCCACCATCAGGAGACAATAATGCCATCATAATGTCAGTGTGCACAAATTTACACTACCGCTAGCTAGACAATTAAGAGCGAGCGTCATTGATGGAGCTATTCCTCACCCGATCCCTCTCCCACTCGTATAATTATCCAGATCTGCCACTAAAATGAAGTATTGTTGGACGGTTCAATGTTCCTTTGATGCTGGGAAAGGGGTCTTGAGCTAGTAGTTAAGGCACCCGAGTAGCACCTTTGAGGTTCTGAGTTTGACTCTCGGTGGAAGCGAATTTTCTAGGATTTAACGGCATTTATGCTTTCAGCGGTAGGCGATATGGCCGTCGACAGCGATGCGCCAATGGTGACTTCGTCAATCTGGAGAATTTGCCGGCTCAGTCTTCGAAGATACTCATAGGGGTAGGGTTTACGTATGTGTGTTCATAGGGATGAGTGTGCGTGCGTTGTGAGTGTCTGAGTTGTACTGTGTAATCTCAAAGAAAAAAAATGTTCCCTTGATGCTGGGATATTTCCTCCAATCTGAACTCCCCGTCGCATATATATCTTAGTTGCTTTCTTTGTGGGAATCGTCATTCATCTACAACTCCTGCCTTTTGGTTTTACCTCCTTCACCTAGGTATTGTTCGATGAAATACATAAACCATTGTTGCATCTCTGAATCTATACATACTTGATCAAATACTGTGTTACCAATTCCTTGCTTTGTAGGAACTTAGTATTTTCTTTCCAGCACAAATAAAATTTTCGATCCTAATTATCTTTCTCCATACAAAGGTATTGTATGTATTTTTGGAATCTTTTGTATTTTCACATATAAAAGGTTCTTTGCTACTGCTACATGCAGCTGCTTGCATTTTTCATATAAGTATGGTTGCCATTGTAAAACAGGGGACACCAGCATTTCATGAACTCCACGATGTGAGAGTCCCACCTTTACAACCAATGCCAATCAAATTTCCAACTGCTTACTTTCTTTAAAATAAACAATTAACTCAACATGCTGTGTATACTACTAACGAATTTATTGATCCCATTCATGCAGCATTACAAAGCCCCTCTTACAATTGTGGATGACTCAAGAAGCATATAGACAATAGATTTCATTTCTGTTTCATAGCCGAAGACTTGGTGTAATCATAGTCCATGGTAGACTTCTTACCGATATGAAAATTAATGCAGTCGACCGCTGCTCTCAGAATAGCAATAGAAAAAGTAGACTCTTTTCCATTGGAAAGAGCCTTATTCATCCTTGAAATTTTCTATCAAACTAAAACCTATGAATGCCTGACAGTCCAAGTTCATATTTGAAGCTACCAGTAGGTTAGGATACTATTTTTGTACTTTGTTTTTTAGTCCAGCTAATCCAAATGTTCTTTCAATTTCAGTCTACACCAATTGAACCAAAGTTAGCTCTTCTTTCTGTCATGAAAACAGTGTCTGGACAGTTACACATCTGCCCTTAAAACAAGTTGAATATTATCTAGCAAAGTTTCATTCCTATGCTTTCAACGTTCAGTTTGTCTACTTATCAGACATTATTGTTCCCTGGGGCGCAGCCAGTTTAAGTTGCAAAGAGGGTGTTGCTTACTTGAAATGAAAAAAGTTCAACAAAGTTCAATAGAAACTGAAGGTATTTAGATGAAGAATTGTTGAAGATGGGATCGGTAGAGATTAGGCAAGCATACTAGGTTGCAGGGGGTGGATGCCAGCACACCAAACACCCCCTTTTGCTCTGCCCCTGTGTTCTTTCAATTATTCTGAATAAGAACTTCCGTTGATATTGGTTTACATAGTAGCCATGTGTGAATCTAAATCTCCGTCATTCAATCACTCTACAATATTTAACTGCCATGACGGAAAATGTTATAATTTGTTACATAGAATCCATTTTATTTGTATCAATTCATTGCTTTAACCTCAGCGGATAAATAGAATGCTTTCTCTAGGTCCCGCGGCAACGTGCGGGGTATCATCCTAGTTTAAATAAAATAATTGCAAAAAAATAAGTTAAATATTAAGTAGATGACTATTAAAGGATCATGTTTAACATTTTTTATTTTTGTAAAATATAGACAAAAGTGGTCTAGTTTCGAAAATCTCATCCCAACGATCGCAATTCGGATGTTCAGTTTGTAAGCTGTGGATTTTTTAAACAATTATTAGAGTGAAAGTTTGCGTGGGGCCTGGCAGCGAGGGAGGAGGGAGGCGAGAATCCGTAAAAAGATTGTTTTTTGTGGCTTTGGCAGTTTGGCTTCTCAGTGCAACGTGAAAACAGATTCTGCTACCTTATACGTGAGAAGCTGCTTTGCAATTTGCCTCTTTGGCAACTGGACGTCAAAAGCAGACGTAGAATCTGCTTCAAAATCTATGACAAACATGGCCTAAGCTTTACTTATTCAGAATAATTAACGGAAGCCGGCACCACCAGCCAACCTTTGATCACGGAGATGTAAGTTCCAGAAAGGCACGGGGACCGGGCCAGGGTTCCTTTGACTTCTCTCCGGCGGGCTGGACGGACGACAGGTAGACGTTACTCGCATGCCAAGCCTATTGCACTTAGAGCAACTCCAACAGCATACTCAAAATTAGCTACCTAAAACAACTTTTTTCAGACTATTCAAAACAGTTTTGTGCATTTGAGTAGCCTGTGCTTTTCCAGTGTACCTAAATCAGACTACTCAAATCACTGGGGTCCATATGTCATTGTCCAATACATCTCTCTTCTCCCTTGCCATTCAACTCGGTCCGCAGCACAGATAGACGATAGATGGCGTCGCAGCGGGGAGGGGTGGCGCAGCGTCGAGCTCCATGTCGAGCGGCTCCTCCGCACGAAGCTTTGGGGTGGAGGCGTCACGGGAGCGCCACCCCTCACGCGCGCGAGCGCGGCCAGCACCGTGGTGCGCGGGGACGAGACGCCATGGCCGGCGCACGCGTTGTCATGGCGAATGGCGAGGCGGCGTCTTGTGCCTGGGCGCGTCTTCCCCGGAAGCCGGCACGCACATGGTTTTGGGCAAGCTCGAGGCCGGACCAGAGGCGGAGGGGATGACGGGGTCAGGGGCGTTGCGGCCGAGCTTGGGGGCAGTAGGGGGTGGCTCAACACCGGCGTGAACGCGAGGTCAAGGAGGCGCGGCGCGGCGGGAGTTCAACACCTTGGGAGAGCTCAAGGCTGGCTCGACGCGGCGTGGTGCACGCTAGCCGCCATGGATGACCGAGCTCAAGGACGTGCAACTTTTGTTTTTGCTGCGGCGAGCTGCCGAAGGGGAGGAGCGGCGCGGCGGAAGATGGCGGCCGAGATTTGACGTGATTCCGATGCGAGTCGACTGGGATTCGACGAGAATCGAAGGTGGAGAGGAGGGGGATTGGTGTCTGGGTGGAGGAGTGGGGTCGGGCGTGCACGCCGGCGGCAAGGGAGGCGGTGGCGCGCCGAAAAGGATGGAGACAGGCGGGGTGGGCGGGAGAGGACCAGATGAACAGTGGATTGGTAGCCACATCCGGTTACCTTTCTTTGAGTAGTGAGGAAGAGAATTTGAGTAGCTACCAAAAACTTTTAGGTATTGGTATTCAGATAGGTAGTCTGTTGGAGCACTTTTGGATACCTAAACATCTGTTTTTGAGTATTGGTATTCATTTAGGTATGCTGTTGGAGTTGCTCTTAGACTGACTTCAACAAATGTGCCAAAGGGAGAGGCAACCCCATTTTGCCTCTCCAATTGGTGTGGGAGATCCTCCAACAGAGGAGACAAAGGAAGAGGCAATTTGCAATGGAGGAGAGAGGTGATGTAAAATGCAATCCTTCTCTCCTCCAATTCATTCTCTCCTGCGCGCGCGGCGTGCTGGAGACGAGGTGGAAGAACGGGCGAGCGGCGGCTGCCCACACAGAGCGGGACGCGGGGCGGGCGAGCGGCAGCTGGACGACGACGGCGGCGGCCTCGGCGAGTACCCAAGGAGGAGCTCGGCGTGGTCATCCACGGCGCAAACCCCGAGCCAAGCTGCCATTGCCTCCGAGCTTTGCTCCACGCCACTCCGCCGCTCCACTCCTCCCTGAGCTCAACAGACTCCAACCAAAGATGCGCACGAGCACACTCTAACCCACCCGCACCTCCGTCTCTCTCTCACCGTGAGATGGACGGAGGATTTCATCCATGGCCGCCGGGTGAGCACCTTGGACGCCACCATCGATTCCTCCCTCCTCGGTGAGCAAAATGTTGATTCCTCACACTTATAGACTCCTCACCCATGCGCGCACCTCCATGACATGATTTCTCTCCGATTCTGCAGCTGAGCTCGCCGGAACGAGCCCATCTTCCCGACGCCGTCCGCTGGACCAAGCTGCCTCCACGGTGAACTCCCCTTCCGCTGCTCGTCTTCGTCGACACACTCCATGGTGAGCCTCGCCTCGCTTCGTAGACACCCATGCTCGCACTAGATTAGGTCACCGACGACCCAAGTCACCGGAACGCCATTGCACCGTGTTTGCCGCGCCGCCCCTCACCGCCTTCACGTTGCACCATCAACTGCGTCCGCCGCACCGCCTCCGTGCCCTCGCCGTCGTCCTACAGCCCGCCCCGCTCCACCTCCTCGTCGATGGCCAGTAGCTCGTCCGGTAGTAGAACCTTCATTTTGAAATCGTGGGCTACTAGGTCTCTTTTGGGTTGGTCTGGCTACCGTTGTCATGTTACTTGGTCCTTTTGGTCTTGTGGGTACTCGGGGTTATGGTAATGACAGCTGGCTTGGTCGAGCTCTCATGGAGGTGCTGAAAAATCCTTGTTGGATTGGGAAGAAGGCTGGAATGGGGTAGGTGAGGAGTGGATAGACGCATGTCGGCCGCCTACTAAGGGTATGTTTGGCTGAGTTTTTTTGCCGGCTTATAACACTGTCCATACACTATTTAGCACTGTAGCAGCACTGTTCACCTGACACAAATTTGGTGAAGCCAGATAAGCTGGTAGTTAGGTGCTTTTTCAGCTTTTTTACTGTTGCTACAGTACTCTACAGTGAAATAAGCTGAAGCCGAAGCCCTTCCATCAAACACGCCCTAAATAAGTGGTAACGTGCACAGACACCATTAGTTCATGGCACGAATCTCTCCGCCACCGAACCATGCCGACCGCTGGATGATTGGTAGGATCGTGCTCATGTGCTCACGAAATCCACTCTCGATTGGGCTGGGCTGGTTTAGATAATGGTCTAACATTCGGGGCCCGACAGAGCGCCGCGCGGGTGAGAAATTTAACCCACGGCTGCCTTGAAACTTCGCGGGTGGGGTGCGGGTGACACCCTGTCGGTGTCCCCATCAACAGATGAAATTGTCATCCCTTGTACTTCGTCGCACAACTTCTGGTTGCCCGTAATGAATGCAACAAAAGACACAGGAGATGCAACCATGCTTGTCATGGGTCCAATTATGAAACTGTCAAACTGACGTGCCGGTTCGAACGATGTTGCCGAATTCACCTTGCCGCACGGACGTTTGAACCCGCATCACCAAACAGAAGTGCTACGAGAAGGTGCCGTGTGATATAAGAGCGCCATGAAATGCCCTAGTTTTGTTATGACAGTCGGATCGATGACGTGTGTGCGACGCCATTGAGGTAATACATCTTGTGACGATCTTATCAACGCGGGAACTATACGGGACTACGGGTGTTTGTGCGTATGTACTATACAGGCCAAAATGTGCAACGATCTTTTAATCAGCAAAGACGAGACAATAACCACGCACCAAATTAAGTAGATGTCAACTTGGAGCTTATTACTAGTTTCATATCAACGCATACTGATGTGTACCTCACAGGACAGGAGACAGCCATATGCATATGACCACTACAGGCGTCTATTACATGGGCGTAAGTACAGTATAGTAACTGGATTGGTAATTTAAGACAGTAGTAGAAGCAACAGCCTAATACGGGCCCTAGCTCTTCCCATGAGCAAGTTTATTTTAGAGTAGCTGATGAGACGCCTCAGTTTATCCTGTACAAAATCAAGAAGGTACAAAACCATGTCATACATCGTTAAATAACTTGATCCAGTAACAAGTAGGCGATTGATTCGTGCTGGTGTGAGGGGGCGTACGAGTTGCAGTTCATGTTGGGGCTTTGCTTGTATGGCAGCGGCACGCCGCACCGGCCGGGCAGCCCCGCGGCGCGGCTGATGTACGGCCCGCCCGCGGCGCCCGCGGCGACGTCCTTGAGGCAGCTGCAGAGGGCGCGGCGGTCCAGCGTGTTGCGCACGCCGGAGAAGAGGCGCTGCATCCCCGAGCAGCAGGCCCGGGGCACCGTCCCGCCGGACTGCACGTACGGGAGGCACGGCATCAGCGTGTTGTACACCGTCGAGCACGACAGCGCGGCCTCGGCCCGCGGCGGCGCCGGCGTCAGAACCAACATCACCATCAGCGCCGCCGCGACGGCGAACGGCACGGGGCGAGCGGCAGACATGGCGGCGGCGGCTCGAGTCTCACTGGGAACGGAGCGAGAGAAACGGGTGGCGAGATGAGTGACCACCCAGCTGGGGCTTTCTGCAGCTTGTTATATGGATCAATCGAGCTACCTACTTGAGGCAGCGAAACATTTAATGTGCAGAATTGCAGACTACGACAGGCAGGAGACTTGACTCGTCGTGGCCGTCGTCGGTTGCGACAACTGAGATGGATGGATCGACAAGTACCGGGGAGTACGCTTGCCTAGTTAATGCCAGCCGTGTAGTTCGTTTACGATGTGCGATTTGGGGTGGAACGTTGCTGAATTACTAGTCCTTTTCCCGGCAGCTGATGTATGTGTTGAACCATAAGTGAATTGTCCATCTCTCCTCATCAGTTTAGGTTTTTGCGTGAATTGGTTGATGCATGCAACTTAATATGGTATCGAGCTAGAGGTCTTGAGTTCAAATCCTGGTGACCGCATATTCCGTTGCGCTTTCACGTTTGCGCCCATGAGAGCTGGACATGAGAGGGAGTGTTGAACCATAAGTGAATTGTCCATCTCTCTTCATCAGTTTAGGCTTTTGGGTGAACAGTCTGCTCCTAGTCAAGTTGTCGAGGGAAAACGTTGCGCTTGATGAAACTTTATAGTGAAGTATTCATTGAAAACATTGTCTTTGCGATTTACTCCCTCCATACACAAATTATGTTATTCTAGACTTTTTCTATTTTTTTAATTACATGTCATTCTCTTATCTTAATGCACCTTTCTCTCTTTCTAAGATCAGTCTCAATGCATTCTTTCATAAGCATTAAATTCGATATCACATATGCTTTTTTTGCTGACTTGGCAAGATAATTATGAGGAAAGAGAAGGCAAATTTTTATTTATTTATTTATTTTTGTGAGAGGCCTTTCACCTAATGAAACAAAGCTGGCTCTCTTTCTTAAAATTTATCTTGAAAACCAAAAAATGAAAGTGTGCACTGAGAGTGGCCTAATACACCTCTATCCATATCTCTCTCTCTCTTATCTTCGTTTTTTGTGCACCCCTTTTTAACCCCTCCTTAGTTTCGGTGTTAAGAGATAAAATGAAATTTACTCTCTCTGTCCAGAAATATAAAGAACTTTGACCAACAATATGTAAAAATATATATTATTTTAAAGTAAGATAGTTAATATTGCGAAAGTTCATTTCATGATGAATCTAGTAAAAGAATTTTCATGTTGTCAATCTTGACGGTTTTCTTGATATTATTGGTCAAAGTTCAAGAGTTTGACATAGGACAAAGCTACATGTACACTATATTTCTGGACAAAGCTACATGTACATTTAGGACAAAACAAAATATTGTCCAAAGTGTTCATCCTCTAGGTACCTAGAGGTAGACTCTGGTGATGGTCAAAATAGGCAGCTCGCGGTCCATGTGAAAATTCTACGGCACCTCCCGTTCCTACCGAGGATCCAGTGTTTTTACATGACCGAGGAAACTGTGAAACAGATGACATGGCAGAAAAATGGAGTTCGATACAATTTCAATAAGCTTGTACAACCATCCGATGCTGAATCCAAGAAATATTTTGATGGGATTTATGACAGGAAAACTCTAGAGGCTCGTAACGTACGTGTAGCACATGCAACAGATGGGTTCAGTTCTTATGGAATGGGGTCTGTCTCATACAGTTGTTGGCCTGTTTTTGTTATACCTCTCAATCCCCCCCCCCCCCCCCCCCCCTCCCCCGGTGTCCTCTTTCAATGACAAAACATATTCTTCTCGCTGATAATTCTTAAAAACCCGGAGAATAATATGTGTGTGTACATGGAGCCTCTGATTGATGATTTGGTCTGTGCTTGGGAAGAAAGGATATGGAGTATTTACGATCAAGCTACAAAGACAAACTTCAGAATGTATATTTGGTAACACTACTCTCTGCATGACCTGCCAACGTATGGTTGTTTCTGCGGCTAGGGTGTTCACTTGAAGTTTCTATGGCTGTTTCTGCGGCTAAGGTGTTCACTTAAAGTTTCTATGCTCGGTATGCAAATATCTTGTGAGGTTTATTTGGTTGAATAAGAAGGGTGAAAAGTTTTCTTCGTTCAACCAACACCGACAATTCCTCCATCCCTTTCGTTGGTAATATGAAATACTATGTCTATCTGTCTATGTTGTCAAGATCCTTGATTGGTGCATCAGCAGTGTTAAGTGATCCAGGTTGGTAATAGTTGTACTCTCTCGTCCAAGGTAAATAAGTTATTTTGATCCTCTCTTTCTCTTTGTCGAAACTAAAACCAGACGACTAGCTAAACAGTGTCTGGAGTGATTCTGTTTTATGTCGTTTTTAAGTTAAAACTGCAACGTTCCTGATTTTTGATAAATTTGGAGCTGTAGCAAACACACTTGCTAACATTTGGTTCAGAGCGAGCGATCCCGAGCCTCGCCATCTGGTTCAGAGCGGCCGATGTACTTATCCTAAGCAATGGATGTTTCTAGCCCTTTCTGGCCGTTTGTCACTAAAAAAAGAAAAAAAGAAGAAAAAGCATCCTTCAGTCAAGAATTCCAAAGATACCAGACAGAGTTTGGACCGAACTTAGACTTCCACGATCGACTACCGAACTTTTCAGACTTCCACAAAGCTCAGTGCGCTTGACTGACCAACATTTCCCCGTCAACACCACCTTGGAAGCAGAAACTCCTTTTTCTTTACTCTCGCAAATGGTCATCGAGTAGACGAAGCTGCACGTTAGTGAGCCCTTTCTGGCCGTTTGTCACAAAAAAAAAAGAAAAAAAGAAGAAAAAGCATCCTTCAGTCAAGAATTCCAAAGATACCAGACAGAGTTTGGACCGAACTTAGACTTCCACGATCGACTACCGAACTTTTCAGACTTCCACAAAGCTCAGTGCGCTTGACTGACCAACATTTCCCCGTCTACTCTACTCGATCAACACCACCTTGGAAGCAGAAACTCCTTTTTCTTTACTCTCGCAAATGGTCATCGAGTAGACGAAGCTGCACGTTAGTGAGCCACCACTGAAGCTTGTCGCCCGCCCAAACGGTGACTACCCCGGCCTCTTGTAGCCCCTGGCTGGGCGATCAAAACCTTGTCGCCCAGTGGCCCGGCGACTGATACTGCTACGGATGGTCTTGTCCCTTGTTGAATGGGCGATAAGCGCTAATCACCCACTTGTAAGGCGATTAGGAGAATAATTTTGCAAATTTCAAAAGCTGCCAGTTATTAATAAAAATTAAATTAAAAATAAATAAATTCAGTGCTCCACCGGCTCCTAGCACCTGAGTGTCATATAGGAGGTCCCAGGAAACATGCCACGTCGGCCAGCCCACTTCTTACTCAATGAGTTTCACTACTAGTACTTCGTGCAAAAAAAAAAAAAAAATCAAGAAGGAAACTTTCAGGTCTAAAGCAGCCAGCTCCGTGTCATCTCAAGGTTATTTGGTTTACTCTGTATATTTACAGGACACAAGATTCAATGGAACAGAGATGACAGAGAGTTGGAGCGTGTTTTACTAGATGCACACCGTATTGGCTGGCTGCGGTACCTGCAATTGGAGACGCAGTTTCCAGGGAGTCCCGTTTGCGATTGGACGACGTCGCCTCAACAGTCTCCTTCAAGTGCAGCCGAAGACTTGCCACTAGTCTTGATTTTTGGTTGATTCGTATTACCGCTGATTGATAAGCATGTGAATTTGGAAGAGAATTTCTTGTATCAAAGTACAAATTCGTATCAATCTTATTATTTTTCCTCCTTTCCGGTTACCTTGAATCCTGACTTAATTGTTATGCTACAACTCTAACTGGAGGAGGAAATGAAGTTCTATAAATATCTATCCAGTCGTAGTTCATATGTGAGCAATTTACCATTCTTATGTGGGCAATTTACCAAAAAGTTATTCTCCTACTAGGAAATAGGAGGACCTCCCACCTGATATAAATAATGGAGCACCCCCTTGTTATAAATCATCATTTTATTCAGAATAATAAAGAGAAGCTTCACCGTATATTGTGTCTTACCTCTTTCCTACTTTTGTGTACTCGTTCTCTACCCGCCGATAGCGTACCACAACACGTTATTTTGTCTATTTGGAATATGCTGGGCATGAATTCATGTGCTCCTTCTAGCGTTGGTCGCATTAGGATGTGTAGGGGGGTAGTGTTCTTTTTGCGGCGTTGTGGGGTGGGTGGGTGGGTGGGTGGGTGGGTGGGTGGGTGGGTGTGTGTGTGTGTGTGTGTGTGTGTGTGTGTGTGTGTGTATTAATTTTCCTTGCATTTTCAGTCTGCGTTCGCCTCTCGTGCCGCGAGTAGTCACCTTAGGTGTGTGTGCCGCCACTTAGTGTATGTACCTAGTCGGCACATTGGTCGCGTGGAATGTTGTAGAACTCTCTCCTTCTTAATAAAATATACGCAATGCATGTTCTAGAAAAATGGTGTTCGCTTTCACGCTTGGACCGTTACTCTAAATATTAGATCTTGTGTTTGCCGTTCTCACAAAATATCTAACCTTTTATTAGAGATGAAAGAGTTTTCTTGCACTAAAATCATGCGTTCAGAGATATTTCTACACATCTCCCGTCTCCTCCTCGGCAAGTGTATTATCCCCCTTTGCTTCTTCTCCATTGCTCTGGTTCAAGTGTCATGTAGGCGATCTGTTTGTTGGTGGGCTGCAGTGGAGGTCTTCGACGTTAGTCAAGTTTCCATAGTTTGGGTTGATCGCATCTTCTTGCTGTCCTCAGCTTAATCCATGGAACACTAAGATGCTCTGGCCTGGTGAAGCTTCATTTAAATCTACGGCCGAGTCATATCCTACTACTACCTCTCGAAAGGTGCTTATTCTGAGGCGGTTGCCGAATGGAACGTCGGCATGTCAATCGGTTTGCACCACGAAGCTCTTCTCCATCTATGACGCAGTTGTTGGAAGGCTGGTGCTGTGCACACTGTCTGATCCCGTTAATGGAAGGTGGCTTTGTCATTTATGTGCTGCTGCAGATTCCATGGGTGACGTTCGTCTCTATTAACGGGAAGCTGTTGCAGTGGTCCATTCGTCGCCGTTAGTGCTTGATTTCCTCTGAGGACTGGAATGTAGTTTCTATTTTTGTTATGTCCTTCTAAGCTCTTTAGTGGACTCGTACAAAATTTTGAACAGTTGTAGGGGTCTCATTGTAAAATGGCTGATGTCCTTATCCTAGGCAATGGATGTTTCTAGCCCCTTGTGACCGTTTGTACCTAAAAAAGATAAAAAAGAAAAAGAAGAAACATCCTTCAATCAAGAATTTCAAAGATGGCTTACCAGACAGACTTGGACCTCATTTTTTAGACTTCCAGCTTGACTGACCAATATTTTTCAGTATACTTGATCAACATCACCTTGAAAGCAGGAACTCCTTTTTCTTTACTCTCGCAAATCACCATCGAGTAGACGAAGCTGCACGTTAGTGGGCCACCACTGAAGCTTGTCGCCCGCCCAAAGGGTGACTGGTCCGGCGTCTGGTGCCACATAGGCGTACTGCAGACTCCACAGATGGTGCCACATAGGCGTCCTGTCGCTTGTTGAATGTGCGATAAGCTCTAATCGCCCACTTGTAGGACGATTAGTAGAATACTTTTGCAAATTTCAAAAACAGCCTGTTATTAATAAAAATATTATGATAATTAGATTAAAATAAAATAAATTTGGTGCTCCATTGGCTCCTAGCACCTGAGTGCCATATAAGAGCATCTCCAAGAGACTCCTTATATCTCTCCTAATTTACAGGAATAGAGATTTTGTTAAAGAAACACCCTCTAATAGTCTCTTCAATGGGATATTCAAATATAAATGTCCTCTATTCCGAATTTCTAGCTAGCCAAAGATGGAGAGCGAGGATGGCTCTCTAGACTGCGCAAAAGATATAGAAAAGTTGTTGGAGAGTAAAAAGATATAGAGAACAATTTTTAAGCAAATGACTCTCCAAATGATGATACAGAGAGTGAGATTTAGAAAGTCCTTTGAGATGCTCTAAGAGGTCCCAGGAAACATGCCATGTCGGCCGGCCCGCTTCTTACTCTATGACTTTCACTGGTACTTCGTGCCAAAAAAAGAAGAAGAAAGAAACAAAACAAGAAGGAAACTTTCAGTTCTAGAGCAGGCAGCTCTCTGTCATCTCAAGGTTGTTATTGGTTTACTCTGTGTAATTACAGGACACAAGATTCAATGGGAAAGAGATCACAGGGAGAGTTGGAGCGTGTTTTACTAGATGCACACCGTATTGACTGGCTGCGGTACCTGCAGTTGGAAACACGCAGTTTCGAGGGAGTCCCGTTGGCGATTGGACGACGTCGCCTCAATAGTCTCCGTCAAGTTCAGCCGAAGACTTGCCGCTAGTCTTGATTTTTGGTTGATTCGTATTACCGCGGATTGATAAGCATGCGAATTTGGAAGAGAATTTCTTGTACCACAGTAGAAATTTGTATCAATCTTATCGTTTTCCTCCTTTCCGGTCACGTTGAATCCTGACTTTATTGTTATGCTACAACTCTAACTGGAGGAGGAAATGCAGTTTTAGAAATATCTATCCAATCCTACTTTATATGTGGGTAATTTACCAAAACAATTGGAGTGTTCGGCAGGCTGCGCTGCCGCTGTTTACTGTAGTTGTGGCTAGTAAAAATAGAAAGAAACACTGTAGCGGATGCTGAAGAAATAACTGCGAACACTGTAGCGGCTGCTGCAGCTGGCTGCAAAGCAGCCTGCGCTGAATGTTCTCCTACTAAGAATAGGAGAACATCCCCCGGATATAAATAATAGAGCACCCCTTTGTTGTAAATCATTAATTTATTTAGAATAATAAAGAGAAGCTCTACCCTACATTATGTTTTACCTCTTTTCTACTTTTGTGTACTCGTTCTGTAGCCTCGGATAGCATACCACAACATGTTATTTTGTCTATTTGGAATATGCTAGGTATGAATTCACGTGCTCCTTCTAGCGTTGGTTGCACTAGGATGTGTAGGGGAGTAGTGTTCTTTTTTGCATTATTGAAATGTGTGTGTGTGTGTGTGTGTGTGTGTGTGTGTGTGTGTGTGTGTGTGCTAGTTTTCCTTGCGTTCTCACAGTCTGCGGGGGGCTCTCGTGCCGCGAGTAGTCGCCTTAGGTGTGTGTGCTGCCACTTAGTGTCTCGGTCGCGTGAAATATTGTAAAACTCTCTTCTTCTTAATAAAATACGTGTAATGTGAATTTTTGAAAAGATGATGTTTGCTTATACGCTTGGAGCGTTTCTTTGAAGATTAGATCTTGCGTTTGCCGTTCTGACAAAATATCTAACTTTTTTTTTTGACAAGCACAAAATTTCTAGCTGATCATAGATGAAATACGACAAGTTGAAAGAGTTTTCTTGCCCTAAAACCATGCGTCCATAGATATTTCTACACATCTATCTCCAGTCTCCTCCCCGGCGAGTGTATTCTCCCCTCTGCTTCTTCTCCATCGCCCTGGTTCAAGTGTCATAGAGCCGTTCTGTTCGCTGGTGGGCTGCTGTAGCGGAGGTCTTCAACGTTAGTCAAGTTTATTCCATGGTTTGGGTTGATCGTATCTTCTTACTGTCCCCAGTTTAATCCATGGAACACTAAGATGCTCTAGCCCGGTGAAGCTTCATTTAGATTTACGGCTGACTCATATCCTACTACTACCTCAAATGGTGCTTGTTCTGAGGCGACTGTCGGGTGGACCGCCGGCATGTCAGGTGGACCGCCGGCATGTCAATCGGCTTGCACCATAAGGCCCTTCTCCGTCTATGACACAATTGTTGGATGGCCTACTGCTGTGCACACTGCCTGGTCCCGTCAATGAACGGTAGCTTCAATTCGTCGTTTGATATGCTGCTGCAGATTCCATGGGTGACCTTCGTCTCTATGAACGGGAAGCTACTGCGGTGGTGCGTTTGTCCCTGTGAGTGGTTGATTTCCTCTAAGGACTGAAATGTAATTTCTATTTTTTGTTATGTCCTTTTGAGATCTTTAGTGGACCCGTGCATAATTTTGAACAGTTGTAGGGGTCTCCCTCTGGATATAAGTTGTGGATGTTTCTAGCCCCTTCCGGTCGTTTGTCCCTAGAAAAAAAAAAGAAAAAAAAAGAAAAAACATCCTTCAGCCAAGAATTCCAAAGATGGCTTACCTGATAGACTTGGACCAAACTTTTTAGACTTCCAGCTTGACTGACCCAACATTTCCCAGTCTACTCGATCAACATCACCTTGGAAGCATGAACTCCTTTTTCTTTACTCTCGCAAATGGCCATTGAGTAGACGAAGCTGCACGTTAGTGGGCCACCATAGAAGCTTGTCGCCTGCCCAAAGGGTGACTGGGCCTGGCGACTCGTACTGCTGACTCCACTGATGGTCACACATAAGCATCATGTCGTCTAGGGCGATTAGGCGAATACTTTTGCAAATTTCAAAAAAACCGCATGTTATTGATAAAAATATATTAAAAATGGATTAAAAATAAAATATATTCGGTGCTCCACCGGCTCCTAGCACCTGAGTGCCATATAGAAGGTCCCATGAAACATGCCATGTCGGCCGGCCCGCTTCTTACTCTATATGAGTTTCACTAGTACTTCGTGCAAAAAAAAAAAAAAAACAATAAGGAAACTTTCAGGTCTAAAGCATTCAGCTCTCTGCATCTCAAGGTTGTTTGGATTACTCTGTGTATAATTACAGTACACAAGATTCAATGGGAAGATGACAGGAAGAGTTGCAGCGTGTTTTACTAGATGCACCCCGTATTGGCTGGCTGCGGTACCTCCAGTTGGAGACACGCAGTTTCGAGGGAGTCCCGTTGGCGATTGGACGACGTCGCCTCAACAGTCTCCTTCAAGTTCAGTCGAAGACTTGCCACTAGCCCTGATTTTTGGTTGATTCGTATTTACCGGGGATTGATAAGCATGTGAATTTGGAAGAGAATTTCATGTATCACAGTAGAAATTCGTATCAATCTTGTTGTTTTCCTCCTTTCCCATCACGTGGAATTCTGACTTTATTGTTATGCTAGTACAACTCTAACCAGAGGAAGGAAGAAAGTTCTAAAAGTAGGAGTATATCCTAGTCCTACTTCATATAAGGGCAATTTACCAAAGGATTGTTCTCCTGTTAGAAATAGGAGGACCTCCCTCTGGATATAAGTTGCGGAGCACCCCTTGATGTAAATCATCAGTTTATTCAGAATAATAAAAAAAAACTCCACCTTACATTGGGTCTTACCTCTTGTCTATTGTTCTGTACTCGTTCTCTACCCGCCGATAACGTACCACAACACGTCATTAACACGCTCTATCGCTGAGCAATACATCAAAGTTGTCGGAAGAGAAGCTGCTGGATTTAGGAGTCGATACCTCGGGATTCGTGCCAACCTCGGGAATCGCGACACCTACATGTCAAGTGCTTACATAATCATCTTCATTACCCCACGTCAAGGCCGGCCCCACTTGTGACCCATGGTTTCGGTCTTCCTCCAGTGGGCTCTAAATAGGCCAACCACGCAGAAACCAAAGCCCACTCAAGAGAATGCTACCGACATTCCAGAAGGTGGGTTGTTTGGTCCTAAACTTAGCCCTCTCTAGTCATGCCGCCTCCAAGATGTAGCCGACCTATAAACCGTCATCAGGAAGCAATCTGGGACGTCCAGAAGCAAGGTGGTGGTGAATCGCCACATTGGGCGGGCGGTCGGCCCCGATACTAGGCCAGCCGGCCTGCCTTTGGCAGCCCCGTCAAGTCTCATTCGGGTACAAATATCCTCTGTCCTAAGGAGGCTATAACTACCTCCGGCTACCTACAGAACAAATCGGACCTCAGTGATTCAAGTTATCTTTACTCTTTTAGTGTAGAAGTAGAGTTACTTTGGGAGTTAGAGTAGAGTAGAGTAGATTGAGAGCTCTCTCGGGGTTCCGAAAGTTTTCTCGGAGTTCTGATACTGTTCTTATATCATAACTCTTGTAGAATTATTATTTTATTTTATATAATTAGTTTATTCTTTATTTATTTTTTAGTAGTTATTCTCTATTTAAGTTTATTTATTTAGTTAAGTTAGTGTTTATAGAAGTTTTGTTGTGGGATTCGTGATTCTGTCTAAAGAGTACGAGAGAGTGGCTCCGTCGGAGATGGCGTCCGCGGTTGGTGAAATATGTGCTCTATTCTTATATTGGACTGATCCGTTGATCAAAGGTAGTTCCTCTAGGCGGGTTGTAAGCGTGACGCTTAGAGCTTGGCCTATGCATGTTTGGCACCCAACCTCACGGAGGATGGTAGCCGCGAGTGCATGTGGCAGCTACACCGGTCTCTGTAATTCACCACGTCCGGGTTGGACATGCAGGGTTTTCAATAGCGATCGGTTCCTGAGGGTGAACTAGCAGGATCGGTTCATTAGCCCTGGCATGTCCGTGCCCCGAAACGACATGAATTGTATGTGCATGACCTTAGCTAGAGTAAATAATCTTGTAGGACTAACTGCTAGAGGAGTAAGTAAATATAAGATTAACATTTAAGAATCTTTGCGTCTATCTCATTGTCCTCCCAATTTAGCCTCTTCTTACCATTTATTAATCTTGGATTATTTGATGAGTGGCACCCATATCTATCACATACCTTACCCTCGTCATAAGTACAGTCTTGTTATTTACACAATAAGTACAATATTTTGTCACATTTCAACTTCCTTTCGCTCCAATTCCTTACGAAAATATAAATATGATTGCCTTATAATACTCTAAGGTGAAATGCTATAATAGTGTTCCGTGCGCTTGCAGAACTAATGAAATTTAATTATACATATAAGAACCGCTAACAATGGTTCAAGCAATCTAATGAAAAAGGTATAGATGCAGTTAATGCAAAGAAACTACCAGGCTGCTTGCCTCCTCGATAGGTCAGAAACATGCCACATTTGGCACACATCCGGTTCGATTGTAGCTTAAAAAATATATGTTATTACAATGAGGTATTAACCTACGTTTTAAGTCAAAAACAACATCAAAGTAATTATATCAGGCAACCACAGACCATGAACCCATTCCCCACTCCAGATCTGTAGATTTTTCTGGATATATAGCTCAACAAAACGGACTCAAGCTACATACTTATGAACTCAGCATTAATTGCACGACACGTGAATAGACCAACCGAACGTAGTAGAAAAAGCAAAGAGGACCGACAATCATCGCATTTCACAAACAATCACAGACAACCTAAACGAGTATCAAGTGATTTGCTTCTGCCTACAAAACAAGGAAAACAAACACCTTCATGCTTCTGGTTCAATCCCGCATTCCCCACTGGTGTCGTTGGAGTCTTGCAAGGACGACCGACCATCGATGGTTCCGATCCAGGAAGAAAGGGGTTGGGAGAAACAGCGAGGAGAGAGTCAAGAACGGGCGACCAGGAAGTACGGGGCGGTGAACTAGGCGGAGAAGGATTGGGAATCACAACAATGGTGCGACGAGAAGAAGAGTTGGGGATTGGAGATGTCTCTGCTTTTTTTTTTTTAACTAGGGGATGGCTCTGTTGAGGAGGAGAAGAATGGGGATATTTTAAGAGTTTCCCGATGTACATTTCTAAAATACCCTTCGAACCAGTCTACCTCACCCCTGAACGAATGTATCCTACAGGATACAAATGGGTATTCGTTTGGAAGAGAAGTGAAATGAAAAGAATGAGGTCGTAAGATACAAAGCAAGATTAGTATATCCAGGTTTCACACGGAGACCAGGTATTGATTATGATATCGTACACCAGCAATGGATGGAACCACATTCCGGTACTTGATCTCTCTAGCGGTGAATATAGAATTGCAGATGAAACTAATGGATGTAGTGACTGCATACTTGTATGGATCCTTGGACACAGAAATCCACATGAAGGTCCCAGAGGGAATTAATGTCCCAAATGAAGAAGAATGCAACCTATAAAGTGTCAAACTGGAGAGATCACTATATGGTTTGAAACAATCTGGAAGAATGTAGTATAACAGACTTAATAGATATTTATTGCGGAAAGGATTCTTGAAGAACGACGATTGTCCTTGTGTGTTCATTAGAAAATCAAAGAAAGGATATTGCATAATATCTTCTATGTTGATGATCTGAATATCATTGGAATTACACAAGACATCGAGGAAGCTAGTTCATTCTTAAAGACTGAATCTAAAATGAAAGATTTGGGAAAGACTACATTATGCTTAATTAGGCTTGCGGCTAGAGCACACACATGAAGCTATACTGATGCATCAATAGAACTATACCAAGAAGGTATTAGAGAAGTTTAACATGAGTAGTGTGTACCCACTCAAAACATTTGTGGGTATGAGGTCACTCGATGTAGAGAAACACCCGTTTAGACCAAAAGAGGAGGATGCGGAACTGTTAGGACCAGAATATCTGTTCTTGAGTGCTACTGGAGTGTTGATGTACCTTACAAATGGTACTAGTTCTAACATAGCCCTTGCTATTAGTCTCCTAGCAAGATTTAGCGCAGCTCCTACCAAACAACATTGGAAAGGCATTCAGCAAATTCTCAGATACCTTAGAGAACAGAAGAAATGGGTTTATACTTCCAGAACAAGGGTCATGTAACCGTGGAAGGTTATACAGTTGTTGGTTATATGTCGGATCCACACAAATCATTCTCGCAGGCTGGTTTTGTGTTTCCTGGAGATCTACGAAGCAGACTATGGTTGGCTAATCAGCAAATCACTCAGAGATTATCGCACTTTAATTATGAAGCACCCAATGAATGCACTTCATTGAAAAGAATCACTCACCATGTATTGAATACATATGGATTGAGTGTGAACAAATCTCCAACGATAATCTACGAAGATAATGCAACTTCTATTACACAAACACAAAAGGAATATACTAAGTCAAAGGTTACAAAGCACGTTACACCGAAATTCTTTTTCACGCATGAAATGCAACAGAATAAAGAGATTGTGGTAACTCATACATGATCATGTGACACTCTAGCAGACATGTTCATTGAAGCACTACATGTCAGTTCTTTTGAAAAGCATAGGCATGGTATAGGTATAAGAAGGCTTAGAAAAGTGTGCACATGAGGGGAAGAACTTTCCTAAGCACATAATCCCTATCACTATAGTCTACTCTCTTCGTTTCAAAATATATGCAGTTCGGGCCATGTTCGGGTGTCCAGGTTTATTGAACATTCTCTCAATCTGAACATATGCTTAACCAGGTTCAGAGAATGTTCAATCAGCCAGGTACAAAGCCAGAACTGCATATGTTTTGAAACGGAGGAAGTAGTAGACAATGTAGTAGATTTTAGAAGAACAAAACACTCTTTTCCCTCATTGAGTATTTACCAGAAGGTTTCTCAAGTAGAGGTTTTTAATAAGGCAATGTGTGCAATATGGAGCTATGGTACCATGTACTCTTTTATCTATTTTTCCCATTTGGTTTTTTATGAAGGAGTTTTTAATGAGATATGTGTGTCGTTGCAACATGCGCAATGGGGAGTGTTATGCTACAACTCTAACTGGAGGAGGAAAGAAAGTTTTAAAAATATCTATCCTAGTCCTACTCTATATGTGGGCAATTTACCAAAGGATTGTTCCCCTACTAGGAATAGGAGGACCTCCCCCCCATATAAATAGTTTTTTTAGGCAACTACGGTAGGCCTTAGCCTGCTTGAGCCTTTGTATTAAAGCATTGATATCAAGGCAGATTACAGGATGAAAGAGGAGGAAGGACCTAAAGTGAGCCTATGGAACAAACCAGAGGATCTAAAACGCTACATTAAAGAAACCAGAAACTCTCCACTAGGCCGCAACATATCAATGTGTGCTCGTTTTGTGTTCCTATTAGACCAAAGCAGTAAGGTCAGCAGAACAGGCATGTAGAGTCGTCGAGACGATCATGGTGATTCTGTCAAAGCCTTCGCGTTTGCCTGGCATGCCTGACCATGGAGAAGGGGACAAGTTCCATAGCTCATGAATCGATTGCAGTCGTATCAGTAGAGTTTCACTGATCCCAAGTTGCTCCCAATACTACACCGACAAAGAGTGATAGTGCTAGAATAGATGTGATATCATTTTGGATGTTGAACAGTGCGGACAAGCATGTGAATCTTCCATCTTTGCCGAAACAGAAACTCTTTAGTTCTCAAGTGTTCCTTGTGTATTGTCCTGGTGAAAATTCTACACCTTGCTAGAGCATAGCTTGAACAAATCTTGGATCCAAAAGGATCAGTGGGACAATCATTGAATTGCTAGAGATATGCGGCCCTTGCGGTGAATGGCACATTTGAAAGGCGCAGGATTCGCTTGTGTGCGGCTGAGCTATTCAGGCGGAGGTTCTAGAAACCTAGCAGCATGGCATTCAGCTCTGTATGCGCCGCAAGAGTTAGCCTGTTGCACAGCATCATGTTGAGCATGCCTTCTGCTGATGCCACCGAGTGAACCGAGATATTTGGATGGACACAATGGGAGAATAGTGCAGGGTAGTCATGAGCTAAGATTTGGGTGTCGTCCCATAAGTCAAACCAGAAGGAGGTGTGAACTCTGTTGCCAATCTTCACTCTTGTTAATTGCGAAGCGAGTCTAGCTGCTTTATTACCAGAGTCTTCTAGGTTGTCGTATCTTGCTGTCTCACATCACCAAAATCTCTGCCAGAGAGAAACCCATATTGGCTTTGAAACCAGGATTGCCATGGTGATGAGGGTTCTTCATGTAGGCTCTCAAGAAATTTCTGCACAAGACATTCATTTTGTATTGCCATGGCCCAGATGCCCAACCCCTCCCCCCCCCCCCCCCCCCCCCCCCTCTTTTTTCTCCTTTGGCTGACAAACTTCTGGCCATGCAACCTTGCAATCTGCTCCTTTGCATTTCTTTGTACCTTTCTAGAAAAAAGGAAAGGATCTGCAGTGCTGGCCCATCATCATCATAGTTTATTAAAGCATGATTGTGGCTGGCATCATGTAAACCGATAAGGAGGTTAGGGAAGAGGTTACAAGGGATCCTCTGGCCCCTGGTCAAGCATACCACTCCATCCGGCAAACATTTTGTCGTGCTTGGAGATAATGGGCCGCATATCCTCAATTCTGAGTTTTATGGTTGATAGAGGCAGTCCGATGTATGGATGAGGGAAGGAAGACAGTGGGCATCCAAGAAGAGCAACCATGTCGGCCCCTATTGTCTGGGAAACATTTATTGAGACGAATGTGCTTCTTTCATAGTTGATTTCAATTCCCGTGGCACCTGAGAAAAATTGTAGGATTTCCTTGAGGTGTTCTAGCTGTTGTGTCTCCCCCTTGAGACCTATAAGCATGTCATCCATGTACTGCATCACCGGGCACGGGCACCATGTACTAAGGGGTGCTGGAAGATCCATCTACAGCTGCCTTTTGGATCAAACGTTGAAGAACATCGTCCACTAGAATGAATAAATAGGGGGAGAGCGATTCCCCTTGCCTGAGGCATTGTTTGCACCTAATCCAAGGTTCCGGGATGCCATTAAGAACCGCTGCAGTCATGCTTGAGGAGTATAGGGTTGCCATCCATCTTCTCCAATAGTCACCAAAGTTTTTTGCTTCTAGAACCCTGTCAAGTGCTTCCCAATTGACCATGTCAAAAGCTTTTTGAAACTCTAGCTTTATAATCACTGCTGGTGCTTCCTTTTATGACAGGCTTGGATGATTTCACCTGCATAAATGTAATTTTTGGATATGCACCTTCCTTTGAGAAAATCATATTGGTCAGGATAAACCAGCTGAAGTATGAGAGGTTGGTAGGCGTAGGGTCATCAATTTTGTGATGCCTTTGTCGTGGTGATTCTGAAGTGAAATTTGGCAAAAACCTACTGCATTGATCACTCCTGACTTTTTTGGTATGAGGGCAATGTAGGCCTTGTTGATGCGGTTAGCATGAAAGTTAGAAGCGACGGCCGCCAGTAGGTCTTTGCTAGCAAGATTCCAGGTGGCTTGGTAGAAAGAGGGGCCAAAACCATCCGGCCTCGGTGCGCTGTTTTTCCTCATTGAGAAAACTGCCCGTTTGAGTTCAGCAATTTGGAAAGGTTCTTCTAGAGAGCCTACCTGATAAGAGTCTAGCCTGGCATCTTGCATGAGATTATGCAGGTCAAAATCCCAAGAGCATTGTTGTATGTTGTGAAAGCCCGGCCCAAATAGATTCGGCCCAAAATGCAACTAGGCATGTAGTGTTAGTGTGCTGGTTTAGTCCCACATTGGAAATTGAGGGAGAGCATGGCCAACTTAAATACCCACGTGAAAAGTGAGGACGAAAGCGTAAGAGTTGCTACTGTGAGGTGTGGGGCCTGCATTGCAGGCTTACGGGTCTAGAGCCGTACTCTGGATTGGGGTGTTACAAATGGTATTCAGAGCCGTACGGGTCACTTGAGAAGGGTACGGTCTCGTATGGGCGTCGGGACGCAGGTGCGTACGCATGACGCGTGCGGGGCATGGCATGGTACGCACGGCTGCTAACTAGATGTGCGGGACGTATGCCACTATTGGACGTACGGATGTGACCACGAGAGATGATCTGGTACATCTGTCCCCGTAGGGTAAATTGGTCCGCTGCCTGACAGGGACGTCGAGTTCTAGAAGGAGGGGGGGGGGGGGGGGGGGGAGGTTGTGAAAGCCCGGTCCAGATAGATTCGGCCCAAAATGCAACTAGGCATGTAGTGCTAGTGTGCATGGTTTAGTCCCACATTGGAAATTGAGGGAGAGCAT
The DNA here is from genome assembly GCA_007726485.1 of Eragrostis curvula. Lineage (NCBI taxonomy): Eukaryota > Viridiplantae > Streptophyta > Magnoliopsida > Poales > Poaceae > Eragrostis > Eragrostis curvula. The sequence continues at coordinate 20,368,191 of RWGY01000031.1, forward strand.
GACTAACTTAAATACCCAGTCAAGGGTGCAGTAGTAACCAGGTTTTTTCTTTTACGCGAAGCGAGAACAAAAGCGTAAGAGTTGCTATTGTGAGGTGGGGCCTGCACTACAGGAAATTTCTTCTAGTTTTCTTTCTTGACAGCACAGGATATAACAGGGGTTAGAAGAGAGAATAGCTCGCACTTTATCCCATTTATGTTGCTGGCCTAAGCCACAAATATTCAAGGAACACATCGTCATATCTTTAAACTTCATATTAGCAATAAAGGAAATGATAGTCTCGAAGCCCCATTACAGGATTACAGAGCAAACAGAAAAGCATGAAAGCCACAGAGGCAGCCAACACTAGACAGTTAGGCTGGAGGAGCTCATAGAGCATATAGCAAACACCTATCAAAAAGAAGAAGAAAAAAGGGGGGGCAGCGATCCAACTACTAGACCAGCCAGGAAGGGCAGGAAATACGATCCTCGGAACTGATGTAGAAGAAGAGATGGCCTCAAAACGCGTCGAGGTTGGTATGCTTGTGCGAGACTGGAGAGGTGAGGAGCCATCATATCATTCGAGGGGGGGCCACCATTGGCTCCAAGGCCTGAGGTGAGTTCAGGTGCTCGAGCAGGGCAAGAGGGATGGCATAGGCCGAGCCTAACAACTGCAGGTGGCATTGGCAGAGGAGGGTGGCGTACTCGGTGCCAGCACCGCTCAGCAAAAGAGCGGGAAGGAGCTGGCGGCCGTCATTGTGGGATATCATCGGGATCGGTATCCCCGCCATCATCACTTCATCATCCGAGCAGTCAGTGAGACCATCAAGGTACATGGAGTGCTTAGTGCCAAAGAAGGAGCATGGTCAAATATCTGTTCGCAGGCTGTTCTCGAAGAGAAAACAACTAGGCTATTTCCTCGAGAAAAGATGAGCGAGACGCGAGGGTTCCCGGCAAGGGTCTGAAGAAGGCGGTGAATGGCAGTGGCCAGCGCAGCGGCAGGTGGGTCCAAAAAAGCATAGGCCAAATGTTTCATGTTTGTGTATGGCATGAACACATCCAAGTAATCTTGGTGCTGAGGCGGCTCAAGGTTGGCAAGGCAGTGAGGGCAACATAGTAGATAAGAGGCAAGTCACGATGTAGAGCCTCCCTCAGGATATAAATAGTGAAGCACCCTTTGTTGTAAATCATCAGTTTTAGTCGAATCCGAACTGAAGCCTTTGATTTTTCTCCAGGCGGTATGATGTACAAGGAAGCCAGAGCTTTAATTCAGTCTCAATTTTCGTCGGTGTCTATTATGTATGCGCCCAGGTCATGTAATACCTGTGCACACAAACTTGCTCGCTCTAGTTTGAGCTGGGACCCGGATCAGTCGCACATTTGGCTCGATCCCCTCCCCGTCTTTGTAAAAAAAACTGTTGGTTCGCGATCTCGCTGAACCAGTAAGTCATGAATAAATAGAGCATGCTTGATGATCAAAAAAAAAAATCATCAGTTTTATTCAGAATAATAAAAAAAAAACTTCACCTTACGTTGTATCTTGTCTCTTATCTATTTTTGTATACTACTAGTTCGTTAACAGATAACTTACCACAACACTTAGTAGCACAGCTTGCTCGTGACAAGGATGGTAAGTCAAGTCCACGCCCATGTCCGAATCCATGAGCAGCTCAGAGGTTTTGATAACTTGGCAGATATATATATTGCTTCAAGGGCAGGCCTCGGCATCTACAACATTTAGTTTGTAGTTGCACCAAGAAGACGAAGCTTCAGTGGCAAAAAAATAAAAAGAAAAAAGAAAGAAAAATAAAAAGACGAAGCTAGGGAAACAGAGGAGCAATGGAGACCCTGGTCCTCCTCCTCTGCTTCACTCTCTCCCTCGCACTGCTTTTGTTGCGTCGCCACGGCCATGCCCGCGACGACACAAAGACAGGACGGCTCCCTCCCGGGCCGTCGGCGCTGGTGTTCGTGGCCAAGCTCCTGGCGATCCGGCGGTCCGTCTTTGACCTGGGCCCGCTCCTCCGCGAGCTGCACGCGCGCCACGGCCCCGTGATCTCGATCCGCCTCATCCGCACGCTCGTCTTCGTCGCCGACCGCCGCGTGGCGCACCGAGTCCTCGTCCAAGGGGGGTCCACTTTCGCGGACCGCCCGCCGCTGTTCGAGCCGGGCCTCCTCTTCAACGGTGGCCGCGACATCAGCACATCGTCCTACGGGGCCTACTGGCGCCTCGTGCGCCGCAACCTCGCCGGGGTGGCGCTGCAGCCGTCCCGCGTCGGCCTCTTCGCGCCCGCGAGGCGCTGGGCGTGCGACGCCCTCGTCGCCAACCTCCGTGACCGTGATGAGGTCGTGACGCTCCGGCCGTTGCTGCGGCGCGCCGTGCTCGACCTGCTCGTGTACATGTGCTTCGGCGCGCGGCTGGGGCAGGAGGCACTGGACGAGATCGAGCAGCTGCAACACCAGGTGCTGCCTTCCATCTTCAGCTTCCCGGTCTTCGCCTTCTTCCCGGCCGTCACCAAGCGCATCTTCCACAGGCGGTGGGCGGAGCACGTGGCCGTGCGCCGGAGGCAGGACGAGGTGTTCCTCCCGCTGATCCACGCCACGCGCGGCACCGTCGACGTCGATCCGCCATGCTACGCCGACTCCCTCCTGAAGCTGCGCGCGGCCGACGGCGAGGCTCTCACGGACGCCGAGATGGTGAGCCTCTGCTCCGAGTTCCTCAGCGGCGGCACGGACACGACGGTGACCTTGGTGGAGTGGATCATGGCCGAGCTGGTGAACCACCCCGACGTCCAAGCCAAGGTGCGCGATGAGGTCAACACCAGACCGGACGCCGCGGCGATGCCGTACCTAAAGGCCGTGGTGATGGAGGGCCTGCGTCTGCACCCGCCGGGCCACTTCCTGATCCCGCACGGCGTGCAAGGCGGCGACGCGGACATCACCGGCTACACGGTGCCTTACGGTTCGGAGGTGAACTTCCTGGTGGCGGAGATGGGCCGCGACGAGACCGTGTGGACGGCGCCGCTGGAGTTCAGGCCGGAGCGGTTCCTCGACGGCGGCGAGGGGTGCGGCGTCGACATCACGGGGAGCAGGGAGATCAAGATGATGCCGTTCGGCGCCGGGCGGCGCATGTGCCCGGGGTACTCGCTGGGGATGCACCACGCCGAGTACTTCGTGGCGAGGATGGTGCGGGGGCTGGAGTGGCGCCCGCCCGTGGACGGCCAGGCGGTGGACATGGTGGAGGTGCTGGATTTCACCACCGTCATGAGGCATCCGCTACGTGCACGCATCCTGCCCGCAAATTGAGATGCTACCTCGGTCGACTTAGTTGATGATGATACTCCTACGTGATAGTCCCTCGGTCTTACTACTATTATTAGGATTAAATGTCCGACCAGTAAGTATCATGTACTCTCACCAAGCACCGTGCCAACAGCCAGACGGACGCCACGAGACTGAACGGATTGCCAAGAAGCTCGTCACTGCTAGGGTTTAGCCCAACGCAGGTGGGTTTTCGCCCAGCAGATTGCCAACGATCTGATGCGTCTCATCACGCCTTATGTCATGCATGCTACTGTTGATCGCTGCTACATGAGAGATTGCAGTGTTGCACTGTAGAAGCTATTGTGCCAATAATAATGCCATCGTTATATTGCTATTAATTATCAGGGAACACTACCAGGTCCGAGTTTCAAAATCTCGAATGTCGAAATAATCAATTTAGACTACAGCTTTTTTTTATTACAAAGTATAACTCAGACACTCACAATGTACGCACACTCACCCCTGTGAACACACATAGGCAATCCCTACCTCTATGAGCGCAAATCCTCCAGATTGATGAAGTCACCCCTGGCGCCTCGCTGTCGACGGTCATGTCACCTATCGCTGAAAGCACAACGCCGTTAAATCCTAGAAAATAACTCAGTCACTCACAACGTACGCACACTCACCCCTATGAACACATATAGGCAAACCCTGCCTCTATGATCATCTTTGAAGACTGAGCCAGCAAATCCTTTAGATTGACGAAGTTACCACTGGCGCCTCGCTGTCGACGGCCCCGTCGCTTATCGCTGAAAGCACAACGCCGTTAAATCCTAGAAAATTCGCTCTCACCGGAAGTCGAATACAGGACCTCAGATATTACTGAGGCTCTTGTAACCACTAAGTTATATGCTCTTTCGCAATTTAGTCTACAGTTTTGGTTGTGTACACTAAAACGTCATGGGTGACCGGTCACTTCTTTTCTTTTGTGTATATATACCCTAAGATCGAAATTTAGCTTATGGGACTTATTTGTTGTTTTCTTTCATGCAGCTACGTACTAAATTTTCATTGTCTTGGAATGCAGGCAGGTAGCATGTAAAAAATAGAGACTAATAATTAGCTTCCCTGTTCAACCAGCCAGATAATGAGATTTTAGCATTACTGCCGCTTTAGTTGCAAACTTGACAGAGTTTAGTAATTCCGTGAAATTTTTTCTCCTCCCGTTTCAAGGCACGAGCAATTTGCTGGTGACTATATAAACAGAGGATGGGCCTCTGTAACAATACACACAAAACGACTGCTTTGCAAACACGGCTTTGAACACAACAGTAGTTACAAGAAAAGCATCTCGTCCCGACGTCTGCGTGCACAAGCGGGGGGACGGCGGTTTCGTTTGTGTTTCCATGGCTGCAGGCGATTGAACCGCGGGGCCGGAGCGGACTCGGGCGATATGTGTACGTGAATTTCCCCAAAATGTCGCCGGAAACCGAGGCGGTGGAATACTGGAATGTGGTTGCGCGGGATCAGTTTGCATCGTGGAAAGCGACGCAAGCTGGTGCCACCAGCCTGGTGGAAAACGTTCACCACGGGGCGCGACCGAGGAGAAGACTTTAGTCCGGCTCTAGTCGTGGTCAGGCTTCATCAGCACCGGTGTACACTGCATATGCATATGTCCCTATTCCAGAAGGCGAGGAATGTGTTGATTATATCCTCACACTGCCAACCAACTTGCATTTCGGGGAACGTGGCTACTGGCCAATAGCGGGACACGGCAATAAGCTTCAGCGGCGAGATCAGGGTTCATCCGATCGACCTGCAGATCAGCATGTCGAATCAGGTGATGGGAAGATGTACGAAAAGGCATGTAGCCTAGTGATTACAAGAGCCTCAGTAGTATCTTAGGTATTAAATTTGCTTCTCATAAGAGCGAATTTTCTAGGATTTAATAACATTGTCTATTCAGCGGGAGGCGACGTCTCCGTCAACAGCGAGACGGTTGTGGTGACTTTGTGAATATCAAGACCACCCGACCCAGTCTTTCGAATGAGCTCGTAGAGGTAGAAGTTACGTGCGTGTGTTTTTAGAGATAAATACTCGTGCGTGTTTGTGAGTATTTGTGTCTGTATTATGTTTAAAAAAAAGTGATGAGAATTGAGAAGATATGATGATCAAATGCCCAAATTAATCCAGGGATTAAGTGAGATAGCAAGCAAGTGGTAAGCGTCGGCAAGTGGCAGTGAAGTTGGGCACTGTTGGATTTATGGGTAATGTCCCATTAAATCTGAAATTTCAAAATGCACATTTATTTGATAGGAATTATGTGTAAACATATATATGTGAATGTTTTTGGGCTGGTGGCGTTTAGGCATTAGGTGCATGCAATGACTAATTGCTTCTTTGGCATGTCTTTTGTGCTGATGCGTTTTCACCATAACCATGCATGCAAGGTTATTGCAAATTGCTTAACGTGGATGGCTTTTGGTTTTTTTTTTTTTTTGGGGGGGGGGGGGCATACATGGCTTTTGGTTTTCCACCTCCCCGCGGACAAATGAAGAGGCTGCTCAATCTCTTTTCTCCCCCTCCCTAATGGTCAGTGGCGGAGCTTGAACAGGTCAATAAGGGGGGCGGTCATGCTAAATATGCTTAAAATCTCAATGTACAGTAGCTTTTTACTGTTGAGCCAATGGAGTTTTTGGTTAGGCAGGGGGCCATGGCCCACCCTAGCCCTAACTAAGCTCCGCCAGTGCTAGTGACTATATAAAGAGATGATGGGTCTATGTTTTTTTTTTGTGATTACACAGTACAACTCAAACACTCACAACGCACGTACACTCACCCCTATAAATGCACATACGCAAACCCTACGCTTATGAGTATCTTTAAAGACTGAGCCGGCAAATCCTCAAGGTTGATGAAGTCATCACTGGCGCCTCGCTGTCGACGGCCACGTCGCCTACCGCTGAAAGCACAAAGCCGTTAAATCCTAGAAAATTCGCTCCCAAAGGAGTGAAATCCAGAACCTAAAAAGTGCTACTCGGGTGCCTTTCACTAGGTCAGGACCCCTTTCACGGATGATGGGTCTATGTGACAATACACACAAAACAACTCCTTTGCTCCATCCAAAAAGAAAAACCCCTCCTTTGCAAACACGACTTTGAACATAATAGTGGTTGGTTCGTCAAAAAAAGAAACATAATAGTGGTTGCAAGGAAAGCATCTTCTTTCCAACGGCTGCGTGCACAGGCGGGGACGGCGGCTCGTTTGTGTTTCCATGGCTGCAGGCTCACTCAGTAGCCTGCCCTCGAGCGAACTTTCGAGTGAATCGCGTGGTGCGGAGCTGTGACGGGAGCGGACGCGGACGATATATGTAACGTGAATTTCCCCAAAAAGTCGCCGGAGACTGAGGCGGGGGGAATGTGGATGCGCGGGTCAGTTTGCATCATGGAAAGCGACGCAAGCTGGTGGAAGACGTTCTCCGCGCAAGCTGGTGGAAGACGTTCTCCGCGGGGCGCGACCGAAGAGAAGACTTTCGTCCGGCTCTAGTCAACGTCAGGCTTCATCAGCACCGGTGTACACTACACGTCAGACTTCATCAGCACCGGCCTTTGTATGTTCCGTTCGTCGCAGCGATGGAAAATAGAATGGGTCACCAACTTGCATTTCGGGAATTATCAAAAAAAAAAAAAAAACTTGCATTTCGGGGAACGAGGCGTGGCTACCGGGCAATGGTGGGACACAGCGATAAGATAAGCCTCAGATCAGCGCCGAGCTGCAGATCAGCAGGTGGAATAAGGTGATCAGGAGATGATGATCAAATGACCAAAAGCAAGGGAAAAGTGATACAGCAAGAAGTGGTAAGCGACGGCAAGTGGCAGCGAAGTTGGACACCGGAGAAAAGCATGCTAAATAATACAGAACCGGTAATTGATCACTAGAGGCCAAGAATCCATTAGATAAAGTTTGTTCCTGTGCTGCAAGAAGGAAAACGAAACAAAAACTAAATAACCCCCTATATCTCCGATCAACTCTCACTTATCCTTCCTGGGTTTCTTTTTCCTTGAAGCGAAGCCACTCGGCCCTACTGCTTCTCGGGTCATCCGCTTTGTCCTGCTACAGGAGTAGAAAATCGCTTTTAGTTATGTGGAGGCAAAGCACTATTGATCGAACTGACCAAAAGGTATATGAAGATACCTGGAAGCAAGGTCCCTTGACTCAGCATCATCCTTAACAGGATCATCATCGCAGCCATCACCACCACCTATGAAATGAGATGAAAAAGGTCGTCATATATTTCAAACATACAATTGTTACATCTATGACTGAAAAAGAGAAGTGGTTATTATAACAAAGTCCAGAAGAATAAGCAACTGAACATACGCAAGTCTAAGGAAATGAAGTTTCACATAAACCTCATATGTACCAGGCATAAGTTAAATTGCAAGGCAAGTGTCCCTTCAGATAATTTGAACAAAATCGAAACAATAGTTGGATATAGAGGTCAACAAAATATGAAGCTTTTGCTTTTATAAAGTGAAATATTTTTTTAAAAAAAATACTTCATATAGTTTTCCTGAGAAATAATATAGAGCAGCCGGGTGCACCTAGCTCCCGCCTGCGCAGGGTCCGGGGAAGGGCCCGACCACTTTTTGCAGTCTTTCCCTGCAATCCTGCATTTCTGCAAGAGGCTGTTTCCAGGATTTGAACCCATGACCTCATGGTCACAAGGCAACAACTTTATGGCTGCGTCAGGGCTCCCCTTCCTTCCTGAGAAACAATATCTTCATGCAAAATACAGCTCTGTTGGAGGCAAATTGGTTGCATACACACACAGGTTTTTCACTTCAGTGGAGTTCTGAATATTAGGCTAGAATAGCTGAGCTTAATTGATATGGCCTGAGGCCTATATACACATAGTGCAGGTCGGTTTGCTACTGAACCGACTGAAGGAAGCTTGCCTGCAGTAGCAGGTAGCAAAGTCCTACTTCTAGACTTACCTAAAGAAGTAAACTTACTAGCTAAGGAAACTAAGCAACCAGGGAGGCTGCTGATGCAACTCCCTTCTAGAACACAACAGCCAGGCAGGCTGCTGATCATACAATGGTGCTAAACCACCTACGAAGCTAAGTTTCAACTATCAAGCTCCTCAGTTTTTTTAATAAAACTTGCTGTTCCATTGTGAACAATATGCGTGTATTGTTCAGTTGACTACTTTCTGAAAGTCAAACTTCATGTATTCTGAAAAACACAAAGCAACCCCGGTTGTTTATTATGTATTCCGTTCACCGCTATTTTACTAAATGAAGCTATTATTCACCGTCAATTACTAAATGAAATGAAGCAAAGAATCTGTGGAAATAACCGTAGACAATATATTCACTTTAAATAAATTAACGATGTATAGAACCTTGGACAGGAATATCTGTGCTAATGCATGGAGGTTAATGTTAAAAATGTACCAAGCAACATATAACCTTCTATGGTCTGTATTTCAAACTTTGTTGTTAATCTGTATGCCGTCCGTGAGGGGGAGAATCATAGATCCATCTAACAAAAATATCTTGGTTGAAAAAGACCCATGCAACACAACTGTAGGTACTGAACTGCTTCGGTTTACTATTACTACTATGGTAAAAAAAAAAAAAAAAGACAGTATGCACCTCCATTCTCTGCTGCATCTGTTTCTCCCAGAGAGGACTCCCATCGGTCTTTCCCATCATCATCATCCCAACGACTTCCAACAGGCGGCACCCAGAAATCTGGATCATCCGAATCATCCATATCTGGTTTAGGTTCTCGTGGCAAGGTAGGGCTGACAATGGTAGATTTCTTCTTGTCCTTCTTTCTTGACTTGGTTTTCTTTGCCATTTCATTTGATTTGGCAGCTTCTCCTTCAGCCATCTCACCAGAAGCCATCTTTTCTTCTAGTTTTTCTGTTACATAAAGGGTTGGGCATGTTAGACGCAATTGAGTTGTGTGTGGGTTGAAACCAAATTTCTTGTGTAGTGGCTTCAATGCAGTTAGTTGTGTGTGGGATCAGAACGTTAATCGTTCTACTTGAAAACATTGTTATGAATATAAGCTATGTGACATTTCAACATAAATAGATGACATATATTAAAGCAAGAGTTAAAAGCCCTCACACAGCAAAGCAAACAATCCTCTAGAACAATAGTTTGTTATTGATCCATAAAAAATTGTTCAGCGAAAGGCCAACTATTCATCCAAAATTTCAATTATTAACTTTGTTCTTTTATATCACTGTAGGCGGTATTAGAGTGATAAAATCAACACATAAAAACTCTAAAAGAATGAACCATAAGAAATAAAAAGGCGAACAGATGTATGCAAATAGCCAATCATTTGTTGAAGATTCTTAAATAAGCATGAAAACATAGGAAAACAACACCGCACCTTGAATGGGATGTCAGCACACCAATTTTATGACTATTCTGAAGCTCATTCCAGTAGATATTGTAGCCAAACTATCATACGAGTAGTATCCAATAGAGAACTTTTACCTAGTTTGTTCAGAAACCTCTTCCCATTGATGTGCTTCCAGATATGTTCCTCCGACTTGTTGACGGTATCCCCTGTTATGTTGCATACTAGCTTCGATCTAGAACACAAAACAAAAGTCAGTTCACATTACATCAAGTCCTCAAAAGAAACAATTATATGCATGTTCCAATTCACAAGCTTATATAAACTTCATGTCACTAATTTGCTACATGATACAATCTGCATCTTTCAGCATCGAAATCAAACATAATTCAATCTGAAACCCTACAAATCCTTCGAAGATAGCCGATTCAGCATCTCAAACACAAGTTAGGGTAAACCAACGGGCTCCTGATCAAATTCAGAGCAAGCGGCGCACGGTAGGACGCACCACGCGGCTATATAAAATAGGAGACCAGAAGAAGGAGCAGAGGGGGAATCAGTACGCACTTGTGCTCGGGGTGAGGCTTGAAGGCGTTGAGCGGTGGCTTCTTGCGCGCCACGGCGTTGTCTATGAGCGCGAGGCGGCAGGCGCGGGACCGCGCGTAGGCCTCCTTCTCCCGCTCCGGCAGCTCGTGCCCTGTCTCCGCGCACCGCCACCGCCCCCCGCCGGCGTCCTCCCAGGTCGGCTGCCCCAGCAGGAAGCTGCCCTCCTTCTCCCCGCCGCCCTCGCTGCCGTGGGCGGAACCCTGGGGGCTCGAGACGTCCATCTCCTCCGCCGCGGCGGCGCCTGCAGCCTTGCTCTTCTTCGCCATTAGGTCGTTCGCGAAATCGAGGTTGGAGGCTGGAGGAACGGGGAAGCCTGAGAAGGGTTTTGCCTGCCGCTTTCGGTGTCCGAGTTTGCTCTTCACATGGAAGGGGAACTCTCAGCCCAGACCGTCCAAAACGATTCTAAACGGCCCAGATTGACCGAAATAGCACAAATGCATTTTCCAACTATATGTATGTATATGATGACCATTTAAAAATGCATAAATGCTATGCACTGCAAGCTCCAACTGGAAAATTACAGGTGCAAATCCACCAATACATAATTTTTGAAACAGCAAACCAAGATAATCTGATAACCGATCATGATCAGGCAGCAAACCAAGATAATCTGATAACCGATCATGATCAAGCAGCAAACCAAGATAATCTGATAACCCCGAAACAAAGCAACATTTCCATATCCACAATGAAGAAAATCAGAGATGTACTGTAACAATTACAGGGAACCGGTAGCAACTCTTGACATCCACTCTACAGTCGGTACAACAAGGCTACTGTGTGCAATCACACAGGATGTTACAACGGGTATTGCGATCCCAGACCTGGAACTCTGAGAAATCAAATGCTCAATTAGCACCTTTACAGACGCGCCCTCATACAAACCACCCTACTAGCTACAGTCAGAGGGAGATGCAAACGGGAGGAGGGCTAATTGACTCCAGCTCACTTCCTTATGTGGTGGGCTTGTTTAGGAACAGCTTCATAAGCACCTCATCCCTAGGTAGCGAGACTCCAGCTTGAAATGCATGTCCCAAGACCTTGAGCCATTCATTGATGAGGGATCCTTTTATTTCCTGTATTGTGGTGTGCTCCTGGTCCATGATCGACTCTAACTCCTCGAAGTGTTTGATCTTGTATTGTATCTTTCGTAGCTGGCAAACATGTATAGGCAGGCAAATGTAGTCAGTTACCAAGATGACATAAATAGTGTTGCCTGTTTTCGTATACCCCCTCCGGTTTTTAATTCATGACAACATTTTTAGTTCATTTTACCTAAAAAAAGTTGTCTAACGTCATCAATCAAAAAAAAATTGAGGAAATAGAAGCTATTTTTATAGCAACAAGAAGTCCGTAGCTTCATCAATCAGCACAAATCAAATAACTAGGCTTTAATAAAACTATTACTTGCACCATAAACAGTCACAAGGACTCCCTAGAAGAGGTGGAACTATGAAATCTAAGTAAACAAAGTATTAACCCAACTTTTGTTCATTATTGACATTCTAGAGGTGCATATATAGGGAGCATATGCAAAAATGAAACAAAATAGCCTTCTCTCCCTAGACACCACTGTTGACACATAAGAACTTCCCATTGCCTCATCCCTCAGCTTGGGAAACATGACACTACTGATCTGTTATCCTATTTTAAACTTATCATGTCCATTAGCCATTGGCAAGTACTCCCTCCTTCCTCGAAATGATGACGTTTAGACAAGTTTTTTTGACTTGTGGTTAGTACAAATGAGATGTCTGAAACGACATCAAAAAAAGAATGGAGGGAGTAACTAGGAAGCCTAAAATATGGTGGTACTTAAGGGGAGTGTTGTGAATTGCTATGATTGGTAGTATGTGTCAATGTTTGAAAAAGTGGTGGAGAAAAGCAGGCAAGGGAGCACCGCCTAGGCATTTTTTTCCCCCTGAAAAGCGGAGAAATCCAGCACGAGCAGAGGCATGCAAGCAGCAAGCAGCAAAGAGGGACGGAGGAGAAGCTCAACATCCAGAGAAATCTGGCGCTGGTGACTCAGATTTGTTAATAGCAGAGGACAAAACGGCGGCGGTGGCGGATGGAAGAGGACCATTGACGCTCGATTTTGATGGCTGGCGCAGGGGAAAAGCCGGATGCCTCAGTTTTGACCGGAAACAGCGATGATTCCAGCGGTGGTGACTCCGTTTGACGGCCGGAGAAGAGGATGAACAGCCGGCAGCCGGTGGGACAGGCCGAATCGGCGGCGGCGGCAAACCATTTTGATAAGAGGGAGAGGCAGGGAAAAGAATATAGGGTTATGTGGTTCCTTTTTATTTGCCATCTGAAGCGTTACAAGCGCCTCGCCCGCACAGAAGCACAACTAAGCGGCACTTAACCGCTCCTGGCGCCGCTTAAGGGAAAGCGACATGGCCAGAAAAATACAACCCAGAAAATGAAGAAACACTGGTATGTGTGACTTTCAAAATGGAGAAACTATGGTAAGAAAAACAACCCAGAAAAATACTATCATGACAGAAATTTAGGAAGAGAAAGGAGTTAAAGAGTCTCACCTGAGTCTCAATTATGGATGCCATTAGAAGCTCCATTTCTCGCTCTTCCTGGTCTGCAAGCATTTTAGCACGGGCAGCAGCTACACCGATAGCAGTAGCAACAGTGGCCCTAACTTGATATGCAGTAGCAATGAACTTCTTGTCCTGCTTCTTATCTGACTCATGAGTGAAAGAAATAGATTTTAGATAAGCAGAGTAGAAACAAGGGTCAAGTAACATAAATATTTAGCTTTGAATGTGAAAAATAAATTTGCCTACCAGTAACACTCTGCCCTTGCACGTCCTGATCATCAATTTTGTAGTCGCTGTTAAAATGGCAAGCAAAAGTTATATAAATCACACCAACACTGGCAAAAGAAGAAACATTCAATACTGAACTCATTCTTACATTTTCTGAACATGATTAGAAGACAATGCTTTATTTTTGTATTCTTTCTCACTGAGACGGAAGGCTTTCCTTGCTTGGGGGTTTTCATTGCCCAACGCTTTGATTGCAGCGTCAGCAGCTGCAGCAAGAACATCTGGGCTAGTTGCTGTAGTCAGCAGTGCCAACTGAGGTAGCATACTCAAATGTTAGTATTGTCGCCATTTTGGACCTATATATGTGCTTAGCGTATGAGTTTCTTGGTGTACTTATTTTGTAGTAATTACCTGCTCCATTAATGAAGTAGCAGCATCCACTGAAGGAACTAACCGCCTACGTTTCGTAGGATGTTCGTCAGCAGATTTATCAGAAACATCTTCCTTTACATCAATCTGCATGCCATCAACCATTTCAGTTGATTGGCTTGAAGACTCCTTCACGACTTGTTGATTCATTTTTCCATCTGTTGTTTGGTTCACATGGAGCCTGTTAACAGATTTACCGCTTATTGTCCCCAGCATATGTTCACCAAAAGGCAACTGAATAAGCCTTGCTATGCATTCTGATTTATTCTTTGTGCGGACATGCTGGGCAATAAGATCCCAGTCATCTCCATGCTTTAGGACTCCTTCTAAAAGGAGTAATGTCTCCGCGTCTGTCCACGCAACGGAAGCATTGTTGTCCGCACCCTCCTTTTTGTCACCAGGACATTTAGTAACTTCTTCCTTATTGTCATTATTAGTTTTGGAACATTTCGAGCATACTTTAAAACCATCCTGAAAAGTAAATGTGGGAAACATTAATGAAATCATATCAAGTATTTCTAGATCCATCACTGTTTGATGTCATCTAAAACAGAAACAACTACACTTATCATATAGCTCATTGAAGATCATTAAGCATGTTAAATATGCAGTATGCTATAAGAAGAGAGAATCCATTTTATCATCTAACATCCACACCTACTAGGCTAGTCAATAAAAGAGAACCGTTTCACCTCTCATGACAATAACTATATTTACAAAACATACTAATGAACAAAGTCTCAAAATACCAAATCAAGTTGTAGGTTAAAAAAAAGCTCCAATCCTAAAACCTAGGGTTTAGAGTCACATCAAGCATTTATGCAACGTATTTATCAAGCTAAACCGACGACAGTGGCACCAAAATTATTTATTACCTCAATTTTATTTTTTCTTTGAATGTACCGAGTACCGACAAGGTAGGTTCCCACTATAATATATTAACCAAAAAAAAAAAAGGAACGGTCAGTTACAGATGGCTTTATTCCAACAGTATCTGTCAAGAACGGATGAGGCGTCCGTGAACCACCACCATAGTATAATTTTCACTTCTGCTTTAATCTTCACTATCAGTACAATTTTACCTCTGATTTAATCTTCGACATCACTGCTGGCAGCAATGCATATTCCACATCGTAGAATTCGGCATTTCAAAATCAAAAATCTATCGCAGAACACAATTCCATGCAAGAAAACGCTTCGGTCTTTTTGAATTATGAAATTATTGGTACCTCCAACGTTTCAAACTCGCCATCCTTGCAGTCTTCGCCGCAAAACCCACATATAGGCGCCTTCCCGGGTGCCCACTCCCCAAACACGTCGTTGTAGGAGGTCAGCGGCGGAAGGCGGAACCCATTCTCCCCGCCCCCTCCCTTCTTCTCCTCCGCAAAGTATGACGCCGGCGGACGCGGAGTCACCTGCAGCCCCACGGGCGCTTCCACTACGACCCCTGCCTCCTGCTGCCCACCAGGGCGGGTGGAGGTGGCGGAGAAGTTGATGAGACCGGACTCGTCGAGGAAGGCGAAGAGCTTCCGGAGGAGCGTGACGTCGCCGACGAGCGCCCTGCGGACCTCGGTGAAGGTGAGGCGGCGGGCGGGGTCCTCCCTGTACTTGCCGATGATGAAGTCACGGTACTCGCGGTAGATCCGCGGGTTCCGCGTGGCCGTCCCGAATCCGGCGCCGCCCGCGCCGCCGAAGAACTCCGGCATCGCCTGCCGCTCCGTCTCATGGATCGCGTCCCACCGGAACCAACCTGCGCGAGGAGCAACGGACACGCAATTCGATCAGGAGGCTTTGGCTTCCGGTCCCCGGACCCGTAACCCTAGGAGCGAGACGGGGAGGGCGTGGCGCGGCCGCGGGGCGGAAGGGAGGGGAAAGAGGGCGAGTGCTTACCTGATGAGGCAGGGATGGTGTAGAGCTCGCGCGGCGACAGCGGCGGCGCGTCGCCGGAGGTGGCTGCCGCCGGCGGCGACATGGGGGGAGGGCGGGAACGGGGGAACCGAGAGAGGAGCGGGGCAGAAGTTATCTGGACCGTTGGATCTCGGATTGAGGGACGCGGTGGGGTTTATGGTTAAGACTTCGCGTTCGAGGTCTGGCTGGCTCTGGGCTCGGGCGGTCCGGTCTGGTCGGAGAGGAGCGGCAAAGGAGACGCCGCGGTGGGGATGAGACGACGTCACGACGACGAGGATGTCTAGGCGGGTCACGTGTCGTGTCTGGGTGGGCCTTTATGTTCCGGTTTTGATTGGGCCGGCTTCAAGCAGATTTCGGACGGGAACGTCCGTCCCGATGATCCTTTCTTCTTTTCTTTTTTCCCCCCCTTTATTTATGGGTCAAACTATAGCCTCCAATTTGACTTGTTGATCGTAGGCGCCTCAGCATCGATAACACATGACGGCAGCACTGCCCTGAACCCCTGAGGGTGATGCATGCAAGGTCAATGTGGGGCAAGTGAAATGCACAGAGCATTTCTTCTTCTTCTTCTTCTAACAATAATAATAATAATAATAATAATAATAATAATAATAATAACACTTTCGAATTTATTTTGTCAGAAACTGCACCAAGCCACAAAGAAGCATAACTGCACAAAACTGCATGTTGAAGTTTTTTTATTAAAAAAATCGTAAAACCTGCATCCCAGTACTTGTCATAACTCGCGGCAGCCTTGGATGGCGAGAGTACACCGTAGGAGTATGTCAACGCACGAGGTAGAGCAGTCTTTCATCATCGACAGAGAGTGGACGCGAGAGGTACTCACAAAAAAGTCTTTCCCCTGAAATCAACCAGAGAAACTATGCTCCGCAGTGCCGAACAATATGCTAGGCGCGGCACTAGTCACTAGTCACCAATGTTCAAAGTCTAAAGTCGGCCTCTCGCGATCGCTTGAATTGTAGTAGCGAATTCCAGTAGAAACGCTCCTCTCTGCGTCGTCTCGCTGATATGTTGCAGCTGCGTTTGCCGCTTCACACCGTCCGGTCATTTACTTCCTCGGCCACACCGGAGTGTGACTCACATCGTCCGGTCATTTGTCATCGCCGCGCGCAAATCCCAATGCCGCTCCGCCATGACCTCCTTGGTGATGGCGCACACGCCGGAGGCCGGTCTTGGGGAGAAGGGAGAGCTGAACCGA
Source organism: Eragrostis curvula (assembly GCA_007726485.1). NCBI lineage: Eukaryota > Viridiplantae > Streptophyta > Magnoliopsida > Poales > Poaceae > Eragrostis > Eragrostis curvula. The sequence continues at coordinate 20,384,760 of RWGY01000031.1, forward strand.
ACTCGGAGGAGGAGGAGCGGGAGACGGGCGACGGGGATTGACGGAGGCGGAGTCGGACTCTGACGGCAAGATCGAAGCAAAACGCCCACCATCGGGAAGAAATACTACTATCGTCGGCCTCCGTCCCTCCCTTGATCCAGCAAACAACGACATGGCGGAGTTCAGTGGCCATGAGGCCGTAGAGAAAGTCGCCGAGATGGAGGCCCAGACTGTTGAGGTATTATCTCTTACCCTACTCTTCCAGGACATGAGGACAATAGTGGTAGCTAGGACTTAATCTTTTGAATCTCCAGTAATTCGACTGGACGGTACTATTTTACTTTTGTCCACCACCACCACTATTACCTGCAAATTCAGATTCCTGTTGCGCTTGAAGGGTTCAAAGTTATGTGTGTTTTTTTTTACTGGTGTCATTATCATTTAATCGATCCTTCTTTTACAATACAGGGAGATGATCAGGAGGATAGGCTCAGCAATCTTCCTGATGACATTCTAATGTGTATCTTGGACAGGGTTGATGTGCTTCGTGATGTTGTAAGGACTGGTGTCCTTTCAAGGCGGTGGAGGCATGTAGTAGGTTTGCTTTCTGAAATCACTTTGAACCCTGCATACTTTGAGCCCCCTGAAGATGGTTCCATATTTACACTTGACGCTCTGGTGCAAAGCAATGTGAACCTGGTTAAGGCCGTAACAAGTGTTTTGGCACATAAGAGTCAACGAACCATCAAGCACTTGAGCTTATCATTCTACTTGAGGGATGAGTCCATTGACATTGTTCGGTCTGTTGATCACACCATGGCAAACAGGGACGTTGTCACAGCATCGTTTAAAATCATTCCAGAGAAGACGGATTTGATGTGCACGAATGATGATGTGGTCATTTATGGAAGGCGTTTCTTATCGTTCTTTCATAATTATCCGCGGGTATTTGCTGGTCTAAAGTCCCTTCATATCGAAAGTTTGAGGCTTGGTAACGCGGATATTGCAGATCTCCTTGGTACATCAAAGAAGCTGGAATACCTCCGCCTTCACAACTGTGACTGCGGGGTTCAATCTGTGTTGCAGATAGAGCACCCACAGCTTACTGAGCTAGATATTGTTTTCTGCGCCTTTGAAAAGGTGGAGCTCAATTGGCTCCCAAACCTTCAGCGGTTGACTTGTGAGTCGTGGATGCCTTCACAAGATCAATTCAATATCCATTGTCCTTTGGTTATGTTCCTCGCCTTTGGGATCTAAGTTTGATTAATACAGGCTCAACTGTGCACAAAACTTTTGAGCTAAGTGAGTTACTTGACAACACAATCATTGTTCAACTCGATTTGAATTTCCAAAGTGAGAGGGTAAGTAAAAATGTTTAATTGCATGGCTGAAAAGGATAAAGGACGCATTAGTATTTCTTTCTGTTTGATGATTTTATCCTCTTCTTCCTCTTTTCTTTCTTTGGGAAACAAGATGGTTTCATGGACTTTATTGTCTCTTGCAGATTTGGATTCAACCAGAAGCTCCAAGACTGTTACGTCCTTTGTTGCAGAATCTACGTATAGTTTCTCTCCGTGGAATTCATGGTGAATGCGACCTGGATTGGACAATGTTCTTCTTAGAAGCTGCTCCCCTGTTGAAGAAAATCTCTATATGGGTATGTCCTCTTTGATATCTTTCAATAAGAATGTGAACTCATCTTAGCACAATGGTTATTAGTGTGCAGCCATCTACTGCCCTCCTCTCCATGCACATCGCCGCATTTAGAAATACTTTGATTTACTATATAACATCTGATTTGATTTTCAGGTTTGGGACCATACTTGTGATGGATACGAAGAGGATGAGTTCAAGGAGTACGATCAACTGTGGCAACAAATATTACAAAAGGAAGAACATGGTACATTAAAGTGGGAAACACCTGAAGATTTCAAGCATTATAATCTGAGGGCCCTTGTCATTAGATGTTTCGAAGCTGAGGAGAGATTCACGAAATATATAAGGCGTGTCATTAAAGCAGCAGTTAATTTAGAGCGCATATCACTGTTTGATAGTGGTTCCTGTGCGCGGTGCCACTTCTCTTTTCCACGGACAGTGAGACACCTGATGACTAAGCAAATTTCAGAGTGGAGATCATCTCCTCTTAAATAGGCATATGATTTAATAATTGATGCAATCCACTGAAGAGGTCTCATGCAAGCCTTTCTGACCGTTATATGTAACCTTTATTTACAGAAACCGTTACATGAATGTTTACTTTATTTACTGAAGCAGACTCATGCCACCTTTACTGAAGAATATGTGTTCACAAAGAGTTACCCCGTTGCACAAAGGCTATTTCTAGGTTGGCCTAAATTAAAAAATAGTTTAGGTTTAACTAAGCTTATGCTAAAATATATCAACATTTTGAATATTAAAATAGTGAAACTAGACATCATGAATTATATTTTCATAGTGGTGTCGTGGATGTTGACTTTCTCTATAAAATTGGTTAATTTGAAGGAACCCACTTCAGTTTCAAAAATTGCGTGTTCTGACTTCTGAGTCCAGCGCGTCATCCTAATTTCACCCTCGCATCCTACTTCGTCAAAGTTACAGTGCTGTGCGCCGATGAAGACCCCATCCATCACCGTAACATGGTACTACAACCTCAAAGCGACTTCGCTGACCGTCTCGGGCACGACAGGCACGAGCCGGCGAAGGTGAGCCTGTGCTACGGGCCGGCAAGCCACAAGGGGCGCAAGGCCACCCTGTTTCTGCGCGTCCCGATCTCCGCGCTCGCCGTCTTCTTCGTCGTTGAGAACGCGAGGACGACAAGTACGCGCACACGTTTCCACATGCACATAGAGCCCGTCATGTGCGAAATTGGCTACGTCCAGTGCGTTTAATCCTGAGCCCTACCGACATGTATAAAGATACGAAGAAGAACGGCACCAACTGATCAGCAAGATATCAACACTTCAGTCCTTCAGAGTTCAGATGACAAGCACCAACTCTACACCTATTCATGTGAGTATGTGACCTCTGTTCTGCAAGACTGCAAGGAAATAAAAACAAAGGAGAATCGCACTTTCGGCAATAGATCTTTCTGCACCTTCCTAATCCCCTGCCAGTTCCCTAACACTCGCCTCAGCCGCAAAAGTTTTTCAAGACGCGTCAGCGCTGAAACTTCACACGAAAATCCTGATCATAAGCGAAAACATTTCGAGTGAATATCTTCTCTGAATCGCCGCCTTCGGGCTTGACGCGCGGCGCCGGCGAGGAGCGTGCGCTGACATGGGAGACGAGAACGAAGAGGAGAACATCTGTGGACTTTTGAGATCTTGCTACCGGATACCCACGGAGCATTCGCCAGCCGGCCACCGTACCGTCTTATTCAATCTTCCGCCGCGCCAAGCCCAACACCGCTCGCCGTTCCGTTGCTTGGGAAGCGGCAGCGGAATTCTTCGGGGAAGAGGGAGGCTAGAGATTCAGGAGTAGCAAAACTTCTTTCGCGACGGGGAGGCGGCGGCGCGGCTCCACGCCGTCGCCGGACGGGGTGGGCGAGCCGAGAGCACCATCTCATCAGTGCAGAACCATCTCATCATATAGTAAAGATCGACCAAACCTATCATTTTTAGCTCCCAGTACACCCCATCAAAAGGCATTGATGAAAGCAGTGAGTTACACCCTGAATCCTCCACAATACGAGGAGGAAGATCGTGCTACTAGCATTAAAGATATTACATTACATTCAACAACTCGGACACAAACTAGAGAGATCCCTCCTGCAGGACACCAATTCCAGACTAGTAGCAAGTTCTGACTTCTTCAGCATCCAGGAAAACTACCAAGGTTGGCAGTGTCCAAGCTTTGCAGCTCAGTGATGCACCATACTGGTTTGTTATATCCAGCTTGGTCCAGGGGCATCAAAACGTCCAAGTTTTTTTCAACAGTGGACGGTAATTCTCCAGTGCGTCATGACATCAGACCATGCTACATTATGAAAACAGAATGCATGGCTCAGTTTCTATAATCCCCAAATGAATGCAGAACAAACTATAAATGAGGACACAAAATTCCATATAGTAACGCCGCTGCTTTTCAACATTCAACAAATTAAATATTAGCACCAAGCTCCATCTCAAAGATTTCAGAAATCACAGTCCAGGCATTGAAGATATGAAGAAAACATAGATTATTTCTGATTGAAGCATAATCTAAATACATCTTGGAGATGCCCAACACAAATTATGGGTTTACAGGACTATCATTGACTTACACTTTCAGTTATACTACCTTGATCATCACCGTGACTGAGTTTCTGAAATCAGAACAAAACTGCATATTTGCTCTGTGAAATTCATGAAGTTCTTACTTCATGCATGTTTGAACATCTTCATGCTCAGCCAATGCAGATAGACAGCCACAATTATCACAGGAAGTGTCAAGGGCACAAGTAAGCAGTAATACCTGTAAAATGTACAGCAAAACAGTTACGTAGTTGACACTGCATAAATCACAGTGCATCGCTGTTACATGGACGTCACTGTCACAGGGCCAGAAAAACATGAGCAGCCATTGGTACCATAAGTGACACTACCAGATGATCCATGAACCTACGATGACTCAGTATATCGGTGAACAGTCTATGCTCAAATGTCAGGTGAAAAAAGAACAGAATCAGATAACCATCAGCAGTGGTTTGAGATTCCTTACCAATCATTTTGGATGGCAGCCAGAAGCTGGTTTTCATATGGTGGAAGCAGCTTGGACACAATGGCAGCATAGAAGAAACCAACGAACAATGTGATGCCAAGTGCAATGAACGCGGATCCCACCAACTCCTCTCTAGAGAAACGCATCTCCGGATTAACACGCTGGCCTCAGATGAGAAACACTTCCTTGGGACATCAGTTGAGGCTTCACTGCTTCATTTGAAATGCATTTTGCAGATCAAAGCATCTCCATACCAACCGCGTCTTGCGGCATCCCAAGTCCGATCTGTTACGGAGAGAATATTAGTACTCTGCGATACGACTGAAGGGAATGGAAAGTGAATTGGATTTGATTGCTTACAGAACCTAAAATATCTCCCAAAGTTACACATTCTTTTAAGAATAGGCGAAATTCGGCTCTTACCACCGAAAGATCATTGGGATATACCACTAAAGAATATGGGTTTGGGAATCACCACCAAAAGCTCTCACCGTTCTGTAATCCAGTATTCAGTTACATGCACATCCCTCTGCTGTTTCGTGTGCCTAAAATACCCATCATTCGACCGAATGAGACATGGAATACACAAGCACTTACAGCATCGCTTGGAATGATATACCATGACTAGGGTAGTGCCCATGCGTTGCTACGGGCATAATCTATACAAAACATTTTGTTTTTACAAATATAATTCACATCACATTAAAATAGTTTCATTGCCCCTATGATCTTGCTTTCCTACGGGTGCAATCTATTGAGCTGATTGCCACAAGAAATACTACAAAATCAATTTCAACAATGTGAAGAGGATCATTTCATTACTTTGATGTGAAGAATATCATTTATTCATATGTTCGAATCAGAAATCAATTTATTATCTTATTTCGAGTGAGACGGTGTAGATGCATGAAGATAAAGAAAAATCAAGTAAAATTGAAGATTTCCTAAATTATGTTTCCCAAGGAGCAACAGACGTAAGAAATCAAGATGCAGAGCTTGAACTCGATACAAGCAGAGGAGCCCAAGTAGAAGTTGTGGATGGTTGACGAGATATCGTATTGATCTACCTTCTCACTTCCCTCCTTTTCTCTATGCAGCACAACAGTGCGTGATCAACAGCCAAGCAAGTCTGACAAAGCTCTGCACATTTCAAAAGAAATGTAATAGATCAATACATATATAGTAGGAAAAACATTTTGTGGAGGCATGCATTCAAACTTCACACAATTCAACATAGTCACAGGAACCATAATAGTCAATGGGAACAATGAGTAAACAAAAGCCTTGTTTGAATGAAAGTATATAGGAAACTTGAGACCACACAGCTACACAAGTAGTTACATAGGATAGGAATAGAGCAAGAAAAGAACATATTTTTTTAGCATTCCAATTTAGATAAATAGTATAGATGGCACACACAATAAAGCAAGTTAATTATATGGCTAATAACTCAATATGTTCCGCTGAAGAGGCCATATTGCATTCTCTCCTTTATCCCAGTAGTTTCCTATGCTGTGAAAACAATCAATATTAGGGATAGTATATATCTAACAGTTTCATCACCTTCATCGTCTTCTCTATCCTAGTAGTTTCAACTCGCTCTAAATACAATCAATATTAGGGATTCTTTATCTAACAGGTACCTGAATGCTTCCCAGTATCATCTTTACTGGTCAAATCAGAGATCAAAATTTGGCCCAAAAAAAAAAGATAAATGAACAGCCTCAATTCAATCTTGGGGGGCATACGTGCTTAATTGTCAGTCTTACATAAATTCGTCTTTTATAAAAAAAAAAATCTTTTTCTTTACATAGAACAGAGGGACACCAACATAAATTGGGAGTATTGCCATGCACAAGTTGAACCATTGTACGGCTTGCAGCAGTAAAACCACCAGAATAGAATCGATCTATGAGAGAATCAACGTGCAGGACCAATCGAGAGAATTGTTTGTTACCTTGAAGGCCGCCGCATGGAAATTGTTGTTGTTCGTGATCCTGATTGCACTGAGACTTGCTTCACAGGTTCATCTTCACCAGTCAAAAACAGAGGCGAAAATTAGGTAAAAAAAGATATATGCACAGCTTCCACAACTCACAGCTGTCACTACAAACCCTAAACCCTGACTGCACTGAGACTTGCTTCAAAGGTTCATCTTCCCTAAACCCTAAACCCTAAACCCAGCTGCTACTTTAGCTGTGTTCCAACTTAGCTAACGTAAAACTTGAACTATTAGTACATTCAAGCATGAAACAATAAGGTAGAAATGTTATTGACTAAGAAAACAGAAATATTTCATTCCCCAATCCAAAAAAAAACAGGAATCATGAAGGCATAGAAAAATGACTGTCAACCTGGCTCAAAATTTAAGGTTTGTGGTGACAGCGAAATAAACACCAAATCCCGCAACTAACAGTTAGTGATGGATCATGAGATTGAAATATATATTTTCAACCAGAGCATGTGATAGAACTCTCAGTTCCACTACCAAATGGAATTGAACAAGGACCAATTTTGCAGAAAATTGATTTGTGATACATGCATGTTATAAGTGCCAACTGCCAATATTGCTAGATATAAACGAAACCAAGCAAACAAAGTACCTGTTTTTTTTTTCCTTGAACATACGACACCATGAGTAATCTACCAAATCAAGAATTGATCTTTGTAATGAAGAGCTTGTCGAGTATATCCACGTCTGAAAGTTAGAAGACATTGAAATATGATGATAAAGCTGATCAACACAATCTATTATGTGTGCCTTCGAGATACAAAATCAAAGTGGCAAAAATAAGGGCCTACCTGAGGAGGTGAGAATTCAGCAGCAGCATTCCGTGGAGAGTTGCTGGTGCCTGGTGAGACTGATCTGGCGTCTACAGAACAAGGTGCGGGTGTTCATGATTATTCAAATTTTGCCCAATCCAGCCAACGCGGAAACGGCTAAAGCATCGTAAGAGCCATCACAAACGTTGAGATCCCTCTGTTTCAGGACGAGGAACATGAGACGCCTGTGAGGAAGAAATTTTTGATGTGAAATCAGGGAGAAACGACTTGGCAAACCACCCACGAGGCTATGCGGGGCGGGACTTGGCGGCGGCTAAGCCGGGATGACTCAAGGTGGGGCGGGGCGGGGCGTTGCTCTGCGGAGGAGGAAGCGCTGGTGAAATTTCGGGGACGCCGGTCGTCGGGGTCCTCCGCCTGCGACGCCGGCCCTTACTCCCGCCGCGGCGACTAGAGGATGAAGGCACGAACTCGGTCGCGGGGCAGGCCGGAATGAAGAAGGAGGCGGCGGGTGCCACCGTGGTGGGCTAGTGTTTGGGGAGGGGGCGGAAGATGGTGTGGGAGCGTGTGGAGAAGGGAAAGGGGAGGAGAGAGCCGTGATTGGAAAGCGAAGAGCGGCGGGGCGTTTCCGCTAGCGCGGCGAAGCGTTAGACGAAGGGGCCGACGGATTTCCGCGGGGGGCGTTTCCTCACGGGAAGAGGATGGATGGGAGGCGCGGTAATTGCGGCCAGTTTTAAAATATAAACTGGAAGATTAATTATCTGTTTTAAAAAAACTTAAACAATTTAAAATCGAGACATGACTACAGCATGTAGGGCAGTATTTACACTACGTATTAAAATAAATAAATCGATTGTGTTTAAATGTCAAAAAATAAATTATGTATTTTTAGAATCAATTTCAGATGTATTCATATTCTTCTCGTATTCACTCACATTCCTATAGAGGGAAGAGACGATAATCATATGAGGTTGAGGAAATAGAAAGAATGAAAGTACTACTCTTGATTGGATGGCCGAGGTGACGCGTGTTTTAAAAGTGTAACGCAGGGAGCGGCAACAGGTGCGAGCTCGACAATGCGGGAACCAGACTAAATCCTGAGATATCCCTCGTTCTGCAGATATAAAAATATCAACAAAAATAGTGATATGATGCCTTTGTATTAGAGATCGTCATACAATGTAAAGAAAAAAAAAGAAGCGTACCTTCTCAACATACGTGTGAGTTCAGGAGATGTGAGGGTCGAGGCTATCCTCGGTAAGTTTAACACAGATTTATCTCTAAACAGACTCCTGAAAAGGCAACTAAAACCCATCTACAAACTTCAAAGCTCTCGGAGTTTGGATTTCAAATAAAATATCTGAAAAGAATAGAGAGAAAGAGATAAGTGGAAACTAACAACCCTACACGGTTGGGAAAGAACACATCACGTTATCAAACGTATAGGTGCATGACACAAATATATGCGTTAAAACAAATAATAAGAAAAAAGTAACCTAAAAGCTCTTTACGCTTTCTGAATAAGTATTTCGGTACAAAATTTCGAGCTCCGGACCTGCCCATAGAAGTTTGCCACATCCAGACTTCGAGGGGGCATCTATTGACACAGATTTTGGCACCCTTAAAACGTTAGCCAAAAGAATATTTAATTATACATGTGTTTTGAAGGAAATATACATATAAAAATAAATTATAAAATGGTAGTATTGTCAATATAAGAAATAATTATGCTAGTACATTTCATATATGGAAACACGCAACCTGTTGGATGGTAACTTTGAATAAACGTGATATACAAGAAAACTTGTATAAGCATGTATGCTTCCTCATCCTCTCGCAGCCGACACCCTAGCTCTCCTCCTGCCGCCGGATTTGGCTCCTCACCACCGGCTCTCCTCCCATCTTCCCTACCGGCGGCCATGGCCTCCAGGGTGCAGGAGCTGTCCGTGGCGGCCTCCACGCGCACCACGAGCATCGGATGCGCGCGTCACGCGTCGCGCTGCTGCCTCCCCTGCTCCGACACACGGCACCGCCACCCGCAGTGGCAAGGAGGATGCGGAGCGGACGAGGTGGGGGAGGATGAGCTCGCGAGCCTACGCGCGTCTCCGCCTGGCACGTAGCTTCCCGCCTCTCCCTTCCCCACACAGATCTGGAGGCGCGCAGCAGTGCAGCCTGGACGCGGCGCGGCGCTGCGCGGCGCATCTCCAAGGCGCGGCGCAGTCGTGCGCGGACGGGCCGCGACCTGCTCTGTCGGTCCGCGCAAGGCGGAGGGGGCCTCCCTCCTGGGCTGAGTAGGACGTGGCGCTGGATACGGCGTGGTTGCTCCCTCGACGGCCGCCTCCCCGCCAGCTTCTCCTCCACCCTCTCGCGAATCCGGCCGACTGCTTGCGTCCAGCTTCCGACTCCTCCAACTTGGGGCAGGCTGTCGAGGTGTCCGGCCGCAGACACGTGGATCTGGCCGCCTCCGGCCCGGCTGCCGACGCAGGGATCCGGTCCCCTCACTCTCGAATCCAGCCACGGGGCGCGGATATGGCCGTCACCGGGCTGTTCTGGTCGCCCTCTTCTCGAATCCAACCGGTGGTGCCCAGATCCAGCCGCCACGTGCTCTTAAACGGCCGCCGCCGCATGAGGAACGGATCTGACCGTCCGCGTACTGTTCCGGTGTTTAAGCCCGGCCATCCGGACGCCTCCTGTCGACATGGTAGGCAGCGGCTATTGAAGAGTCGTGGATTTCATCGGCCATGGTCGCCTGGTGCCGTTTGGCTCGCACTCCGTGGTCGCGTGATCGCATGGTTAGCAAGGTCATGGTCGCATGGGCTCCTGTTCGAGGATGGCTGTAATGTTTAGCCCTTGTATCGATGTGCTTGCTGCTTGGTTATGTCGTCTGTGCGTGCCTTGATCCACATGAAGCACACACGTCGCTGAAGGCCTCTTAGATTGCCATGGTCGCCCATACTCTCCTCATGGGGGCAATTCCTAGAGTTTTTCATGGTCGTTGAACATGTTTTCTATTATAACGCAAAGTGAGAAGATGAACTTAGGAATGAACGTGTGTGCTAACAGTAAGGTTCATACACATCTCTTGGTTGTGGTTCGTGGTCACTTGGTCGTGGTCGCTTGTTGCTTGGTCGTGGTCGCTTGGTCGTTGTCGTTTGGTCGTGGTAGCTTGGTCGCCGTTTGGTCGTGATCATTGTCGCTTGGTCGCGGTTTGTGGTCGCTTGATCATGTTCGCTTGGTCGCTGTCGTTAGTTATGGTCGCTTGGTCGTCGTTGTTTGATCGTGATCGTTGTCGCTTGGTCGTCGTCATCACCACCGGAATCACCCTGGCCCTTCCTCGCCTCCCCTCTACCTTCTATCCCCTCTTGGTCGTGATGTCCAGGGCATCTTTCCGCTGATCAAATCGGCGTGTTTGGCTAGATTGTTGGCCCGATCCGCGCAAGGATCACTATTTCCAGGAGATGGAGACCTTGGTCGCGGCCCTAACTCTTCCGCGCTCGTGCGTCCAACGCCTACTTTATGTTCCTCTCTCTCTCTTCCTCACCTTTGGTTGTGTCGTGGGCTTCTGTTCGTGTCGGCGCTTCCCCTCTCCCTCCTGGTTAAGGTCGCTTTTAGTTGTTGTGGCATTGGAACCCTAGTCTTCACCGCACAACGCTCGCACGACCGCAGGGAAGGATGCTCGTTTCTCTGGTTGTGGTCGCTTCACTAACTTGTCTTCTTTTTTATGCTGGCGGCTTTGGAAGGCTCCACTTCCTAGCATTTCGACTGGTCGCTCTGAAGAAGCCCTGGGAATGTTCCTAATAGGATTTTTCGTGGGTCGTGAAGCTGTGGTGGATTATCTTGTGAGGCTGACGGTGGACTCATCTATTTCTGTTCTAAGTAACGCGCGGTGGGGGTGATTAAGGAGTACCTGTTGAGGATTCTTCCCACCCGAAGCTGTGACTTACAAAGAACGTGGTCCGGGTTTTCACCTGTTGAATATCCATTTGGAGGCAATGAATGTTTTGAACAGGAGCTTTGGTCGCGTAGATGGCTGCCTAAGGTTCTTCACTCGGGTTCCCACTCTTTCGTCAGCTTGGTCGCGTGGTGGCTTTAGAAGGATCGCAACAAGAAGGTCTTTGATTTTCATGACCTTCAACCGGTCGCTCTAGTTCAGAAAATCATCGACGACGCCTCCTATCATATCTGGTCGGAGGCGAGGGACACATGGTCGTGGTCGTTTTGTCATTTGGTCGTGGATGCTTGGTCACTTGGTCGTGGTCGATTGGTCGTTTGGTCGTTGTTGTTTGGTCGCTTGGTCGCTGTCGTCTGAATCGTCCTGGCTTCTTCTTGCCTCTGCTCTCTATTCTCTCTCCTCTTGGTTGTGATGCTCCAAACACCTCTATCGATCAAATCGGTGTGTCTGGCTTGATCGCTTGGTCGTGGTCGCGTGACCGTGGTCACTTGGACGTTTGGTCGTGGATGCTTGGTTGCGGTCGTTTGGTTGTTTTGGTCGTGGTCGTTTTGTCGTTTGGTAGTAGTCGTTGTCATTTCGTCGCGGTCGCTTGGTCGTAGTCACTGTCACTTGGTCGTGGTTGCCTCCTTCAGAATCGCCCTGGTCTTTCCTCGCTTCCGTTCTCCCTTCTCTTCCTTCTTGGTCGTGATCCTTCATGCACCTCTCTGTTGATCAAATCGACGTGTTTGGCCTGATTGTCGGGCCGGATCCGCGCGAAGACCACCCGATCCAGGCGATGGAGGCTTTGGCTCATTTATATCAACGCTCCAGTCACATGCACCTCTGTCGTTTCACTAACTCTTCTTCTTTTGGTCATCAAGCTGTGCTGGTATTTCTCGTGATGCAGACGGTGGACTCCTCTATTTCTGTTCTGAGTAACGAGCGGTGGGGGTGATCAAGGGGTCTCCGTTGAGGATTCTTCCCACCCGAAACCGTGACTTACAAAGAACGTGGTCCGGGTTTTCACTTGTTGAATATCTTTTTGGAGGCAATGAATGTTTGGAGCAGGAGGCTTCGGTCGCGTTGAAAGCTTCCCAACGTTCTTAAACCCTGGTTCCCACTCTTTTGTCAGCTTGGTTTGATACTTTAATAGTATTGGTCGTATGGAGGCTTTGGAAAGAAAAAAAAAATACATGAGTTCCAAGCCCTACAACCAGTCGCACTGGCTCAGGAAATAGTCGAAGAAGCCAACATTTGGACGATGGCGGGCTACACCAAGCTTCGGAAGCTGCTCTTCTCGCGTTTCGGGAGGGCTTAGACCCTGGTTTTTCTTCTTTGTGTAGGTTGTTCTCCTTTTTAGGTAGTAAGGGTGGGCTACGGGGCCGTGTTGTTTTGCTATAGGTTGTTTTCTTTCGTGCCCTATTTTTTTATTTTCGGTCGCTTATGTAAACTATCCCTACATCGTGGTTGGCTTTTGCTAGGTCCTCTAGGGAATCTAGCTCTGACCACGCTTGTAACAATTTTCTTCTTCTTCTTAATGAAAGAACGTACTCCGCACGTTCTCAAAAAAAAAAGAAAAAAACATGTATGCTTAGCTAGCTGCATGCAAGTGTGCTAGTGAAACATCAAGTCCACGTCACTAAAGATAGCCCATGCAAGAAACAAAGCCACGTCACCAAAGAGGTTCTTAGGGGAAAGAAAACTAAGGAATCCATATGGTCGAGACAAAAAGGTTGCTATATGGTACATACATCATTTTGTTTAGACATTCAAATTGAATCCCTGTAAGAGCAACAAAATATATTTATTGAATGGAAATCTTGGTTCATGCAAATCGATTCAGCTACTAAATCATAGGAGAAAATTGTAACTGGTATACTTTGTAAAATTATGACGAGATTCAATTTCTTTGCACTGAGCAGTTTGGTAGGAAACTACTGAGCCATCAATAATTGTGATATAGCTGCAGCGATGCAAATCCTATAAAAAAGACAAATACCATGAAATTTCGAATACAATCAACTAAAGGAGTTGATTAAAATGTATGTGAAAAAGGAAGCATAAGTGTCTACATATTTGTTAACAACAGAAAGATACTTAAGGAAAATTAGAGGGCCAGACCTTTGTGCGATTGATGCAGATAGCAAACTGCACTGCATCTCTCTCTAGGAAAATGTGGCACAAGCTATAAGGACAGAGAAAAAGGGAGATTTGTAGAGAGTACCACACTATTAGCTGTCCAAGGATTCGCCCCCTGCTCCATTGGCCACTTGAAGAGATGGGTGGCGGAAGATTTAGCAGCTCCAGAAGGAGGTTGCAGGGCTGGCACGCGGGCTTTGTCCTTTGCTCGGACGCCACGCTCATGAATCCTCGCGTTCATGGGTGGGAAAGAGGCAAAGAGCACGAAGGGACGCTGGTGATGTGAGGTGCGGCGGCACGCGGCGGAGGTGCAGTGTGAGCCTGTGAGGCATGGAGAAAGAGAGCGAAAAAAGCAGAGGATGCTGGAGAGTCGCGACGTCAGCGTTAGTTAAACTCCTCGCAAAATAAATCAGACGGCTAAGATTAACTCATCATTTGATCCGATGGCTGTTGCACTAATTAGTGACGTGGCATGAAGTCACGCCAAGAAACCTTCACGATTTAGAATATAAGAGATGAGATGTCTGTATTTGCGATGTTAACATGTCTGCAAGTCTTTTCAATATTTTATCTAACGATTTGCTTGCAATTAAGATGAAACCACCGCTTGCAATTAGATACTCGCCTTCTGCCCTCACACGGCTAGATCGTTCGCTGTCTGGCCCCTTGCGTCGACAAGGTTCTGCGGAGATGACTGGATGCAGTCTAACCTAATAAGAAGTTTTTTTTTTTTGCAAGTTTGACATTTTAATTTTTTCATCAATACACATGATACTTTTTTTTTTGCGAGTGATACACACACACATGATACCTGATCATGACATTTATAATACTGGTGGATTGAACGGTGTCATGATCAAGATATGAACCGTCCAATAGATAGAATAGACGATGTACATTTATTTATGTCTACCATAAAAAAAGCTCTTTTTGTAATGCCAATTTTGCTTATCTTCTTAATGAACCTCGAAAAAAACGGCGGGGCTCGCGACTACGGCCGGCCGGTCACCTCCGTCCAATTTGAATGGATGCCTAGTCCAGGAGCTCACCGGTGCCGGTCCTGCAGAAGAAGGCTTGCACACGAGAACTCGATCAAATTGTTCTGCAGAAGCCGCAGTCTCCCCGGCCGGTTCTTGCAAGTTTGCAACATCCTTACGTGAAGTAAACTGAGATCACCAGATCGATGCTGCCTTAATCGTGCTACTGACACAATGTGGAAGCAAGACTCGAGCACAAGACTGAAAACGTGGGGCACCAGATTAATCCAACAAGCAGCTGTTCGAACTAAAAAAAACGCAAGGAGCGAACGATGCTACCGACAGGAATGAGTCCAGAACAACGTACAAAGCACAATCTAATGCAACAAACACTGTTCGAAGCTCAAACACACATGGGCAATAACGCGCAGCGGTCTACGAGAACTAGTACTACGTCTGCTTATTCTTCCTCTCAGGACGGCAGGAGTGATCACCGAGAACTCGGAACGTACGGCTCTAGATAGCTCACTCAGGCGCTGCGCGCGTGAGCCATCAGCACTTCCTCCATGGTCGGGTCCCTGAGCACGTCGACGACGGCGAGCGCGTCCTCCTCGCCGTTGATGCCGGCGCGCTCCCTCAGCAGCTCGGTGAACGGCCCGTCCCACTGCCCGCTCCGCCGCGCGCGGAGCACCTCGTAGCAGATGGCGTCGTAGTGCTCGATGAGCGGCAGGTGCTCGCGCGCGACGCGGGCGGCGAGGTCGCCGCTGTCCCACGCCCTGGACACGGTCTCCTTCACGGGCCGCAGCCGCAGCGCCTCGCACGTCATCACCTTGAGCGTCGTCAGCGCCCGGCCGAGGGCCGCGGAGTCCGCGGTGGACGACGGGTCGTCGTGGGCGGAGAGCGCGCGAGTGGACTCCTCCGCCGCGGCCCGGCCCAGCGACAGGCCCGGCAGGTTGGCCAGCCCGCCGATGAGGTCGCGGTAGCTGTCGCCGCCGAACGGGAGCGTCGTGGCGGCGCCGCCCGGGAACACGTGCTCGTGGCCCGGGAACGCGTGCCAGTGGCCGGTCCGGTTGGAGAAGCCCGCGAGGGAGAGGTCGTGGGTGAGCACGGCCAGGGACGCCGCCACGCCGGGGTCTTTCCCGCGCAGGCTCACGATGGTGAGGGCAGCGCCGTCGCCGCGCTGAGACTGCGACGCCGACGCGGCGACAGCTGGGTGGTGACTGGCGCCGAGGGAAACCACTAGGAAGAGGAGGAGCGCGGCCGAGGAGGAGGAGGAGGAGGAACGCGAACGCTCCATGCTCGGGGGTGGTGGCCAAGCTCTGGGACAGCGTTTCTCACTGCGAAAACTGCTGCGCGCGCAGTTGCTAGCCGAGGAGCCGAGGTATTACTACTGCCGGTTGTTGCGGAGTGCAGAATGGTATTACTACTGCCGGTTGTTGCGGAGTGCAGAATGCGTGAGTGGCAGTGGCAGGGCGCCAAGCCAAAAGGTGTGACCGTGTGAGAAAGAGCGGTTGTTTACTTTTGACTGGCGGCGGTGCTCTGGCGGCCACGTTCCATGAACATGTTGCGCTGCAGCGCGCCGGGTACCATAGGTGACAACGGCACTGCTGCGATCCACTGGGGCTCAGGCCTCTCGCATGCTGCTCTGATCCGGCTGGGTGTACCCTCTTTCCTCTAGCCAAACGTAAAATTTTGAAGTGAAGATCAGTGAGCAGTTGGAGCCTCATGATTTTGCTGCCCATAGTACTGTCGCGTGCTGCTCTGTTCCGGTTAGGAACGAGCTCCTGCAGCAGCAGCAGCAGCAGCACACAAGTGTTCCCTCTTTCCTCTAGCCAAAAGAACATTCAAATAAAACAAGTTGTTTCTGGGCTGTGCATCTCCGTGATGAGCAATTGGAGCCTCTTCATTTCGCTGTCCATAGTCCTGAAATGCTGCTACACATGCATTGCAATGCTTCCGACTTTTCTGAGAGCGTCTCCCTGATTTTAGGCTTGGAGCCAAGCTGTGGATGCCTGAGATTCCATACTACAAGGGGGAAAAAAGTGAGGCGCATCATTCTGGCTCTAGCTGAATAGAGGGCAGTGCTAGTCTACCAGAGGAAATCCTTTTGCTATTTCGATCAGGTGCTACTCCTTGCGGTTGCTAATCAGTGTATCCTAGGGAAATTTGTTGCAATCCATGTGTCAGTGAGCTGCAAGCAAGACGAGGGGGCCAGCGCGTCTCCTTTGTTAACCTGAGTGGGACAGCGCGTCTCCTTCAAGGACAAGGGGCCAAGCCAACTGGGAAAACAGCATTGTCTTTCCAAGAAAGCACAACTAATCAGTGCTCACAAACTGATTACTTAGGGTGCGTTCGGCGTTTTAGAGTCTAAAATTTAAAGGGGTCTAAACAAAAAGAATCTTATCTTAAATAAAGTTTAATTACAAAACTAACTGCAGAACCCCCCTCTAAATCGCGAGACGAATTTAATGAGGGTAGTTAAAGCATGATTAGACGATATTTACTGTAGCATCACTGTAGCAAA
The DNA here is from genome assembly GCA_007726485.1 of Eragrostis curvula. Lineage (NCBI taxonomy): Eukaryota > Viridiplantae > Streptophyta > Magnoliopsida > Poales > Poaceae > Eragrostis > Eragrostis curvula. The sequence goes on from RWGY01000031.1 coordinate 20,401,789, forward strand.
ACATAGATTAATTAGGCTCATTAGATTCGTCTCGTAAAGATGTACCCATCTGTAAAAAAGTTTTGTCATTAGACTTTATTTAATACTATTAAATAATAAGATTGTAAAAAAGTTTTGTCATTAGACTTTATTTAATACTATTAAATAATAAGATTCTCTTTAGAGCTAAACTTTAGAGGGGTACACCGAACGCGCCCTTATAAGTACACTAGCCGAGTGCCCGTGCTTTGCTACGAATTTTTTAAAAAAAATAAAAACAATATTAACATTTGAGACTGCATCCATATTGTTAGGTAACTGAAATCATCAATCCATCATTTAAGGAAATTTACCAACTCTTTTATAACACATAAACATTTAAATAATTGATTTCATTGCTTGTCATCTACACTGTCTGTGCGAAAACTGTAGGTCTAGATCAACTTAAGACGATGACCAGAGAAAGGCCTAAGTACAAATTGCATTTATTTAGAATTTGGCTTGATTATTTCCCAAAGTTGGTGGATGAATAATTTTTCTATTTTTCTCTCTGGATTATTCATCTGTCAATTTTGTCATGAGCCGATGTCCTACAGTTTCGCATGAAAATAGAGCGTGCAGGGCACTGCCACATGGCCCACATCCGAACCCCATAGGCCACAAATTGGCATACATATAGTTTTGACATCAGTAGGCCGTAGCACAGCGTGAGCCATTGTGCGGGACCCACGTGATAAATAAAAGGGAAAACAGCTACAGACTGACAGAGTGAGGGCGTGTTTGTTTCGGCTCCACGGGCAGCTCCCGGAGCCGCTTCACCTACAGTGGTGCCAAACGGGGTGCTCCCTCGCCGGCTTCTCCGTGAATTGAGGAGGGAGCCGGAACACTTTTTCAGCGCAAGCAGGGAGCGGCCAAACCGTGGCTTCACCGGCTCCCTCCCCCGTTGCTCCCCTTCCTTTCCCACTCTGTCCCCATCCGCGCGCGCGAAAATACCTGATGGCAAGCCGCGGGTGCGCGGCGGCGCGGGGCCGCAAGACGCGCAGAGCGCGGCTGAGCTCCGTCGCAGGTGGGGCAGCCACGCAGGCCGCCTCCGCCGCATGCGCTCTCCCGGATTTTGGAGGCACCGCCCTTCCACGTTCACATCCTGATCCGCTTCTGTCTTCTCCGAGCTACATTTATCTTATCCAATATTGATTTGAGCATTTGTTACTGATTTGGGTTAGAGAAGAGAGAGATCTCACGCAGCAACACGAGTAGGACGTGTAAGTAACAGATGGGGATAAGGCCGAGGAAAAAGATAGGCGAGGGCGTGATGAGTTGCTGGTGGTTCTGTGGGGCCCACGATTTTTATTAAAAACACTAGATAATGTTAAACTCTTATTTCTCTATTTATTATTTTTTTTATCATTCAAATTCACATAAAAATGATGAAAGCATGTGATGTAAAATGAAGGTACATTTTAAGGGTATTATGGACAATTGAGTAGTTCATTCATTTTAACAAATCTGGAGAAGCTGCGGATTAAAAACACTAGATAATGTTAAACTCTTATTTCTCTATTTATTATTTTTTTTATCATTCAAATTCACATAAAAATGATGAAAGCATGTGATGTAAAATGAAGGTACATTTTAAGGGTATTATGGACAATTGAGTAGTTCATTCATTTTAACAAATCTGGAGAAGCTGCGGAAGAAGCCGTTTTACCAAACGTTTCAGACACAGCCACAGACACAGCCGACACAGCTGTTTTTCAGAGAAGTCGCAGCCACAGCTGAAGCCGGCACAGCCGAAGCCCAAACAAACAGGCCCTGAGCCGTGGATAGGTGCTGCGGGTGGAGTGCAGCTGTGGGCTCCATCTGTCAGCGCCAAGGCCAGCTGATGGAGGCGACGGAGCGACCACCACCGCGCGGAACCGGATCATCTGACGTTTCCTTTTCTACGTCAGATCGCAGTGGCACCGTCCATCTCCCATCGCACGGTCCAGCTGCCTTTCCTTTGCCTCCCGTTGCCCAAGTCCTGGTACTCGGCCCAGTAGGCCCAGCAGTAGGAGGAGAGCCCCACGACACATCGTCGTCCTCGTGACGGAGCAGGGGCTGGCACGCCGGAGCAGGGGCTGAGAGAGCAGTCAAGGATGGCCGGACGGCGGAGTAGGGCCTGGGCGCCAGAGCAAGGACGGCGTTGCATCAGAGCTCGCCGACGTCACCGCGGCGGCACGTCCAGGAAGAGCAGGAAGCTCCTCGTCGGCGTAGAGCTCGCCGACGTCCACCGCGGCGGCGCAGCCATCCGCCTCGACGCGGCTTGCGTAGAGGCCGGACTTGACCGCCCAGGCACTCGACGGTGACGCGCGCGCCCTGCGCAGCCACGGAGAGCAGCCCGCGACGCGCCGCCGAACGAGAGTTCTGCACCCGTTGTTGGGCTCACGTTCTTCTTGGGCCGTGCTGGACACAGGAGCAAAATGAAGCAAGTCGAGCTGGACCGTGCGATGAGAGATGGACGGTGCTACAGGCCTACAGCGATCTGACGTAGAAAAAGAATTCCCGCCGGAAGCCACCAACTCCTATTTTTAAGTATGGTAAAGATTATATATTGCTCGCCACGCTACCATATGCTCCTAACAACCCTTTGCTTCTATGAGAGAAGATACAAATGTACAATCACACGCAGTATATTACAAAAGGATAAAATACGAATGCAGACTTAACATAATGTTCCAAACCGAGTGGAACAGAGCACTGGCACTGGAATCATTGTCTGCTTATTAAGTGCTAATACAATACACAAGTCAGGCCTGATACAGAGCACAGCATGGCTTCACGAGGCAGATATGTTCCATGGCAAAGGTGGCAGGCTGAGAATAATCGCTTATGCACCAACATACACAGATACTGGTAAGAAAATGGGCAAAAAAAAAAAAAAAGCTGAACTCCAGTATGCATGAATCATGGTTAGCATTGAAGGTTGCCAGGTCACGTTTTGACATGGAAGATTACAAAAAAGGAAATGAAAACATCCTAGACCATACAGAGGTGACAAATCAGCAGCTTCACTTGGAGTTATCTCCATCCTCCAATCTTCTAGATCAAACAACTTGCCAAAATAAAAAGATTTATTTTTGCCCATTCTTTCAAAACAGAAAAGGACTGGGAACCAGATGTTTCCTTAACACTTAAAGAGATGCCCAAGGTCCGATTTTCACCATCCATGCCTTGTCGTTGACCTGGAAATAAAAACAATTGATGAAGAACTATAGTTTAACTGCTAGAACAAACAAAGGATACAGATTTGCATCTTAATTAACAGCAACTTATACTATGTTGACAGCTGAAGAAAACTAAACGCATAGAAGTAATTGTGAATGTACAAGCACAAAAGCTGAGGGGTCACCACACACACACACACTGGACTAAAGATTATGCCAATCATGGTTGACTGACCCAATATACATTTCTTAGTTTATTATAGGCAAACTGCGTAACCTTAGAACACACAGCAACCGTGTATCATAATGAAGGTACAAAAGATTCGATATCAAGCTTATGATGGGAAGTAACATGACAGGCATGTACATATTAATAATTAATATCATACTAAAACTATCAATGCACGATTTTTTCGAACAAAACATAAGCATACATGACTGAATTAAGCAAGCAAACTACACAAACCTGTCTGAACTACTGCTTCCACCAAAAGAGTCCCTATCTCTGCTACCTTGAAATCCCCATCTTTCTTCAACTGGCTTCTGGTATGGTTCCATACCACCACGAGAACGCGGTCTGTCACGAGAACGTGGTCTGTCTATGATGGATACTGCAGCTTGTGGTTCATCTGCTAAACTAGTTCGTGGAAATGTTGTAACCCTGCCTGCTCCAGAACTAGGTCTTTGTCCAAATCGAATCTTGTCGTCCAACTCCCTTGTAAGCAGCTCAAGCTGCTTCTCCATCTCAGATATCTTCTCAGAAAGATTTTTTGCGTCCTCTGGGGAGGCTTGGTCAGAACCACTGCTTATCTTTTCTTCGGTTTCTTTCAGATCCACCTTCAGAAGGCTGATTTCTTCTTTCAAATTTTTTTCTTCATCTGACTCTGGCCTGAAAGTACATTACATGGATAATTAAGCCATGTGGATTTCAGACCCAAGAAATTAAACAGAAACACTTTCAAAGGAAATGATACGAGCTTATGCATTTGACAAGAATAGGTACCAAACTAGTTTTTCATTTCAAAGTTCTAAAATGATAGACAGGTTGGATTAAACTGGATAGATATGGTCCTTATACAACTAAAAATAATGGCAGTTCACGAGATCAAGTAGAGAAGCAATCACCAATATTGAAAGGTGGTACCAATTAAAATCATTAATGCTTACATTATTGATGTAATTTATCCTTGTCAAGTGTGCTCATGTGGTTTAATAATCAGCAGATATCAAACATTCGTCACGATAAAGCAAAATAAATCACACCCACCCAACAGTACATCTTTAGTTCAAGAAGAAACATATAATAATTGACTAATATCTTGGTAATATAAAATCGTGGGGGAAGAAACACTGTGTGTACGCTTACATTCAGTAGCACTGCTGTCTACTTAGTCAAATTAATACAGGACTACTGAGGGCAGACACACAATATACCATGCATTACTGGATATGCCTCTTCTTTCGTCAGACGTGCACAAAACTACTTAACTACTGGTCAGCATTATAATGGTAGTTTTTGAAGTTATCTATGTAGCCAGATTAGTCAAATAAACTACATACAATGAAAACCAAACGAAGTAAACAGCATATAGAATAACATGAATCATATTGTGCTAGAAGATTAGCAAGATGGCCACAATCTGGTGTAACTTTGCTTCAAGAGAGATAAAATACAATATAGACAACAAGACTAAGACGCAATATATTACTGGAATACTAATAACCAGTCAAACCTTATCATTTCGTCTCTATACTTAATTCGAGCTGATGACACATGAGCAACGATATCAAACATACAACATATAATCTTAAAAACAAATGACATGCTGCACAAAATATAATCAGTAGGCCATGCATCAATCACACCAGACCCAACCTATTACAAACATCAACCTTTGTAAACTTAACCATTAGGATCAACATTAATAGTTTAGATGCAGTGACAGTGAAAATGAATTTTCAGTTTGTAAAAGTACACTCAACACGACCAGAGTAAAATCTATTCAACATTATTGGTATGTGTGTTATCCCATTTACATGAAGAAAGTTGAAATAATAAATCACTGTGCTATAGAGTAGCACTGGGTTTTGTCAAAATCTTGTGCCAATTTTGAATCCACTACCTTTTAATCGTAGAACGCTAATCATCAGAGTTTAATAACCAAAATGACAGACTAACTCATGGTTGCATCGGAGTGGGAGATAAAGGTCAGTTACAGCAAAGCCGGCTTGCCAAACAATGTAGGCTACTGCTCCAATAACAAAATAAATACTTTGTGCAAAGTTGCTTCTTTTTTCTAATATATGTCAGCAACAGCATTGCATTGCCGCAAACATGAAAAATGCTATGTGAAATCATCAGCAAGTTCCCACGCGACATACCTATTTACGGCACGATGCTCAAGCTCAAAGTCGATCTTCCTCCAGTCTTTCCCTTTCTCCTGCAATACCACTTCCCTTGGCTTGGCATCACCAAACGGATTTACCTTTGGCCGTGTCCTCGGTGCTCCCTCACTCCCAACTGCTGAAACCTGTGACCCAGGGCTCCCAGGGCGGGACGAATGTGCACTATCCGGCCTGCTGGAGTGCGAACTGGTAGGACGGCTGGTCTTCTTCTGCTCAATCTCAGTATCAACCTTCCTCCAATCGACCCCCTTCTCAGCCAGCACAGCCTCCCGGGGCCTTGCTGCCCCAAATGGGCTCGGCCGGTTCCGTGCCACCTCGGCAGGTGGTGCAGGAGCAGCTGAAGGATCACGTTTTGGTGGCTCTAGAACGAGGCGTCGCCTCTCACCACCCTCGCCGTTCTGTGGCATTGGGGTGAAGCCACCGCCACGGACCCAACGGTCAGAATCAGAGGCGCCAGGAGAGTCTCGGAAGGTTGAGGAGTCACGAAAGCCACCTCCAGAACCGAGGCTAGAGGTGTCACGGAAGCCACCTCCAGAACCGAGGCTGGGATACCGCGAGGGGAGGGGCTTCTTGTCGCGCGACCAGTTATCAATGTCATCAGCACGGCCGGCAGGGGAGGGTCCGCCGAACCTGTCGCGACGTCCGGAGTCGCTGGCAGCCGGTGTGAACTTCTTGTTCGTCGCCCAGTTGTCCGCCTCGTCCGCGCGGGAGGGCATGTCGAGATCCCGATCCCGCGGGCCACGGCGGTCGTCGTCGTCGAACCCGCCTCGCCGCTCCCGGTCCCCGCCCGCGCCGCCGCCGCCGCCGTAGGAGCGGAACCCACGGGAGCGGTCGAGCTCCTCCTCCGTGCGCTCTCTGGGCCCCCTGGGGAGCATCATCAGCTCCTGCGGGGTGAGCCCCTTCGGCTCCTGCGGCGCCGCGCGACGCTGCGGGGCGCCGTAGGTGGTGAACTCGGACAGCGACAGCGTGGTGCCCTTGTTCTTCTTCTTCTTGCCCCCGCCGGCGGCCGCGGTGGTCGCCTCGCGGAGGCTGGGGAAGCTGGCGGCACCGCCCGCGGCCGCGGGCGGCTCGGGGGCCGGGAAGGCCGCCGCCTTCTCCAGCTCCTCCTCCTCGCGCTCGGCGTCCAGCGCCCATGCGCCGACGCCGCCCCAGGGCTTCGCCATGGCCGATGCGAGATCTAGGGTTTGGTGGTTGCCGGAGGCGGGCGGAAGGCGAGAGGCTGGGTGGGTGGAATCGAGGAGAGGAAGGCGCGGCTGCAGGTGGTGGTGGGTTCACTGCTGGGTTGGGTTGTGTGGTAAAAGACGGTGGGGCGCACGCTAAATCCCACGGCTCCCAGGGGCGGAACCGCAAAAGTCTCGCGCCCACGGCCCACCGCCGCCCCGCCGCCTGTCTCTGAGCTGTGGGCTCGTCGCCGTCACGACCGACGAGACGGTGTGCTGGCCGACTCGTCCAAGGCGTGCGCCCTCGTGCGGCGTGCTGATTGCAGCCTGGCCGTCTGATCAATGATCATGCGCCGAAAAAAAAATACAGTACATGATCATGCGCCGACAGGGTCGGCTTCAGCCCGAGAGGTAATACAGTAATACATGAGACGATCAAATTACTCCGCATTTCTCAGTTTGGAAGATGGAACTACTAACTAATACAGTAATTTAGTTGCATTTGGAATTATGGTAATTCGAGCTACTGATTCCTGGCATTTATGTGCTGGTTCTTGGTCCAACAAATCGAAAAGAGAGAGTTGAGAGTCGTCAGAATCTGGAACTCGATGGGTGAAACACGCTGCAGTTTGAAACTTTAAAACGGCACACGTTGGTTAATATCACGACAGAATAGCATATCCTGGAAGAACTTGGGCACCAACGTAACCATTGCTTGCTCACGATCATAAGAATCTCTTTCTAGCGGCTGCTATATCCACTTTTATTGAGCAGATAAAAAGGCACCAGAATAATTTTGTGGTTCTCCTTTCCCTTCATTTTCCGTATTGGATGGAGTATTACTCTTAAACCTTTTATGAGCTCATTCTATCCGACTTCAGAGCTTATTATCAAGACCTCGAACTATATGTGTTTTTTTTTCAATATACGAATGATTTGGTAGGAGTAGGACTTTTGCCCAATCAAAAAGGCATTGCAATTGTTCACTGATAGATCAAGGAAGGACATGAACATCGAAAGTCGTCAGCTTTCCACAGATGCATGGAGTTGATAATGACAGGGAGGTCCACTGGTAGGCAGTTGGTGAAAGCGTAAGAGCGTGCCCAAAGGTTTGGCACTAGCTAGGAAATTTTCTGCCACATCACGTAAGAGTCGGCCACTAAAAATTGCTCTTCTTCATCAGACTCTTGACACATTGTTCATAAAAAAATGGGCCCAGCCTCTACCCAACCGGAGCATGCACACCATGAGAAAGCAGTGCTCTGTTTAATGTCAGGAGCTTGGGAACCGAGCGAGACTATGGGTGCGTTCGGCGTTTTAGAGTCTAAAATTTAAAGGGATCTAAACAAAAAGAATCTTGTCTTAAATAAAGTTTAATTATAAAACTAACTGTAGAACCTCCATCTAAATCGCGAGACGAATTTAATGAGGGTAGTAAAGACATGATTAGACGATATTTACTGTAGCATCACTGTAGCATCACTGTAGCAAAACATAGATTGATTAGGCTCATTAGATTCGTCTCGTAAAGATGTACCCATCTGTAAAAAGGTTTTGTCATTAGACTTTATTTAGTACTATTAATAATAAGATTCTTTTTAGAGCTAAACTTTAGAGGGGTCTAAAGAGAACACCGAACGGGCCGTACCTCTTGCACAAGAGCTAGACAAAGCTTAATTCTCTCTCCTCTCTCTTCCATCTCAGCAAAAAAAATGACACGGACCCTTAAGAGTCAGCTGATATGGCATCGTTGGGCACGCTCTAAGAGCATGGCCAAAGGTGGAGGCAGCAGCTGCTTCTAATCAGGTGCCACGTCATTTAGAGACGGAAGTAAGAGTTAGCATTTGGAATGGTGACTCTAGATGGCTAACTTTAGTTGCTCCCAATAGTTGCGCAATTTAATATTCCAGCATGATCTATGCTAAACATCAACCTTGTGGTTATGTGTGTGTTGACAACATAAACTTCACAAGTGAACAAAAGATACATATTGATAAACATACCACTCATCCGAAATTCTTCTAAAACTTTGAAATTAGCCTAAATCTGTCATGAGAATATTTCGAGTCACAAGTTACATGAGGCAAAATATCATCATGACAGACCATGATTTTTACAAGCCGAGATAATCATCTAGTACTTAAAAGTCTGATAATTAAATACACTAGCAAAGACGACCTACAGATCACTACTACTAAATACCACCGAATGCCTCCCATTGCAAGAACCATCAAAAGCCCCAAAATAGCATTGTTGTAGTCTGCAAGCACATCTGTCCAGTATTTCTCATTTTTCTTGCAATTCCCATTGATCGGGTCATTTGAATTGTGCAACCAAGCACTCACCTATAATTTAGTATACAAGATTATTGTCACGCATACCACAGAATGCAACCGAATATCTCAAAGCAAGTTCAAAATCATGGCTCCATTTACCAAACGTCTGTCCTCATCTTCTGTGTACGGCAGTCTCTTGGCCTTCCTAGCATCTTGGACATCATCTATGACGATTTGTGGGGCAGCATGTTAAGAGCCTGATGGTGCCAACGGAGCATCATGTTGAGAGCCCGATGATGCCGACGGAGCAGGTGGCCATGGTGCCGGGAACGAAGTGAGGCCATTCTGTAAATAGTTTAGTAACCCGCCTGGCGGACTGCAGTCCACACCACTGCAAAATAGATCAATCCTTGTGTAATTGCATCATGTTCTTGCAATCTGATAACTAATCCTTTACTTAACTAGTATTTAATCCAAACTAGAAGGCACGGCTCATAGAAAAAATGAATAAGGGATTAAGGAGATTAAACTAGCCAAGATCCTACCAATCCGTTCAAACTACTAGATGGTACTCTCGTACAAAAATCGCAGAAGGCATAAAGGAGATTAAAATAGGATCTTACCAATCGGATGTCTCAGAGTTCATCCCGTCCTTGGCATATGGCTGAGCGCCTTCAGATCGACCGAGTGCCGAAGAGGACGGCGGCAGTGGCGTCGGCGGCAGCGGCAGCCCAGGCAGACGAGGCCACCACGCTGCAGATGCGAACAGAGGATCCATCGATCCACCAGATGGACGCACTGTCGAGGGGAAAATGCCGGGAGGAGGGGCCATGGGCCACCAAGGTGCCGCACCGGCTGCAACCTGCACCGATGGTGGAGGTGGAGCGACCTCTCTCTTCGAGCGGCGAGGCATCACCGGTGGTTGCACAAATTTGAGGATAAATCTGTAGAGAAGATGAGGAGAGAAGTAAAAGGATATGGCCTTTTGGGCGTGAGGGGAAAAAATCAGTGAGACTTTGGCGCGCCGGGGAGTGATTTCGCGCGCTCCACGCCTGGGATCAAAGGATTTGGCGCGAGGAGCACTTGATCCGCGCGGGGGGAAAACGCGTGCACAAGAGCCAGTTCGGTCTCCAAGCAGACTCTACGCTGTCTCTTGCCGTCTCGATTTCTGTAAGAGGCTGCCTCTTGATCAAGAGGCAGTTCCCTTCTCTTTCCTCCTTCTCTTTCCTCCATGTAGGATCAATGCTGACATGTCCACTCTAAGAGTTAGCTGAGTTGGACCCGTTGGGGACGCTCTAAAGGAGTTATCTTTAGTTGGCCATCTGATGATTAAACAACCTGCTTACCGTGCAATTGCAAATATGCAATGTGCGGGCAGTATCATCAACGCTGTGACGGCTGACTAGTGAGGAATATCCCCAGCATATAATTTGCTGCCGGATTATACTTCCATTATGTTGCCATCAAACATATTTTTGTTCTCTTTATTTTTATGGACAAAGTCAGAACCATTCAAGCCTAATACTTGGGAAGAAAGTTTGAAACACTGACGCCGCAGCATGAAACAACAGCAACATTGGCCTTGGTAACCTGTCTTAAAAGATGTATGAACACTAGTGCCAACCTGAATTTCACGATGGCAATTGGCAGCGTGAGCACGAGCACTAATGGTTGCGAGGAACTTTCACTGCGAGAGAGCACTACAGGGAGAAGTTTGTACTAAGCAGGAAATTTGACAGAAATAAGGCACTGGATTGACTTTCCAGTCCGCCCGAACAAAGTAGAGCAGACAGGGTAGTGAAACTTTTTTCAGGAGTCAGTGGGAAATTCTGAATGATTGATCTCGCAAGGGAAGTAAAACGTGAATTCTCACATGAATGATGGGTAGAACCTCCTCAGTTTCTACCCCTTTTGAGTTTTGGTTTGCTTATGAGAAATTTCAAGGCAAATCAAGTACAAAAAAAGGGCCAAGCTAAAAAGAAAATGCAAGAGGGCCAATTGGGACTTGGGAGGCCTAAATCTCGACCCATTCCCTCTCTTTGGGCCAGGAATCTGAACTAAATTTTCGGTCCACATACGTCACATGAGCCAGAATTGAACTTTCTAAACAGGGCACGAAGAAGGAAAACCTCTCAAAAAAGAAAAGAAGAAGAAGGAAATAATAAGAGACACAAGCACAACGTAAGATGTAAGAGATTAACAGAATGAGAAAGATTCAGATATTAAATGGACAGAACAAATCAGAGAATGTACATTTGTCTTCTTGAGTGCTACATACAATTAACGATGCGGTTGTGAGACTGAACAAATTGGAGAACTATCACAGTAAGGAATAATAATATGAATTAAACAATATGGAAAATAGGAACTGTTGGAAAGATTTGAGCTTCAGATGCCTGAAAACCAAAAAGAATGTTGTTGACTTGTTGTTATCATCAGGTTTCAGTCCACCGAGGGATGGAGCAGCTACTCGGACATGTCAGAGTCCTGGGCGGGCACAACCGCCAACCTTCCCACCCGCGCCGCGTACACGCTGCAGTCAGCCGCCGCTCTCCCCTTCCGCGCCGCCGCGCGGCGGTCGTCGAGGTAGTGCTGGTAGACGTAGGAGAGGAAGCCCCACACAGCCATGAGCATGGCCACCACCTTGATGCCGGTCATCTTGTCCCCGAAGAAGACGACGGCGAAGATGGGCACGAGCGGCAGCGCCAGTGTGCTGGTCACGTTAGCGAACAGCGACGAGACCCTGGTGATGAGCCGCACGGCGCCCAGCGTCTCCGCCTGCCACCCCAGCGCGATCCCCACCAGCGTCGCCACGTACCTCACCTTCCCGTTCTCGAACCCGGCCATCTCGCCGTGTACCGCCCTCCACTCTCCCGACGCGAACAGCGCCACCACCGACACCGTGGACGCCACCACGTTGGTGCACACCTGCATCTTGAGCACCCACCGCAGCGTCCTCGTCCAGGATGAGCGCGTACCCGGCCGACGCGGACAGCGTGAGGACGAAGCCGAGCGCGTATTTTCCGGGCGGGATCTTGCTGGTGGTACTCCCGTCGGTGGAGGAGCCGACGCTGAGCAGCGCGGCGAAGAAGGTGAGCACGACCACGGAGTTGAAGATGAGCGCCGTGAAGCGCTGCGCGTTGATGAGGCGCGACGTGACGGAGTTGAAGGCCTGCTGCGTGGCGGCCACCAGCGAGAAGGTGGACACGGGGATGTACAGCATGGCGTACGAGTACATGAGGTTGTCGCAGCCGATGACGAGACCGAGTTGATGGGCCCTTGTAATAACAAACATCCCATTTGCTGGAGTCGTCTGGGTATCCGAAGTCAACCGTGCATGTCTTTTTTTTTTGAGATATTACACAGTACAACTCAGACACTCACAACGCACGCACACTCACCCCTATGAACGTACATACGCAAACCCTACCCCTATAAGCATCTTCGAAGACTGAGCCGGCAAATTCTCCAGATTCCCGAAGTCACCACTGGCGCCTCGTTGTCGACGGCCTCGTCGAATACCGCTGAAAGCACAAATGCCGTTAAATCCTAGAAAATTCGCTCCCACCGGGAGTCGAACCCAGGACCTCAAAGGTGCTACTCGGTTGCCTTAACCACTAGACCAAGATCCCTTTCACAACCGTGCATGTCTTAATCTGAAGTCAATTGTACATTAATCGACAGAGCTCGTATATGGAGCTCTTTAAGTGTGCCAAGGGGCAAGGGTAGATAGTAGGGATACGGAGGATGGTTGAGAAGACGGCACTTCCATAATTCAGTGTCACACTTTTTTTCGAGCTCTGCCATTGGCACGTCAAGTATTCACGTCCAGAGGTAGTATAAAGACAAAAAAATCGATGATAAATGACATGAAAAACTGCTATAGCCCTAATGACTTACATGCTTCGATTATCTACTTTTTTATCTTGCATCATTGGTGAAGTAATGGTAGTGGGGAGTGCAAATGTTGCAGTTCTTAAAAGTGGTATTCATCACTGAACAAAAAGAAGTGACGATCTAAGGTCAACTACTGTACATAGAGCAGCTTGGGGCATTTATCCGAGGTCAACTACTGCACATAGAGCAGTTTGGGGGCATTAATCTACTGTCCATAGTATTTAACACCTCATGGATGCTTTTTGCGATCGAAGAACGGCATACAAGATCTATGGTAGATTTGACTGCGTCATGCTACAACTTCCAAGAACACGCAAACCTGTACTCCTGTAGTGGTGAGTTCTGAACCGAATGGAAAAAACGACTTATAAATAGCAAAATGGAACTAAAATATGTTTTAATCAAGGCAATATAATGCTGGCTTCAAAGTACTGCTGTATATAACTAAGCTTAAGATGCTCATTATGGAGCCAGGATAGGAGTGCATTGCGAATCATTAGCAAGGAGTGCAAAGAACGCAGTGGGAAATAATTGAAACAACGTATCATCCACCTGGTACTAAGTTTCAGCCAACAATATGACACTAGCACAAGAATTTCAGCTCCAGATAAGAGGTACGTACGTCATAAATTCATGATCTCTTTTTACTCCCTGCTTCGTTAAGCTGTTCACTGCTTCACTACTGAAGGATTTGAGGTCAAAGCAGTGTCTTGCACGAACGAAATGCACGCGTAATGGCCTCTTACAGAGCTTTGTTTCATTCTGCCTGCTTTGTTTCTGAAACTTCATTTTCACCTAGATACTGCAGGCAAGGAATACAGTCATGGCGACAGCTGGGATGGGCCGGAACCAGCCACGTGTGGCCTCAAGAGACGCGGCGCTCGACGGTGGGTACCGGTGCTGGTGGACATGCTGATGATGCTCTGCGGGGAGGCCATGGCCACCCTCCTCGGCCGCCTCTACTACAACGCCGGCGGCAAGAGCATGTGGCTGGCCACGCTCGCGCACTCCGCCGGCGCGCCGCTAATGCTCGTCCCGCTCCTCCTCACGCCGCGGGATGCCTCCGCCGCCGGGGAGCCCCGGCCGGCCGCGGGCAAGATCGCGGCCATATGCGTCGGCCTCGGGCTCCTCATCGGCTGCGACAACCTCATGTACTCGTACGCCATGCTGTACCTGCCGGTGTCCACCTTCTCGCTGGTGGCCGCGACGCAGCTGGCCTTCAACGCCGTCACGTCGCGCCTCATCAACGCGCAGCGCTTCACGGCGCCCATCCTCAACTCCGTCGTCGTGCTCACCTTCTCCGCGGCGCTGCTCGGCTTCGGCTCCGACGACGACGACGTCGCCAGCTACCACGTGCCGCGCGGCAAGCGCGCGGCCGGCGTCGCCCTCACCCTGGCCGCGTCCGCCGTGTACGCATTGCTCCTGTCCCTCTTCGAGGCCACCTTCGAGACGGTGATCCGGGCGCAGACGCTGCGGTGGGTGCTCACGATGCAGGTCTCCACGAACGTGGTGGCGTCGGCGGCGTCGGCGGCGGCGCTGCTCGCGTCGGGGGAGTGGAGGACGATCCGCGGCGAGATGGCGGCGTTCGAGCACGGGATCGCGTCGTACGTGGCGACGCTGGCGGGGATCGCGGTGGGGTGGCAGGCGGCGGCGCTGGGAGCCGTGCGGCTCATCGCCAGGGTGTCGTCGCTGTTCGCCAACGTGACGGGCACCCTGGCGCTGCCGCTCGTGCCGGTGCTCGCCGTCGTGTTCTTCGGGGATAAGATGACGGGCGTCAAGGTGGTGGCCATGCTCATGGCCGTGTGGGGGTTCCTCTCCTACGTGTACCACCACTACCTCGACGACCGGCGCGCGGCGGCGCGGAAAGGGAGAGTAGCGCCGGGTGACTGCGTCTGCACGGCGCTGATGGGAACCCAGGCTGTTGTGCCAACTCGGAAACCCGACGTAGACTACTGAGCTGGAGCTTTTCCATGGCTTTCTTTGCCTCGACGATATATCTTTTTGATGTTCAAAGACTGAGTAAGCTATATTTTTTGTCTGTGATCCCGAAATTTTCAGTTTTCTTTGGCTCGACTGTAGAATTTTGTCATAGGGTTGCAAGATTTGTTTTGTTCAGAATTTTATTTTGCAATAAGTTGTTTGAACAATGGAATGAATCATACGCCGTGAACTTCAATGTTTCTGTACCATCATTGTGTTCATAATAAGTAGAAGGAAAACAATTCTGAACATCTTGCTATATGAGTTTAACTGTTTAAGCAACACTAACGAAAATGCAAAGATAGAAGATGCAATCTGGCCCATATTGTTGGCCCAGTGTACGACATTATGGGCTGGCCCGATATAATTGATTTAGTTTTTTAGCTGCAAATGACGGACCGGCTTTTATCTGTCTGCTACTCATTGCTCAAAAAAAAAAAAAAAAAAACAAATCCGTCTGCTACTCTGCTTCCTTTGTGCCAGGCTGTCGTCGCCAGTCCGAGAGCTCCCGCACCGCAATGGCCGTCGACGCGAAGCTCTCCGTCTCCGGCGCGGCCCTCGCGGCGATCCTCGGCTGCTGCAACTCCGCCGACGGCGACTGCGACGGGCTCCTCTTCGGCCGCGCGGCGCACCTGCCCGCCCCTCCCCCGTCGCTCTTCGACGACGACTCCGCTCCCGTCTCCTCCGCGCCATCCCTCACCATTTCCATCGCCGGCCACGCCTCGCTCGGCCGCCCCTCCTTCGTCTCCTACCCCCTCGGTCGCTTCCAGCTCCACACATCCTCCTTCCCCGCCGGCACCGCAGTCGGATTCTTCTCATCCCGCCGCCGCACGGCGCCCCGGCCCTCCATGCGCGAGGCGGCCCTAGCCCACTCCCTCTCCAAATCCCTCGCCCTAACCCACCCCGTCGTCTTCCTCCTCGTATTGCCCTCCTCCTCCCCCAACCTCGCTGTCCACTCGTTCGACTACCGCGCCTTCCTCCTCGTGGACTCCCGCTTCGTCCCCTCCACCCTCCATGTCGTCAACTTGGGCCCCGGTTTCCGTGACCAGTACCACGCCTTCGCGGCGGAATCTCCGATGCCGTGGATGCCGCCTCAGGCGCCGGCGGGGGGCTACAGCATGGGAGAGGAGAAGGCCATGGATCGGATGGTGGAGGGATTCGGGATGAGGAGGGTGGAGGGGTTGGTGACCTCAGCCACGGTTCATGCGGCCGAGATGGAGGAGATGTACGCTGCCATGCTGAGGAAACTGGAGGGGCTTGCCCGACAGGTGGAGGAGAGCAATGAACTAGTGCTTCAGCAGGTAGTTATTCGGCTATGAAATCCTGAGATCTTTGCTTGTAATGTTTTATATATGATTGATTTACTGAAATTTTCAGTTCGTGGACAAATGCATTGCTTTCATAGCGTGATGCAACATTTCTGATCTATAGCCCATAGGTTCGAATCTTTGCAACACAGTTAAGTAGATACGTCGGTTAATAGGATTTTTTTTTCTTTTTTTTTCAGAACAGGGCACTGCCCTGGAATTTCATTACCTGGGTAACGAAACCACCACATGTTCACATAGTTCGTACTGGAAAGTAAATGCGTGAAAGTAAAAAAGTCCTAAGTATTTAGACTGCCAGCGTGCTTGCCGTACGATGCAGAGGATCATCCAGCAAGCACCATACACGACTCCATACAACTTATTACAGCAGTAGCTCCTTGACTGCAAACTGAAGAACTGAACAGATGGATGCCCCTTCTTGAGTTGTTAACCTGAGCTTGTTCGCTTTTCTTGCTTGCCGAACGATTGCTTCATCCATTTGTGATTGCGCCTCCCTGGACTTCATTGCTCCCTCCTCCTTGTCTTGGGTGGTAGTGGATAGCCGTCTGCTCCAGAGCTTGCGCTCCTTCGGCGAGTGCTTCTCCATCACCCTCCTTTTGCATTCCTGTCCAGTATTTCAAAAACGAGCAGGCATAACAAATGATCTCAGTAGGAGATCTCACCACTTTTTTGTCAAAGCAAACTTTGTTACGAGTTTTCCAAATTGCCCAACAAATGTCTGCTAGCCCCACCATATAAAATTTCTTTCCAGCAGGTAAAAAGTAGTTTACCCATACTAGGTATTGATCAATGTTTTCAGGTCTGCAATTTGCACCTATAACCTGAGCTACTAGGCTCCACACATATTTGATTACCCCACATTTAAAGAAAAGGTGCTCTATTGTCTCATCTTGATCACAGAATGCACATTTTGCATCTCCATGCCAGTTTCTCCTGAGCATATTATCTTTCGTGAGAGTGGCCTCATGATACAATTGCCACATGAAAATTTTAATTTTCAACGGTAATTTGGCTTTCCAGATTATTTTAAATCTGGGTTCTAGCTCATCTGTGCATAGCTTATCATACATTGATTTCACTGAAAACTTTCCGGAACCTTCCCAAAGCCATTTTGGCGTATCGTCAATATCCGAAAGGGATACTATACACAGGATGTTTCTAATTTCACTAAGTTGGTTCTGAAGCTGCTCATCAAGCCATCTTGAGAACTCCAGGTTCCAGTTACGATTGGCGAAATTTGCTACAGAACCAGATTTTTGCTTACATACCATATACAGTTCTGGGCATTTCTCTTTCAGAGTAAACTGTCCACACCATTTGTCACTCCAAAAGTCAATTTTTTTCCCATTTCCCAGTCTCCATACCCTACCTTTGTCATAGCATTCTTGCACCTTGAGTAGGTCAGCCCAAACAGGTGAGTCTGATTGTTTATGCTTTATTTGTGAGGGGCACTTGTTTTTCATATACTTTTTTTGTACAATCTCTTGCCACATTCCTGAGCTGGATTCTATTTTCCACCACCATTTGCATAGAAGGCTCACATTCATTTTCCTGAGGTCTTTAATCCCCAGGCCACCTTTCTTTTTTGGTTTGCAAACAATTTTCCACTTAACTAAGTGGTATTTTCTCTTTTTGCCACCTCCTTGCCAAAAGAATCTTTTTCTTATGACATCCATTCTTTTAATCGTGGTCTTTGGTAAAAGGTACATAGACATATGGTATATTGGTATACTAGTCAGGCTGGAGTCTATTAAGGTTTTTCTGCCCCCACTGGACATTGACCCTCCTTGCCAACAGTCTAGCCTTTTGGTCAGTTTTTCCTCAATCAGAGCCCAGTCTATAACATGTAATCTAGTATATGACACAGGCACACCTAGGTACTTGATTGGCCACTGGCCAATTGCACAATTGAACATTCCAGCATATTCGGTGGCTTTATGATCATCATAATGGATTAAGAGGAGTTCGCTTTTTTGAAAGTTTATTTTTAAGCCTGACATCGCCTCATACATATACAAAAGGAGTTTCATATTTAGTGCATTCTCTGGTGATTCCTGTAAGCATATTATGGTATCATCTGCATATTGTAACGCTACAATTCCATTTTGAACATACTGTGGAACAAGACCAATAAGCATGCCATTTTGTTGAGCTTTTTGTATCATTTTCGCCAGAGAATCAGCAGCTAAATTAAATAAGAAAGGAGACAGGGGATCTCCCTGTCTCACACCTTTGCCACTCTGGAAATAGCTCCCCATTTTGTTGTTCACTTTTACGCATAGGGTACCTTTCTGCACCACTGAAGCTATCCAGTTACACCATTTCTCGTTGAACCCTCTACCTTTCAAACAATCAAACAAGAATTCCCAGCTGATTTTGTCGTAGGCCTTTTCAAAGTCCAGTTTCAGAACTATGCCATTCGATTTTGTGATCTTGGCATCATGAACTATTTCATGTAAACACATTATCCCATCCATTATATTTCTCCCTTTGATAAAAGCATTTTGACACTTATTAATGATCCTGTCCATATATTTTTCCAACCTGACAGTTAGGACTTTAGTGAATATTTTATATTTTACATTCAGAAGGCAGATGGGCCTATATTGCTGGATCTTATTTGCTTCCTTCAACTTAGGTAGGAGAGTGATGACTCCATAATTCAATCTGTTAATATCCAGCTTATCACTATGGAAATCATCAAACAGATTCAACATGTCTTCTTTAATAATTTCCCAACAACTTTGATAAAATTCTACAGGAAGGTGATCAGGTCCTGGGGCTGTGTTTTTACTCATAGAAAACACTGCCTCTTTCACCTCTTCCTCAGTGAACGTCGGTTAATAGGATTTGGGAGAAAAGTTAAACATTCTGGTTCAAAATGATTGTGTTCGGAATTGTTGCAGAAAAAAAAAGTAGACTGGTCTTCTCTCCTTAGAATTAATATCTTTCTTTTGGCAAACCAAACTAAATCCAATTCTTCTGCATGATCTGTTTTGCACACAGAAAGTAATTACTTACTCCTTTATTTTTTGTGAGAAGTTTAGAGTAATTAGTTACTCCTTTGTTTTCTGTGAGAAGTTTAATCTTCTTATTTTGTTAATAACTGCTTATAAATTTTGTAAACAACTTGTGTTATGAATCGGCGCCGGGGCCTCAGCCCACGGGCACAAGAAGAGAGAGACCTAGTCTTCTTCTTCCTTGCCTACCTTCTACTCCACCCTTGTACCCTATATATAAGAGCCTAGGACCCTAACCCTCGCGGGCTCCGCCGGCCCATAAGGCCCAGCCGACTGCCCATAACATTCCATCCCTCCTTACGAGCAGCTCGCCCACGAGCTGCAATCAAACTACCTAAACAACGACGATCATACTAAAACGACACCGACTCAATATTAAGCCTTTTACATCTCGGCTTACAATTAAAAAAAAAACTTATTCCTAACTTGACTCGAAGAGACCTCATGCTGCCATCGACTGATGACTCAGGACTTAATAGAAAAAAATTCTGGACGTATGGCTGAAGCAATAACAGCAGCTCGAGTGAAGAGGCAGTATTAAGCCATTCAGGCCAGGGTTAAAACGGAGGCGTGTCACGTGTGCATCAAGGACATAAAATGGAAGTTCATTTTGTTGCTTTATGCGCAAACCTTTTTGCATTTGTAATCTGACATTTTTCACTCGATTAAATTTGCAAATCATGATTTGGCTGGCATATCGTAGGATGTCCCAAGGGCTGAGATGAAGTAACTTGTGAAACAGATGGTCTGTGGGTTGGCCCATAGGCAGATACATTTTGTGCAGGAGCTAAGTCAGCTGGAAACAGTTAACATGACACTCGCTAAATGACTTTTTAGTTTTAGAATTAATACTCCTGACGAGGGTACAACAATGTTCTGTGTTATAATTGTGGCAGTTTGAGTCGTTGAAAGTTGAAGCAAATTGATGAACCTCTGGATACTAGAGTGAACTAGGAAACGGAAGAGAACAAAGTGTTGAGTTTTAAGGTAGTTGCTAGTTTTCATTATGGGTGGAAAAGAGTGACCCTAAGGATACCTTATAATCCTACTTAGTTCAAAAAAAAATGAACTAGATTTTCAGAATCCACCTACTTTTGAAAACTAGTTCATTTTGTTGAACTAAAGAGGGTCGGAGGGTACCCTTAGGTGCAGCTTCCCTAGTTTTCATCTAGCAAGCTTTGAACAATTAAATTAGTAGAACTAGTGCAAAATTTGATTTTCTAGTTAGACAAACAGTTAGAACACTTGCTTCCATGTTACGCAACTTCTTTTTGTAAGTATTGTTGGTTTTGGGTAGGCCCTTGAGTGACTCTAACTATTGCACATCAGGATTCATCAAAGAATTAGTTTTTAGATTGAAAAGCTACAAGAGGTTAGATGCTGTTGATCTTGGCTCGTGACTGTGATCTCATTATCCGCTTAATTTGTGTGGAAGGGACTTTGACACGCGAGTTAGAAATATTATAAACAAATGTGTTGAAGCTGGGTAATATTACATTAGATTATCCATTGAACAAATTTAAGCGCATGCATATCACATTTGCCAAAGCATCTTTTATGCTATTTTCGTTAGTAGTTGCTTTCTACCAGTTTATTTCTTCATCACAATTTTGGCAAGAGTTAGTTTTAGACGTGTTACTAGTATCAACAGCAATTATCTTTTTGAACATGTGCTCTTGAGCTCACTATGAACTTCCATTTTTTGTTTTACTTTTTTGGTCTATGATAATTTGTTGTGCTGTTATTATTTTGTAGGAATGTCAGAATTCATTGCTGAGGAAACAATTTGCTGGACTGATGTAGGGAGAGTTTTGTGCACCAAGGTACGTCTTGATTTATCCTTGCTCTGATATGTGTGATGTTTCATTTGTTTGTTCAAGATCTTTCTGCTGTTTGGGTTTCTTATATATTTGCACTCTTTTAATTGACAAACTACATATTGCCTCACCATTAGTCAAAACGTCAAATCATACTAGAGAATCCACCGTGCTCAATGCTGATCTCTCCCTGTGTTTATATGTTTCAATGATGTAAGAATCGCCTTGCTTTTATGTGCTTGTGCTATGTGCAAGAGTTTGTGAGAGGTTTAGAGGGGGATACTTGGCGTGAAGGGATTAGAGCAGTTGCTGATCCAGGGCAGCAGCCCTTGGGTTGATGTCAGGGGAGACAGAGGGTTGAGGGAAATTCCCCTAAAAATCGCATCCTCCTGAAGCATGCTTGACATTCACTGCTGTATCCTCCATTTTCATATGTATTACGCAAAATTGACTTGTTCCATTTTATTTTATCGGGCAAACATTAGTAGGAACGCCGGTAAGGTGATTGTCGCTGCCAGTTGGGCCTTGATCGGAACTTTTCTTACATGCTGCTTATAACTTCACGCTGATCTTTCTATTCATCTTGTTTGGCAGGGTTTATGTATAGCAAAAGAGGAGCTTGAGGTTCCAAGGTAGAAGGATGTATAGGATCATCTTTCTCCTCGTGCTTAAGGGTGAAGACTTAGAAGTTGCTCTTGCTCGTTGTTCATTGTGAGCAGAAGATTCAGAGGTCCAAGGGTAGAAATTCATTGTGAGCAGAATATTCAGAGATCCAAGTGTAGAGATTGGCATGAACTTTCTGTAGCGCTAAACGCGGTTGTGTACATGTTTTGGTGGGACAGGGTAGAAATTGACGTCTTCTTGGCTGATACATTCTGTGGGCGCATCGCACTCGCGTGGGCGAGAAAAGGACGGCCTCTCGCGCACCTCCCCGCTGCTGCCATACATGTATATGGGCCCGTCAGCTGCTGTATTAAATTTTGGCCCAGCTGACCACGGAAGCTTGCTCCACAATTGTTTAATACCTGAGGCTGTCTGACAATGACCAATGGTGCTCATTTTCTTTGCCGAATTATGACAGATGCACAAAGTAAATTTAAGGTTCATAATTACACATCTTAACATTCCTCCTACATATTAATTAGAATATAATTGATTGTCATAGTATTTATACTATATTATACATTCCATTATTTTGTAAACATAAACAATATTATTATAGATTAAAGAAATGATATGCTAGTTTATGACCAGTGTTCCACTAGTTTACCACAAATGTTCTAGTGGCTCACCAATTATGTTTTGCTAGTTGTTGACCTGTGTTCCGCTAGTTTACCACAAATGTTCCATTAGCTCATGAACAATGTTCTGCTAGTTGATGACCAGTGTTCCGCTGGTTTACAAGAAATGTTTCATTAGCTCGCGAACAATGTTCTTTTAGTTGATGACTAGTGTTCCACTAGTTCATGTAAAATATTGTGCTAGTTTATGAAAAAAGTATATATCACGGTTTTAACTTATTAAGATGTGGTAAGCACACAACCAATAATTGCAGAAAAATAAGCACATTACCATGAGAAAAAAAGGAAATAATAAAACACATCACCAAGATTAGCATTGCTTTAAAAGTTGTAGGAATATAAAACCTGCATGAATTATAAAAATATACAACACGTCATAAGAAATATGAAGAATTGAAAAATTAGCTTGAAATAAGTTGGAAATTGGAAAATATATGATAAAGAAAAAAGTCATAAAAATGGCTGGAGAAAAATCAGGAACTCATATGGGACCCACAAGGCTGGAGATGACACAAGTGATGCAACGGACTTCGTCACAGTGCAATGCGAGGAAACCGGCAAACACAACTTCCCATGAGGAGGCGTCACGCCCCACGAGCGTCCAGCCTTAGGTGACGGGGGCCGATCGCACTCGCGTGTGCGAGCGGACAAGCCACTCTCGCGCACCTGGCGCGGGCGCGGCCGTGCGGAACGTGGTAGCGCCGGGCCCACTTGCTTTGCGGACGAGCTCGTTTTTCTACTCCGGCCCCGGGTGCGCGCTTTTTCTTCTTTTGCTGCGGCTTTTATTTTCCATTCGCGGGATTTTTTTTCCTTGGCTATACACACGAATTTTTATAATAGTATAGTCGTACTACAGTTACATCATAAACATAAAAAAAATTGAACATGGAAAGGAACAAATTTTAGGCATTGAACAATTTTGTATGAGCCTAAAACATTCTAATACATGCACCAGAACACTTGAGTACATTCTGCTTGAAACAAATTGTTTGGGAACCGAAACAAATTACTTGTATACATGAAACAAACTATTTATGGACATGGAACAAATTATCTACGTGTTTAGAACAAATTGTTTTGGAAAACCGGAACAAATAACTCGTATACATGGAACAAACTATTTAAATACCTGAAACAAATTATCTACATGTTTGGAACAAATTGTTTGGGAAGCCGGAACAAATAACTCGTATACATGGAACAAATTGTTTGGAAAGCCGGAACAAATATCTCGTATAGATGGAACAAATCATCTATATGTTTGGAACAAATTGTTTGAGAAGCTGGAACAAATAACTCGTATACATGGAACAAATTGTTTGGGAAGCCGGAACAAATATCTCGTATAGATGGAGCAAGCTATTTAAATACATGGAACAAATCATCTATATGTTTGGAACAAATTGTTTGGGAAGCCGGAACAAATAACTCGTATACATGGAACAAATTGTTTGGAAAGCCAGAACAAATATCTCGTATACATGGAACAAACTATTTAGAGATATGGAACAAAACATCTACATGTTTGAAATAAAATATTAGATATATGAAACAAATCATTTATATGTTTGGAACAAACAATCATGCGTAAAAAAATATTGTTTAGAAATCTAGAATGAATAAACTATATGCATGGAACAAATATTTTTACCAAGCTGAAACAAAATAGTTGTAAGCATTTTATCTCCCATAACCGGGGTGTGGGAAAGATGAATCACCATTCGTAATAAAATGTAAATAAGATAGGAATAAATACAATAATAACCGTTGATGAAAGAAGAAAAGAAAAGAAAGGTTCGCAAAAAAAATAAAAAAAAATAGCACTGGGTTATCTGGAAGCATTGGACCAAAACTCAATGCACTAATGGGCCGACGAATCAAGCTAGCTTTTCTGTCATCAAAATTGATTCGGGCCGACTTCACACACTACTGGGCCGGAGGAGTGCTCGTGGGCCAACGAAAACACAGCTCCCCTTCACGTAACGGAGTGGGACGTCCGCGTGCGCGAGACTCGCCTTCGCCTCGCGTATGCGAGTGCGATGGATGGCGTTAGGTGACGACGCGAGTCATTGGAAGGTGTGCGAGAGTTGGTTTCGGCTCGCGTATGCGAGTCCGATGATTGCCGACATTCTGTTCTTTGATGTGCGCTGAGGAAGATAATTGGTTCCTAGTTTTGTTTGTTCCGTTGGTCCCTAACTTCTCTGATTTTGTTGACGATCCCGATCACACGACGGAAGCATGCGTTTTTTTGTGACGGTTAAGCTCTCGCTGCTGCGGGAAGCCCAGGCAAATTGATCTTAGTCTATAGATTTAGGGAAAATCCCGTATATGCCATCGGTTAAACTTTTATTCCCGGATCCGTCATCGGTTAAATCTATTTCCCTTATATGCCATTGACTTAAAAAATTTATCTCTTTTATGCCACTATTAACCATTTAACTGTGGTTTAGTGAGTTGAGTCACTGTAGCTGTGTGATTATTGTAGCAGCGGATGAATATTTTCACCATTTATGTGTATGATAACTTCAAAATAAGTTACATGATTTTTATTACTTTAAAGTTGCTATAAATAAAAAACTTCTTCAACCATAAAAATTTATGTCAGTTATTTTAAAGTTATTAGAGAACTCCGTGCACACAAAAATTTGCATATAGATGAACAGTTGTAAAATGTTGTAAAATTATTCAAATCTCGTACACACAAAATGTTGCAACTATTCATGGGCCGCTACATTAATCCTGCAGCTACAGTACCACAACTCACTAAACCACAATTAAATGGTTAATAGTGGCATAAAAGAGATAAAATTTTAAAGTCGGTGGCATATAAGGGAAATAGGTTTTACCGATGGCAGATCCGGGATTAGAAGTTTAACCAATGGCATATAAGAGATTTTCTCATGGATTTATGAGAACATTATACTGATAAGATGCTGCATCATTTATCGAGAAAAATATAAGATGCTGCATCATTTTGATGGCGACGGGTCCTCATCATCCCAAGAATGGAACTTTGCTTTCCTTGGCTCGGCCAATATTTTTGCCAAGAAAGATTCCCTGAAACACCTAACTGATGGGCCAATTTGTCAGAGACCCTCAACTATGCTTGGGAAATAAGCTTAAATAGACTCAATTATCAGTAATCGGAGCAACCCAAGGGCTAAACCGAAAAATAACCCACGTATCCATCTCCACCTTTCCTTTCTTCTCTTTCTTTCCCGGTCGCTACCCTCCCTCCCCACCCGGCCGCCCTCCTCCGCGATCGCAATTCGCCTCCGTCCGCGCGACTCCGACCCTTGCCTCCCCCGATGGCGCGGCGATCCGCCCCCCTCCTTCGCCGTCTCGTCTCCTCCGCCCCGCCGGCGCCGCTCCCGGGTCATGGCGGCGGCGCGCGCCGCACGGTGACCTACATGCCCCGGCCCGGGGACGGCACCCCGCGCGCCATCACGCTCATCCCGGGAGACGGCATCGGGCCCCTCGTCACGGGCGCCGTGCGGCAGGTCATGGAGGCGATGCACGCGCCCGTCTACTTCGAGACCTACGACGTCCACGGCGACATGCCCGCCGTGCCGCCCGCCGTCGTCGAGTCCATCCGCCGCAACAAGGTCTGCATCAAGGGCGGGCTCGCCACCCCCGTCGGCGGCGGGGTATCCTCCCTCAACATGCAGCTGCGCAAGGAGCTCGACCTCTACGCCTCGCTCGTCCACTGCTCCAACATGCCCGGCCTGCCCACCAGGCACCAGGACGTCGATATCGTCGTCATCAGGGAGAACACCGAGGGCGAGTACTCGGGGCTTGAGCACGAGGTCGTGCCCGGGGTCGTCGAGAGCCTTAAGGTACGGCCAATTTCGTATGCATTTTTCTCCGCTTCGGTTGGGGGATCGTAACGGTGCGTTGATGGATGTGTGTGCTTTTCCAGCTGTTATCATGAAATTCGTGGGTCCTATCACTTGTATTGGTCATAGATTCGGTAGATTGTGCAGATCATAGTTCTTTTGATGGATGGAATCATGCAGTTCCCTATTTCCTATCAAAATAATTGACATCGTTGGAGCATCAAGAAAATGTATTTATAATGGAGGTGATTTTGTTAGCTCGTTAGATCAAATTCGTGTCAAATTGAATTAACCTGACTTTGTGGCCTCTGACAATTTTATAGGTAAGAAGATTAAGTTTACTGTTTGTTGTTCCTGAAAAGAAAATATTGTCTGTTCAGTTATATGTATTGTTGTAGTAGTCAGTTCATGTCTCACATGGCTGCAGCTGCAGCTATAGTATAGTTGCCAGCCTTGGCACATAGAACTGCAACACTTTGCCTCCAAAATTGTGTCATTAAGGATGAGATGGTGCCAACTCAATCACATTTTCATTCGATGTTTGGTATTGTGCATCTTGAGATGTAGACTGCTAGGTGTACTTTTATCAGCATGAATCTATTTGATGGAATCCACAGCTCACTGTTAGGCTTGTAAGTTTTATATTTAATATAACTATGCATTTGCAGTCGACTCAGCTTTAAAGCTGCTATTCTAGTTCATGTAAGTACATCCTGTAGCATACCCTATAGAGCTTGTGGAACATGTACTGTTGTGACTTAACTGTAGCGTGACATGTTGGGAGGTTAGGTCATGGCTTGGGAATGGCCGAGATAATCGAATGGTATTAAGTTATTAACTGTGTTTATTTGTTGATTCCCTTGAATGTATCGCATTGCCAATGCACAAATATATTTCGATATCAAATGGATCAAAATATGGTTAAGCCTTTTAGCAGTTTTGTAGTATTTTATTTCCCATGAGGTAATAAAAGACTTTGCTCAAGAAATTGTTACGAAATAAAATTAACTCATCATATGTTTTTCTCTTTAGTTCTTATCTGAATCTTTTCTCTTCGTACCCTCACTAATTGGGCTTCCTAGGTGATCACAAAGTTTTGCTCTGAGAGGATTGCAAAGTATGCTTTCGAGTATGCTTACCTTAACAACCGAAAGAAAGTCACTGCAGTGCATAAAGCAAACATCATGAAGCTTGCTGATGGTTTGTTCCTGGAGTCTTGCCGTGAGGTTGCTTCAAAATATCCTGGTATTCAATACAATGAAATCATCGTTGACAACTGCTGTATGCAACTTGTTGCGAAGCCTGAACAATTCGATGTTATGGTATGAATCTAAATTCTAAGCATTTTTCTCTATATATTACTCAGCCTGGATTATCCGTATTTTTTAAGTTTTCTTTTACTGCATTGATTTCTTTGTGTCTGCTTGTTCAGTCTAAAATGTATTTATTTCTTATTATTTGGTTAATAAAGTATGTGCCAAAATTTCCAAATGATCAGGTGAATAGTATAATGGAGGCCTACTTTTTGCTATTGCTAGAAGAATAAGATTTGTACTGTACAATAGTAAGCATACTAAGTTTTCCTAAAGAATAGTATTTGCTCCTGTTTCTCTATTGATAAATGCAAGTTCTTCGGGGTTTTTTTTTATGAAAGGAGTTCTATACCTCCGGCATAACATGATAAAAAAAACGTAGAATGCCCTGGTGGAGAACCATGCTGTTATATATATAAAAAAGTTCTCTTCTCAAGATTTACATCAAACAGATGAAGTTCCATTTTTATGATAATGGAATTTTTTCTGAGTTATATATTAGACCAGTTTAAAATAGTGCAAACACATCTTTGTTAGGCTAAAATGTGAGGATTGAAACAAGTAGTTGCCCAGTGTTGCTGACTTAATCATTTTCTTATTTGTAGCCATTATTTTCTGCTTCCTGAATTCTCTAATGCTCCCTTTCAAGTATTATGATGTCTGTGAATTACCTTCAGAATTCATTCTTGTTCTCTTTGGGCTCTACTGGCAGGTTACACCTAATCTTTATGGCAATTTGGTGGCTAACACGGCTGCAGGTATTGTTGGTGGGACTGGTGTCATGCCTGGAGGTAGGATTGCATTCTCATACTTATGTTTCTTTTTTCCCTTCATACAAATAGTTGACTCTTTCAAAAACTAATTGAAATTCTCTGAATGTTTGGTTAAATTTCTGAGTGAAGCTCTTTCGATAGGTTTTATTCTGCGAATTATTACGAAAATGATACTTCCTGTATCACTAGCCTCCCCTTTGTGTGGTGTGCCTATATTTTCCTTTTCGTGGCATATACGAGGCATTTTTCTGCACTTTCATTTCTGTTGACCCGGTTTTGTGTTCAGGCCTACTAATACTAGATACTGCATTATTTTGCAGGTAACGTGGGTCAGGACCATGCCGTCTTCGAGCAAGGTGCTTCTGCGGGGAATGTCGGAAATGAGAATATCGTGGAGCAGCAGAAAGCTAACCCTGTCGCACTGCTTTTATCATCTGCTATGATGTTGAGGCATTTGCAGTTCCCATCATTTGCCGACCGGCTGGAAACGGCGGTGAAGCGTGTTATAGCAGAAGGCCAATTCAGAACAAAGGATCTCGGTGGCACAAGCACCACCCAGGAAGTTACTGATGCGGTTATTGCCAATCTGGATTAGATTCCAGGTGCACGCCTGAAGAATTAATTCTTTTGGGGGACTAGTTGGCTAGTCTTGACTCCTGAATGCTATTTGTTTCGTGTAGTCATAGATTCGTTTCACTCTTTCCCGGAGATATTGCATGGTATCCCTTCAGATTTTGTTTAGAAATAATTGAGGAACTACACGGATTATTGTTCACGTGATACTTTGTAGCAAGGTAAAGACCTTGAGTTGCAAAGCCATCCATTGGCAGTCTTGAAATAACGTGAATTGAGAATTTATTCTTTTGTGTTTTGATCCATGGTTGTCGTTCCATTGAGCATCAGTTCTCTTCTTTCAATTAGCTATGCACGTTGTTATCCAACAAACTCAAGCTGAGTGACATTTTTTTTTTTGGTTGCCCTTATTTCAAATCATATAGTTTGAAATTTAGTTTTGAAACGTAACTGCGTATTCAAGTTGAAATTAGACCTTGCAAAAAAAGTTGAAAATGGTCCAAAGTTCTTTTGGATTAAAATAATAGTCCAAAGTTCTTTTGTATTAAAAATAATATAGCCTGAAAATGTTTTGCATCGAAGTGGATCGTCGGGTAATTTCGTTAAGGAAGTCAAGGCTGTAGGACAATCCAACCAATTTATGAGCACATCGGCCGTTAGGTATGAAGATGGTTAGCCAACTGTCGAAGCCAATGCTCGACTTATATCATTCCCTGCTACCAATGCTTAATTTTAATTTCGAACACATTATGAGAAAATTGCTCATACGTCATCGTTCTTTCGTTTATTTTTCTGAACTAAATAAATAAGAAAAAGTTTCCGGAAAAGTATTATACCTTCGGACCCAGCCCCACCAGGCTCTCCCGGCTCTAGACCTCAGCCCATCGAGCGAGCCATCGACCCTCCTCCGCTGGCGCCCGCTTCCCCTCGCCGGCGCCGCCGAGACCGCCGCCAGCCTTCTTCCACCGAAGCACGTCGGCCACCGCCAAGGTACTCTTCCCTTCCCTCCTACCCGTAATCCTCCTCCTCCTCCTCCCCTTCCTACCCCTGCTGGTATTGGGGTGCCGCGAAGTGGGCGGCCGCTGGGATTGGGTTTGGTGTCCTTCGTTGGCGAGGAACCCAAATCTTTCTCTCCATTAGGTTAGTTGTGGATTTGGTTGCTGCGTTGTGCCCTGCTACTCCAATTCCGCTCCGCCAATCGCTAGTCGAGCTCTCGACCCCATCCCTCCAATCCATGGTTCGGTTCGATTAGGTTGTTCAACTAGCACCGTAGTGCAAACAGCGGTATACCCTTCCCTGATCCGTCTGCCCCTAATGGGTGCTTAAAGGGTTGCTCTGTCTGCTTATCACCTCCTATGCGATGAGTCAAGTTGTCACAACAATAACGTGTGTTCGTTTTTTGTTGTCTGCTTGCTGCTTAATGGATTGTTTGATGTTTCTGTTTGCAAATGTGCTAGGATTTTTGTGTCATATGATTCATCCTGAAAGGAATGTGCGTTCTATATGATAATTGCAACCACTGGAATCGAAAGCTGCATCGCATCTTGGAATGCACATGTGAAAATGTTTACAATTTAGTAGTAGGGTTTGATGAAGTAACTTCTGTTCTTGTCCTCCTTGTCATCTTCCTGCACTCTTTGCCTTTAAAATGGCTGCCGTGATTTCTTAAGATAGGTTTGGCTTATTCCGTTGGCGTCCACATGGTGGGAATTTAAGGGTCTAGGTCCTGAACGAGTGCTCTTGAGCGTGCACTCAACTCTGATGATGCATGATTTTGCGTACCTGCACTGATGCCATATATGTAATCCCCTCCTGGTTGTGTGGGCTTATTTCTAGGAAGGATTGACCTTTCTTTGGAGGGGAACCTCCTTGGAACATGTCCTGGGACACATCCATGTATATATTTGCTATAAACGCTTCCGTGATCGATAGAGTGCCATGTCAATTGACCTGGTGTGATACATATGTGCAGTAACTTGCACTTGTCGATTCCGTATTTTAGCCCCTTTTCTAAACAGTATTTGCTTTTTTAGGATATAATGGCTCGTCGTGGGCATATAGATGGACTGAGTGCCCACGCTCCAGGTTTGATGCGCCATGATCCGTTCGGCGCAGCCAACCTCTCTAGCCGTCCTCTGGATTCTTCAGCCACGCTGGAGATGCTGGAGAACAAGCTTGCCATGCAGACTGCAGAGGTAGAGAAGCTTATCAGGGAGAATCAGCGGTTAGCATCAAGCCACGTGGTCTTGAGGCAGGACATTGTTGAGACTGAGAACGAGATGCAAAGGATCCGCACCCATCTAGGTGAAGTTCAGACAGAGACTGATATGCAAATTAGAGAATTATTGGAGATAATTAGATTAATGGAGGCAGACATACAAAGTGGTGATGCAGTGAAGAAGGAGCTTCATCATGTGCATATGGAGGCAAAGAGACTTATTACTGAAAGGCAGATGCTAACCCTTGAGATAGAAAATGTGACTAAAGAACTTAATAAACTCTCTGCCTCTGCTGACAATAAAAGCTTTCCTGAATTGCTTGCCGAGCTTGATGCGCTACGGAAAGAGCATCACAACCTACGGTTTGTGACGATGTTCCTTTCTTGCATTTCTTGTACCAACCTGAGCATTAGTGGTCAATAGTCTTTGTTAATGTGATGTCATTTTCGCTTTCCTTTTGAAGATCCCAGTTTGAATATGAGAAAAATACAAACGTCAAGCAAGTTGAGCAGATGCGGACAATTGAAATGAACTTGATAACCATGACAAAAGAGGCTGAGAAGTTACGTGCTGATGTGTCCAATGCCGAGAAGCGGGCACAGGGTAAACATCCTCATTCACTAATGTTTACCTGTATACTTTCTCCATGTTCCCCTATTTTCTCCTCAGAGAGGCAAATCAGTTCCGTTTGGAAGGTCAAAATCAGGATGGATCTAGGAAAAAAATGAGTAGGCAGTCCATTGTGCCAGATCCTTTGAAAATTATTTTAATTACTCTTAGTGGCTTAGAGCCATGCCCTCTTCAATTATACGATTGATTTCGAACTAATTTGATTGTTTTGGTGTTGGTAGTGCATATTATGTTGATTGTTATATTCGCAGAAGTGTCCCCTGGGAACTGAAGAACTGTGTCGTTTGCTGTTTTAGAAAACTAGTCAAAGTTACATATCTATTCATTTATACCCTTGTCAATGATTTTGGTGTACTTTGGCACATACCAATCTACAATGAGCTACGCACCATCAAAAGTGGTGCTTCGGCTTCTGTAGTGAATTGGGTACTTTGGCAGATTTCTGTGGCTCAGCTTAACTGAGAACCTTTTTTGGCTCATCTGGTTTTATTGCTTATCTAACATGCATTTTGGGGGTTCTTTTTTTTTTTTTTTACCTCCATTTTGGGTGTTCGGTACTATAGCTATAAGTGTATAGGAGCTTACCCGTTAGCTTATTGCTTGGTAGCTCTAGGCCTCTGGTGCTATTACAAAACTTTAGCCTACGTATTTTACTAGAAAATTGGCATAGTACATGTTTGTGCAGTTATGCATACTTAGATATACATTTACGCATATTCTTCTCCTTGAGTGCTTAATGACACTCTCTAATGTTCCTGTTTGTTCTTAATTCTTCCAATGAGCAGCAGCTGCGGCTCAGGCGGCTGGCGCACAGGTGACAGCTTCACAGGCCGGGACAGCACAAGCTACAGCAGCGCCAGCGGCTGCAAACCCATATGCAAATGCATATGCATATCACCCCTCCGTATATCAGCAGGGAACTCAGGCTGGGGTATATCAACAGGGAACCCAGGCTGGAGCATATCAGCAGGGAACCCAGCCTGGGGCATATCAGCAGGGAACCCAGCCTGGGGCATACGCCTACACAGGCTATGATGCTGCTACTGCTTACCAAATGCATGCTGCTCAAGCTAATGCATATGCAGGCTATTCTGGCTATCCAGTTGCAGGCTATGCACAAGGTGCAGCACCCAGTTATCCTGCTTACGCTGCGCCGCCACAACCAATGACCAGTGGTGCAGCTACCGATGTTGCAAGCATGTATGGCGCAACGGGTAGCACTGGATATCCTGCTGGGATGGTTCAGGCAAGCAGTGCTCCTGCTGCAAATGCAGGGCCAGCACCCCCGCCACAAGCACCGCCGCCGCCGCCACCAACTACACCTTATCCCGGTACATATGACCCGACAAGAGGCCCCCAGCGGTAAAATCCAGAATGCAGGCCACATTGCTGTTTGCTATGTGCATTTTATCAAGAAGTGTAGTAGATTCGCTCAGGGATAGCTACATTGACATCGTTGAAGAGTTGATGTATACTGAATTGTTGGATATGGTTTGATACTTAAAATGATTGGTCTCACTGTTTGTTGATCATCAACTCTGCGCTGTTGCAGCTCAAAAAGAAAGGTTTGATGTGGCATCGATAAGGCTGTGTTCTTATATTACTCTTTATATAGGTGTAGTGCATAGGATGTTATTGTGATATGTAGTTGCAGAATGCAACAGCAGCGTTGTTTATCCTTACAATCTGGTCCAGAGTGTATTAATGGCCTCACAGAAAGCCTAGAAGGTTGTTTGTTTGAGAGCTGTAGAAGCATGTGGCTGTCGCATGTTACCTGATGCTTCATAATATGAAAAGCATGCAGATGCTGCTTGTTACACCAATCAAAAAGCGTCTGCTAACTTTACAATAACCGTCAACAATACATAGACGGATGTAAGATAAACAAGATGCACAATACAGACAACCAATTTGGTGCCAAGTGCTCGCTCCGGTTTTGTTCCCTTGACATTAGAACAAGGCTAGTGCGAAAATGAACTAGCGCCCATCAAGAAAACAAAACCGGAGGGAGCAGCAAGCTGAATTCCAGTCACCAGAATATGGTGCGAGTTGAAGGGACCGCAGGGACGTCTGTCTTACGGTACAGATTCTCCCACCATGTAACATTTACAAACGATCAAAAGTAATGAAACAACAGTCAGAGGCGCCGCTTACATCCATTCTGAACTCCTATTCTAAACGGCTGATGAAAGTAATGAAACAACAGTCAGAGGCACTGCTTACATCCATTCTGAACTCCTATTCTAAACTGCTGATGAATGGATTTGTTTCTGTTTCACAGACCGTTGTATATCTATTCGAACTATGCATCATATCAGGGATTCGGCTGGGTTTGAACAGACTGTCAGCATTTTGCTCGTACAAAAGTCAAGGGCTCAAGGTTGACTTAGCCACGTGACTCAGAGATTTCTCTTTGCGCTGTCTGTATCAGCGTATGCATGAATGTTGAAGCATCGCAGCTCGTTGCATTGGCGGCAGAAGCATGAGCCAGGAAAGGGAGTTTCCTCAATGATCGACCGCTAAGGCCCTATAAAAGAGAAACAAACATTCACTGTCAGCCAGATGGTGTGTTGGCTACAGCAAATAGCATGTCTGCAATTTTACTATTTACCTCGCACAGTTCTGCGGCTTGATGGAGTAAACTTGAGAGATGAATAGCACCATTGGGTTCTGCAGACTCCAGACAGTGCTTCTTCTCCTTCAGGGTCGAATAGTTCAGAATACATGGCATACTACCACCCTACATTTGGAGGGAAAATGAAAAATACCCTTTAGGTTTCCCATTTGCAAGAAGGTTGGACACTGGCATATAATTTAGATGCAATTAAAGGATTAGCTCATATCAACTGTTGCATGTTCAAAACAGTCCTGATCTCTGGGCAACTGTGGTAGGCTGATATTGTAATAAGAATGAAAAAGCCAAGACGTCATGGGCACTAAATTAGTGTCAAAGAACATACCTGAGGATATGTAAGAATACCAACTCTTAAGAGTTCCTGTATGCACGACCTCAAAATCTCATATCGTGCTTGAAGTGTAGGGGGTCCTACATATGCCTTGATGTCTGCCCTGTCAACAAACGCAATATCTGCCGGACAAGAGTTATCATTTGTTAGTTATATGTCACTGACTGTACTCCTAAATAAAACCATAGATCAAATCATGAACGTCCAGAAATAAGCACTGTGAATTCAGGTGTAGTTGGTCCAACAGATATTAAATCTACTATAAGCACAACTAGTTTGCCTTTCTGCACCCTACAAGATATTTATTGTTTAGCTGTGATATTATGCTAAATTGAAAAGGCATGGTATCTTCTGTCAAGGAAATGCACACTGAATATGTAATGGTAGGGGGTGGATGGATAATTAGGCCTTATGCTTTGCCTAGAGCTTGAGAGATATTAGGGGATTGGGAGAATTGTTTTTCATTGATTCATTCCTTGATTGATTCCTAATGACTGCCGTACCTCTTTATATAGAGGGAGAGCCGGCCCTAATCCTATCCCTAATTAACCTAACTTGAGGGCTAAGTAAGTCGGAGCTACAGTACCCGCGCCGCTACAGTACCTTGTGCTGCTACAGTACCAAGGCCCAAAGGCCTGCCCATAACAGAATAATATAATTTCATAGTAAAGTAATTGATTCAACCAACTAATGGGATTTCTTGAGATGTTGATCATTCATATCTGGCAGAAAATATAATACCAATAGCTGTGGTGATGTTTGATGTTGTCAGAATGATAACATTTGGCCAAGACTTCAGTTTGTCCATCTGTGTTAGCAGCGCATTTACAACCTGAATTGCACAGAAAAATACAGTGTAAAACTTTACTGAGTAATCATATATAGCAAAAGAAAAACTGATGAAATTTTACCCTTATGGAGTCTGAAGGTTCAGAGCCAGATATGGCAGCCTGCCTGGCAGCAGCAAGGCTTTCAACTTCATCTACAATATTATGTATCTTACATAAGATTTAGGTCTAAATATACCGCATGAACAAATCAAATCCTCTACTTTCTCAAAGCTCAACTAGTACATTATAGAACTACTTCTGCCATGTGTTTGCTAATTTCAACAAAGGATGTTCACCAAAGTTAAGTGAAATTATATAGGGGAAATAACAGGTACACAAACTTGTTGAGCCAAGAAATATTTGGTGCGCAGTGCGCAAACTTGTTGAGCCATAAGATCTAATCTTGATGGCCTGATATACTGGGTAGTCCCACCCATGAATTTAGTAACCATAAAGCCAGGGGTGTAAAAACATTTGCTTCATCAATGAAAAATCCCACCCTTAATTTTAGCTGTGCAAATGCAATCCGAATTTGTGCACATT
Organism: Eragrostis curvula; assembly: GCA_007726485.1. Taxonomy (NCBI): domain Eukaryota; kingdom Viridiplantae; phylum Streptophyta; class Magnoliopsida; order Poales; family Poaceae; genus Eragrostis; species Eragrostis curvula. The sequence goes on from RWGY01000031.1 coordinate 20,437,839, forward strand.
TGCCCTCAAGGAGTTTGTGCACGTGTGCACCAAATACTTGTGCACCTGATATTTCCCCGATTATATATCTTTATTAAAGAAAGATACCTTATCAATTACATTTGGCTAATTGCTCTCCATTCACAAAAAGTGAAATAAGAAAAAACAGTAAGCCAGTTATCATGATTCATTCACCCACATGCCTGCACATATGCAAGATGAGCAAAGGGTGGGCCATGAATACAGCTAGTCATTTAAGACCAAACAGAGAAGATCTGTCTCTAATCTTTCTTCAGCTTTGGATTAGTTTTCATTAAGAGTACTGAAATTCCATTGTCACTACTCATGCACATACCAATCAACACAAATACTAGATTGCTTTCTTCCTCCACCATCTCATGGATCTTCTGGAAAAGTTTGGCCACCTAAAGGATGATAGGATGTACAAGGTAAGATATAAAGGCGAAATTTGCAGTGGGACACCATTCTTTGGTGGCATTTGCTGGTTCACACTCTTTTCTCTCTATTTAGCCAGGTACATTACAAAAACGTGGCTCTTTGCCATAGAAAACCACAGCTATTAGAATAGTATTTTTCTGATTTCAAGTCAGAGAGTGATGGGGCATAGACCAATTTGCCCTAGGAGATTCTCAACAGCAACCCGTCTTTTGCTAGAGGGGCCCACGTCTATGCATGTTGGACTGCTACATGGGTCACATAATTGCTATTTGCAATATAGGAAGTAAAATAAGTTATTCGACAATTTTGTTTGTAACAAATAGAATCAAGAGACATGTAGCAATATTAAGCACGCAAGAATGATTTATAATCTGTTATTGAATTCTTCATTAATTGGAATCAACAAATAGCAGTGGTGTCCTACAGCTAAGTTTTGTAATGGTATCTGGCTAAATAGAGAAAGAAGAGTGTGAACCAGCAATTGCCACCAAAAAACAGCGTCCCACAGTAAAATTCGCCATACAGTAAATACAGTTGGATTCACTACAAAAACTGAACAATGTGCCAAAAGAATATTTCTAGCTTGTGCATAGAGGGGAGAAACATACTCCATTCTTAAATGTATAACGTTCAGGACAAGAAACTAGTTCAATTTGAACTAGATTACCTGTCCAAAACATCATATATTCAAGAATAGTTGTAGTATGTACTAAGTTGTGAATGTGAGTTCAGCATGTAAACTTGACATAATAACAGTTCAGCACAAAAATGCATACAAGTTTTCCACTTTCTGAGAACCACTTGCTGAACAATGAATGAGCATTGACTTCAACCAATTGGCACATGGAATACCTAATAAAATAAGTGACAGTTATGAGTAACATATTTTTAACACCAAAGAAAACAGATTAGTATCTCAATCAGCACAGACCTGGACTTGAAACGTATAGAAAGTTTCTGGGCTAGTGCTTTACACAAAGAGGTCTTTCCAGTTCCAGGTGGACCGTGCAAAAGTACAATCCTGCAATTGCGGTGCAAAACATGTGAACAACAGAAAGAACAAATAATAATTTCCATTACGCAGAGTGTGCATGCTTTTATTCTCTTTCTTTTGTAATAAGACATCAGATGTCTATAACAATGTGTTAGAAGTTTACCTGTTCCATGAAACAAGACATGGGTCCACACCTTTTTCAGTAAAAAGCAAAGCACTGGCAGCATATCTCAGTAACCTCTGCTTGAGACCAACTTCATATAGTAAGCTGCAAATACTATTTATATCATTCACAGAACAAAAGAATAGATATTAAACTTGGTTATGGAGAAGCAGTAGCCAATCACACCTTTCCCACAAGCCATCAAATTCTTTGGCCGGTAGAGCCCACTCATTGAAGCTAGATAGCGTATCATCCTCACTTGGTTCCTCACCTGGACCATCTTCACTCAACTACAGCACAACCATATGAGCTTGAGATAAGTAAGTCTGGACCAAAGTGACACGTCATAAATTGTGATTACAAGTATGGAACAATCTATCTTTTGGAAGAAAACACTCCTAGGAACAAATATTACAATGAGGAATGTAATTTTAAGTGTCAACTTTAACTCAGAACAACTAGTATTCAGCATGATTGAGAAAATATCTTATGATCTCCAATAAAACAAACCAGCATGGCTAGACATAACCGTAGCTTTGGATGGAACTGTACGTGATAAAGCAGTAACCATGGATAGGCACATACCTGGAACACATGAACAACAGGCTTGACTTGCCAAAACAACAGAACTTTGTGATTCTCAACCCACTCATCTGTGTCAACAGTAAGCACAGAATAGGGGCAACATTAGTGACAGGCCGAGAAACAACTCTTTCACAGATTATCTGAATGATCATACCTGTGTCACAGATATGGATCCTTTTAACGTTTTCAAAAAGAAAAGGATCATCGGTAGGAATTGGCACAGGCCCGTCAACATAGCTTAAGCTTCGAGCTTCTAGCATCCTATTTGAATGAAGCAATACAAAAGGTTTCATTATGAACTATAACAATGAAAGAGGCAGCAGTTAAATTACAGATGTTTTATAAAGAGCGTACAAGATACTACTAAATTCCTGAACTCTCTTGAGGAAGCATTGTCAGTTCCATGGCTTCAGCTCTACTGTGAAGATAAAAAATGAAACTAACCTCTTAACACTCTCTTTTAACATACAGCTATAGAATAGGATTTGATGAAGGCTTAATATATTCTAGGAAACTGAACAAGCAAATATTGAACTCTATACCTAAGTACCTGGCTGCCTTCAAACATGTCATAATCCAGAAATCTACTTGTTAGCACTGCACCGGCCACTGTTGCCATTCCGGCACGACAGAAGGAGTCCGGCGCGCAGCGCAGAAAGAGCGCGCGACTGAGGCGTGCAAGCGTACGAATCGCTGGATCGGAGTGGGCTTAGTCATTGGTCGAGCTGGGCCTGGCCCGTGTAATAGCCAGCCTTCTATATAAGCACGCCAGATGAGCGATGCTGATCATCATGTAACAAACCAATTGTGATTTGTCCAGCGAATACAGCTGTTCTTCCGTCTCTTCTATCCTCTGTTCTTACTTTCTCTCTAAGCCACTCCTTCTCCACTTCCCGTAGCTTACACTTGGTATCAGACTAGTCGATCCCATGGATCCCTTTCCCTACCACTACCAGCGCCGCCGTGACGCGCCGCCACCGTCGTCGTTCGCGCCGCCGCCGCCGCCGTCGTTCGCGCCGCCCCAGTTCGACGCGCCCACACCAGTCGACTTCGCCGCGCCCGCGTTCATCGCATCTGCGCTCGAGTCGCCTGCACCGCGCGACATCGATGACAACACCAGGCTCCTGCTGCTCGAGATGCAGAAGATGGAGGCCCGCCTCAGCACCAGGATGGATTCACGGTACCACGAGCTGGAGCAGCGCCTTCACGAGGACGAGCAGAAGACGGAGCTCCGCATGGTGGCGCTCGAGATGGCATCTGCGGAGGCGGAGACCTGGCGCCCGGCAATTGAGAAGAAGGTCGACGACATCGGGCTGGAGATCTCCCGCGTCAACCGCTTCCTCGAGCGGGAACGCATCGAGCACCCGGGCGACAGCACGGGCTTGCTCCGCAACAACGAGTCGGGTCGTCCTGCGCGACATCACGCCGGGGCGCACGCCGACGGGCCTGATGGCCACCGCTTCGAGAATCACCACCGGGAGCCTGAGTTTGGGATTCACCCATCTCATCTCCCGGTCAAGAGTACGTTCCCGGATCCACCATCTCACCATTTTGATTTCACTCATGACCATCAGCATCATAGGCAGAGTAGTTCATCCGAGGGATCTAAGGGTCATGACCGTTTACCTAAGCTGCATTTTCCTAAGTTCTCGGGTGATAATCCTCAGCTCTGGAAGTCTAGATGCGAAAGTTACTTTGACATGTATGATCTAGAGAGCCACATGTGGATTAAGGTGGCCTCTATGCATTTTGAGGGAACTGCTGCTCGTTGGTTGCAGTCAGTGGAAAAGAGGGTGAAAAATGCAGGGTGGGATGATTTCTGTAAACTGCTGCTCGATCGTTTTGGTAGAGACCAGCATGAATCTCTTATTAGGCAGCTGTATCACATTAAACAAACGGGTACAGTTCCTGAGTATGTTGAGGAGTTTTCAGGTTTAATTGATCAACTAGCTGCCTATGATGCTAATGCAGATCAGGTGTATTATACTACCCGATTTGTAGATGGTTTACGTAGTGATATCAAGTCGGTTGTTATGGTTCAAAGACCACAAGACCTCGATTCTGCTTGTGTACTTGCCCTTGTGCAGGAAGAGGCGGCTGAATCTAGCCGGCGTCAAGACTACAGGCGTTCGGAACCATCATTCAACAGGACGGTTCCGAAGCAGGCCTTTCCATTACCAGTACCACCCAAGTTAGATAAATCAATGGGTGTACAGAAGCCTGAAGATCGAAGAGGAGTTGATAATGCTCGAGCTTCTACTGATGAGAAGTTGATTGCTCTCAGGAAGTTCAGAAGAGCTAAGGGCCTTTGTGAAAAATGTGCTGAGAAGTGGCGCTACGGCCATAAGTGTGCTGAGACAGTTCAGTTGCATGCCATCCAGGAGATGTGGGAGTTGTTTGAGGATGATCTATCTGTCAAGCTAGATGCTCCCTTAACTGATGAAGAACATGCTCAGGTGTTGATGTTATTGTCTCATGAAGCATTCTCAGGGAAAGAAGCTGCAAAATCCTTGAAATTCATAGGCCATATCCAGGGACAAGAAGTAATGATTCTCATTGACTCTGGTAGTTCTCATACATTTGTCAGCAGTACAGTTGCTGCAAAGTTGTCTGGTGTTTCTGCTATGGAAAATCCTCTTCGTGTGCAAGTAGCTAATGGGGCTGTCATATCATGTACACATCAATTTTTGAATTTGCAGTGGAACATTGAGCACTGTGACTTCAATTCTGTTGTCAGAGTTCTGGACATGACAGGCTTTGATATGGTGGTTGGCATGGATTGGTTGGAAAAATTCAGTCCCATGAAAGTTGATTGGGCAAATAAATGGCTGTCTATACCTTATCACTCTGGCACTGCATTCTTGCAAGGAATCTCTTCTTCCCTGCCTGACTCAACTGTGATTCAGCTCTTGTTGATTGATGCACATGATGAGCCTGCACAGCAAACTGATAATGCCATGCTACCTGAAGTGCAGAATCTGGTGGATAAATATGCTGCAGTTTTTGCTTCTCCAGAAGGCCTTCCTCCTAGCAGACAGTGTGATCACACTATACCGTTGGTAGAGGGTGCTAAACCATTTAGCATTAGACCATATAGGTATCCTCCAAATTTGAAGGATGAGATTGAAAAACAAGTTGCTGAGATGCTTAAGCAGGGAGTTATTCAACACAGTAAGAGTCCATTTTCATCTCCTGTGCTATTGGTCAAGAAGAAGGATCAAACGTGGAGATTTTGTGTGGACTATCGTTTTCTCAATGCAATGACAGTCAAAACAAAATATCCAGTACCTATCTTCGATGAATTGATTGATGAGCTGGCCAAAGCTAAGTGGTTCTCTAAGCTGGATCTCAAGGCTGGTTACCATCAGATACTGCTACAGGATGGTGAAGAGTTTAAAACTGCCTTTCAAACTCATGAGGGTCAATATGAATTCAAGGTCATGGCCTTTGGTTTATCTGGGGCACCTGCAACATTTCTAGCTGCAATGAATGCTACACTGAAACCCTTATTAAGGAAATGTGTGTTAGTTTTCTTTGATGATATCCTCATTTACAGTGAAACATTGGAGGAACATCTACTCCATATTGAGCAAGTGTTGCAGTTACTTCAGCAGGATCAGTGGCAAGTTAAACTATCTAAGTGTGAGTTTGCAAAGAACACAATTCAATATCTGGGTCATGTCATCAGTGATATTGGCGTGTCAACTGATCCAGAGAAGATATCAACTATTCAGAGTTGGCCTGTTCCACAAGATGTTAAGGAATTAAGAAGTTTCTTGGGACTGGCAGGGTACTACAGAAAATTTGTACAGCATTTTGGTACCATTAGCAGATCCTTGTATGATCTTTTAAAGAAACACACTGTGTTTGTCTGGACTGATCAGCATTCAAAAGCTTTTGAAGCTCTCAAAAATGCTCTAGTCACTGCACCAGTTCTGGGTGTGCCAGATTTTGCAAAACCATTCTCTATTCAAACTGATGCTTCACATGCTGGAGTGGGAGCTGTGTTAATGCAGAATGGTCATCCCTTAGCATTCCTCAGCAAAGCTTTAGGACCCAAAAACCAAGGCCTGTCAACATATGAAAAAGAGTATCTGGCTATCATCATGGCCATTGCACAATGGAGGTCCTATTTGCAGTCAGCTGAGTTTACTATTTTCACTGACCATAAAAGCTTAGCTCAATTGAATGAACAAAGATTGCACACAAATTGGCAGCAGAAAGTCTATGCCAAGTTAGCAGGTCTGAAGTACAAAATTGTCTACAAGAAGGGCAGTGAGAATGGTGCAGCTGATGCTCTTTCAAGAAGAAATCATTCTGCTCATACAATTATGGCAATCTCACAATGCACTCCTACCTGGCTAGATGAGGTGGTTGAGTCTTATACTGAAGATTCACATGCATCTGACATGCTCACTAAGCTTTCTGTGTCACCTGCTGCTGTAGCTCACTTTACATTCAAGGATGGATTGCTAAGATACAAGAACAGGGTATGGATTGGTGCTAATGCCAGTTCTCTGAAAAACAAGATTATTCAAGCTATGCATGATAGTGCAGTTGGGGGTCATTCTGGAGTTCCTGTGACATACAGAAGACTGAAACAATATTTTGCTTGGCAGGGAATGAAATCTGCAGTGCATAGTTATGTTAAGTCTTGCACTATTTGCCAGCAATCAAAACCTGACAGGACAAAATACCCTGGACTGTTGCAACCATTGCCAGTACCTGATCAAGCATGGCAAATAGTTTCAATGGACTTTATTGAGGGGCTACCTAGATCAGCTGGTTTCAATTGTATCCTGGTAATAGTGGATAAATTCTCCAGATATGCTCATTTTATTCCTCTCAAACATCCATTCTCTGCAGCAACAGTAGCATTGTTATTCCTGAATAATATATATAAGCTACATGGCATGCCCCAAGCAATCATCTCAGACAGAGATAAAATTTTCACAAGTGCTCTTTGGCAACAGCTGTTTGCACTCACTGATGTTCGGTTAAACATGAGCTCTGCCTATCATCCACAGACAGATGGACAGACAGAACGTGTTAACCAGTGTCTTGAAACATTTTTGAGGTGCTTTGTTAATGCTTGCCCTCAGAAGTGGAGGAATTGGTTAGCATTGGCAGAATTTTGGTATAATACAAGTCTGCATTCTGCTTTGGGAAGATCTCCTTTTGAAGTGCTTTATGGTCATATGCCTCGGCACTTTGGAGTATCAGATGCTTCAGCTTGCACTGTAACTGATCTTAGCAACTGGCTACAGGAGCGTGAGCTTATGGTCAGACTTGTTCAACAGCATTTGCAGAGAGCACAGCAGCGTATGAAGAAGCAGGCTGACAAAAACAGGACTGAACGAGTCTTTGAGATCAATGACATAGTCTATTTGAAACTTCAACCATATGTTCAGTCTTCAGTGGCAACTCGTGCAAACCAGAAGTTGTCATTCAAATTCTTTGGCCCATATCGTATTCTGCAGAAAATAGGTGCTGTTGCATATAAACTGGAGCTTCCTGAAGGCAGTCATGTGCACCCAGTGTTTCACGTCTCTCAACTCAAGAAAGCAATTCGTCGAGATGAAGTTGTTGCTTCTGAGTTACCTGACACTGTTATTGCAATGAATATTCCGATGGAAATTTTGCAGCGCAGATTAATCACACGAGGCGGAGAGACGATTTCTCAGATCAAGGTTCGTTGGTCTGACATGCATCAGGATCTAGCTACTTGGGAGGATATGCATGCTTTGCGTGACAGGTTTCCTGAAGCGCCTGCTTGGGGCCAAGCAGCCTCTGAAGAGGGAGGGGATGTTAGCACTGCACCGGCCACTGTTGCCATTCCGGCACGACAGAAGGAGTCCGGCGCGCAGCGCAGAAAGAGCGCGCGACTGAGGCGTGCAAGCGTACGAATCGCTGGATCGGAGTGGGCTTAGTCATTGGTCGAGCTGGGCCTGGCCCGTGTAATAGCCAGCCTTCTATATAAGCACGCCAGATGAGCGATGCTGATCATCATGTAACAAACCAATTGTGATTTGTCCAGCGAATACAGCTGTTCTTCCGTCTCTTCTATCCTCTGTTCTTACTTTCTCTCTAAGCCACTCCTTCTCCACTTCCCGTAGCTTACACTACTCTGATTTGCTAATCAATTACAGAACTTATAAATTATTTCATATTTTTCGCTTCCAATTTCCCCCCTGTTCTGCTATACCTATTTGAAACTCGAAGCAACAAACTCCCAATTTGCCACCTTATTTCACACTAGTTTTATTAAACTAGTTAACTAGCGTTTGCACTAACAGGCAAGAAACTCTGCCACTCGTCCTGCTAACTCACTATTGAATAGCATCTTCAACGATTCCTTCAGTCAATCCTTCCCCGTTTTGAGAATCCTACTATCCCCAAATCAACCCACCCAAACTGCTCACAAATCACCAACTTGTGGAGCAACGACAAAAGTAAGGTCACAGACCTCTCGACCGCAGCTTGGATCTCTTCGTGACGAACTACGCTGGTGGCGTGCAGCAACACCTCAACTGCAACAGCGAAGGAAAATGGAAAAAACGAACACATCAGAATATCCACAGCAACCAAATTTTTTTTATGCAGACAGCAAGCAAAATTCCACATCGTAGCATTAAAATCCAGAAGCTGGATCGGCGAAGCCTACCCGATACGTGGACCCTCTCGTCAGCCGGGGAGGGAGCTACCGCGGCGGCCGCCGCCGGCTGCGGCTGCGGCTGCGGCGAGCACGAGACCGCCGCGGCAGGCACCAGCGTTGGGGCGGAGGCGGGGGACGGGACGGGGGCGTGAGCGGCTGGCGCAGTGTCCGGAGGAGGCGGGGGCACGGAGAAGGAGACCTCCATTGGGGCGCTCATGGCGTGGAGCTGCGGGCGGGGCGAGAGATTTTTCTAGGGTTTTGGGATTTGGGGATTGGAGAGTGAGCGGGCGGGGGACGAAATGGGGAGACGGAGGAGGAGACTTTGGGTTTCCCGCGCTCGGAGCGTCGTAAGGTTGGGAGGTGGGCTTTGGTGTGAACCGGGCCTGGCCCCGTTGGTCGGTGGTCACTTTCGGCACGATGGAGAGGCCCGTGTTTCCGAATTTGAGCCCGCTAAGAGATTACCCGATCTCGACTCGATCCTAGCTGACCTGGTATCGTACGAGTTCGATGGAACGCTCAAATGCAGGAGCAGAGTCTGGTGTTCAAACCTTGATGCGATGTCATTTCTGCTTAGTAACTGAATCAGCCTTAGTTCTGATTTACATAATGCATGTCCAAAGCTTGGTGTTCTTCTTACGTACGGCTTGACGTTCAATTCCGCCGCCCCAAGGCAAGCCAAAACGATGCGACGCGAACACAGAACCGAGCGGCAAACTTTTTGCCTCGATCCCTTTTGTTCCAAGTCAGAACTCTGAACGATGATTTCACGCAGGCCACCCTCCCCTGGAGCAGCGGCAGCGCCTTCACAGGCCTGTTCACGGGCGGTCCGGTTAAACCGGCAAAGAAACCGGTCATCCTCCATAGACCTACGAATGAACAGTGACTAAGTCAAGTGAACGGTAATTTGTGGGAGAAAGTGAACTGCCGGTTTCATAGCCGGTTTGACGGTTTCATTTTTGAACACTCCACACTCAATACAGCGCCAGCTCGGGGTCGGACGCCTCGACCTTGCACTCTTCTCTCCTGTGCCTAACTCAAGAGCTCCATTGCGCCGTCGCCGTGTTGAGACGCCTTCGCCGCCATGAACTTGCCCCTGGGGAACTCCACCCTATGAGCGCGCGTGCGTTCAAGAGCAGAAGAGCTCCTGTGTCAGCGGACTAGCTCACAGCCGTGCACACTGATCAAACACACGAGCCATGGACATTTGGTGGAGTTCTGACGCCGAGCCACATGAGGAACACGCTGCTGGTGAAAGGAGGACGGAGTGGAAAGTAATAGACGTGCTAGATCGCGGAGGTCATCCGGCGAGCCATGGACAGAAGTAGAGGCGGGCTGGAGAGCGGTGGCGTTGTGACGAGCCACCCCAGGGCGGTCGCTATTTGGAACAGCGACTACCTCTGGAGCACCCACCTACCGTCCATCCGGCCTTTGCGCTTCAGATTAGACTAGTCGAGGCAGGCTTCTTGCTCGATGGGTCCCTGCATTTTCTGTAGAGCTACCGAGAATAAGGGCCTCTTTGGTAGAGCTGTGTTTGTGCTGGCTTTAGCTGTGGTTGTGGCTTCTCTGAAAAAACGGTTGTGCTGGTTTTGTCTGCGGCTGTGCCTATAACGTTTGGTAAAACGGCTGTACCTGTGGCTTCTCCTTATTTTTAAGGACATATGTGTAAAGTTAAGAACAAGAAGCCGGTGAAACTATCATTTTGTGGCTTCATGCTTCACCTTATTTTTTGATACGGCTTTCTCCTTTTTTAAAGAGAAGTATCTGAGAAAGCACCCCCTTTGATTGAAAAACACATGAAACCGCTGAAGAAGCCGTTGAAGAAGCACTATAAAAGAGAGCCTAACTATTACAAATTCCGCAACAACCTGTACACCCGGCTGATAAAAGGGAAGAGGCCTATGTACCCAACAAAGTCGAATGCTGATCGTGTGAGCAGATCATGGAAACATCCAGTGCCGGGACGAATCAAAGTAAATGTTGATGTTGCATTTTTTTTAGTGGAGTATCAGGAAGGAAGCTGCGGGTATCATTGCATGAGACAGGGGCGTCCGATGGTTCGCAAATCTAGCAGTCTGTCCGGTGGCCCTGTGATTTTGCCCAGCACAACTGAAACAATCCGTCGTCCGATGGTTCGCAAATCTAGCAGTCTGTCCGGTGGCCGACAGCTTCTCTCCTCGTCTGTGCCAATGGCAGCGCTGGACACGCGTGAGACGTTTCCTGATCCCTGAGATCGATCGAAGTGACCTCCTTGCCGTCGCGTATGGATTGGTTTCACCGTTCACAAGCTCACGGCTCCGCGGAGGAGCGATAGGGTATTGCTGACCGATCGTACTCAGAAAACGTGTGCTGAAACGTGAGGTGAGACAATGACCTAGTCATTCAGACGTGATCCTCAAATGATCAAACCAAAGAGCTATGTTCAGTTGATTTTCTATCGTTTCTTTTTATCAAAGCATAGTTGAAATAGGATGTAAATTTCTCCTCTTCAAAACATTGTTGAAATCCTAAAACTAGAAAGGTTTGTTCAATTGATTCTCTCTTTTTTATAAAAGCACATCTGAACTAGGGGCAGATTTTCCTAATTTTCTTACCAAATTACTCATTGAGATTTTGGTTCGGCATACCCTAAGTTACAATCCTAGATGCTGTCAAGCTCTCCTCGGGGAGAGTCCTCTTTGATTGTATCGATGCAGAAAAAGCGGAGCTACTTGCATGCAGGGCCTCAGTTTGGCACTGCAATGGCTGGATCAGCCTTTTATGTTAGTTCCGCTCTGAAGTCAAGAGCTGAAAACTGGTTGCACTTGGCTTTGCTGTTGAAGGAGGTTGGACTCGTTGATGAGCTCGTAGAGGTTGAGATTGCATTCTATAGAGATCAAATAAGGTTGCTCATGCTTTAGTAATTTTTTCTTATAATTAGATGCCCACAATAGGTTAGCTCGGACGGGCTCCGGACTTCGTTGTCAATTTTGTGGCAGCTGATTGTAACCCTACCATGATCTAATAAAATCTCAACCTTTCTCCTAAAAAAACACAAAGGCGTTTTGAATTTTAATGCTTGGTAATGTTTTTTTAGATAATAGGAAGATTGTATTAATCCCGGCCTTGCCTCTCAAGGAAGCTACAACCGCAGTGGCCTTGACTTCCAAAATAGTTACAGCCAAATACAACCATATCGACTAAAAGTCAACCATCATCAAAAGTACACAAACGCTACACTAATGAAAAAAATAAACAAAAAGAAAACCACTCCTATCCACAGCGTTTGTTGTCTTCCGATGTAGTTTCTTGAGTACGGTTCACTTCTCATGTCCATTCTTCCACCTCAGGGATAGAACAACACTCAAGTATATGCCAATCCGATGATGAACAACATCTCTTGATTGATGCAAAGACCACCCAACCATCACCAACGAAGAGTTGCCAATAGCTACAGGAGATCATGACCAAAGAAAGACCGAAGTGGAAGAATCTCCAAAGCGTCACCTTAAAGGAATATGCATCGTAGATGCAGTTGCCGCCCATCTAAACTTATATTTAAGTTTTCACTCGGAGATTCACGATCATGGAGATGAGTTCCATGACACAGCCTCCATGGAGGTGTATGGCGCCCGAGGGCGTCATCAATGTCAGAAAAATGGTCGACGAGGCTTTCGTCCGGAAGACCCGAACCCCATCAGTCACACCATAGGAAGAGTTCATGGCGATCAATAGTATTCACCACGAACATCACCATAGCAAATTGTGCATGATCTGCCATCTACCTCGCCGGCACAGCGGCAAGCGAGACCCGACGAAGTAGCATCCGGTAGATCGATCCTGCCACTTGCCAGTCATCATCTCTGGTTGGAGAGGACGGAATGGAGAGCCTAGCACCGTGCCAGTTATAATGCTTGGTAATGTACTGTCCACATTTGCATTATACATTTTCATTCGATCCTATTCCTGTTATTTGATATATCTTGTCTTTACTTCTCTTAAAAGAACCAGTTGGTGATGATGGTGTTCCTGCCATCTTGCGTTTTGGGCCGTTGGATGTTCATCGTACGGCTCCATGCTCTCCGTCCAGTTATCTTTCTTGGCGCCGACAGATGGGGCCCGTAGCCCACCGCCTCGGTCGCTCCACCTGCCGCCGCCACCCCTGCTCCTCCTCCGCGTCGCTCCTCTGCTCCGCCGCATCGCCTCCCCTCCTCGAGCTCCGCCTCCATCGGCATCCTCAGCGCAAGGAACCTGGGACCCATGAAGAACCCCTGCTCGGTTGCCAAGAACGGCGCCGCGTCGTCTCTTTCTGCTCCCGGTGTGCCCCGCCGTGTCCCATCTCCGCCGCCGCCCTGGCCGCGCAACGTCGACACCCTCGCGGCCTCGCCGCCGCCGCCGCCGCCCCGTCTAATCTCTCCAAGAACAGCTCGTCTTCCTCCTCCCTCCCTCCCTGAGCCATCATCTTCCTACCTATGGTGGCACGCTGTCTCGCCGCTCCTTTCTCCTTCGTGATGCAGCGTCAGGCCTCCGATGGATACCGCAAGATCCAGAGGCCATCCGTATTTAAATCAAAGCAGGAGAGCTCGATCGGGCCTGCAGCGGCTTGATGCGGCGGAATATCAGGTACCGACGGCTGCAGCAACTGGCAGCCGCCCGCTAGCGCATGATTCCGAGCAACGCGGTGGGTTACAATGATGGATGGCCACGGCTACTGCACGCAGAGCTGGCTGTCCAGGCATATCACTCTGATTGCCCTGCTCTGTTCAGGCAGCTTGATTCAAGTATGCACGAATGCCATTGAGGATGATGCGTAGATCATTTCATTGGCAAAACTTTAGGCCATGGTTTCATTTGGCTTCAGATTATCAAATTGATTGTTGCATTTAGAATTTGTAGCCTGCAGTATTTGAAGTAAGAAATAAACTGATATTTCATCTGATTTCTAAACCAGTTTTCCTTAATTGGAAGGAAATACTAAGAATAGTAATTTGTTTGGCTTATGTGTGATCGAAAATTTAATGTGTAGTTTGACTTGGATTAGTTTGATGGCCTTGGTGGATTGATTGTTGTGTTCTTTTGCATTTGCAACCAGTACCCAAAAAGAAAGTCAAATAATACAATATATACCTTTTTTTCCTCTGGCTTGGTAATAGTTTTCGGTCTTCAATGTTTGCCAAATTGCAGTCATTTGAAGTTGGTCACTGATTTGAGATTTCGTGGATTAAAAGCGAGGTTGAATGATCCTGTTCTGGAAGAAACAGACAGTGGCCTAATTGCACTAATAGTGTGGAAAGCTAGAATGCATTTTTTTTTTTAACAACCTGTGTATATCATGCATTCATGCAAAATGTATACTCCAAAGAGGCTACAACCTAAAGTGTTGTGTTTGGCAGGCTAGATCGCTTCAGGATTTAGATAGTTTTGAAAAAATGATATTACTATCGCAATTTTAAAGGAGCCATCTAATTTTAATTTGGTTAAAATTTCAGAAAGCTACATTCATTCAACATTGATAATGACTATAATTATCAATAATTTTAAATCTTATCTAAACAATACAATATATTAATTAATATTCATCATTATTTGTAATGCAAAGTTTTGTTAGGGCGGTTCTTATTATTTGCCGTGGCAAGGCACGGGCATCATGCTAGTAACTATAAATGTGTTCCTAATACTCGCAAAAAAAAATTGTTGTAGGTAGAAAACCAAGGTCACTTGTAGTACAACTACAAGCGCTTTATCAACTAGTCCCACTGACTGACCCCACAAGTCAGTAATGCCACAAACGAATAGAATTCCTCTCGATCGGCCGCTTCTAGAACCCCTTCTATCCCCTCTCCCCCTCTGCTCTGCTTTCCCTGCCTTTTGCTTCTTCTCGGCTCCGACACCGCGGGCTCGGGTAGGGTTTCCGCCGCCGGCGACGACGGGTGGAGGATCGGCGCCACCGCCCCCTCGTTCTGGTTAGAGCTCTATCTTGCCGCTCGCAACCCGATTATTTGGCGACCTACTCGTGTTCCTGTCCGCGGCGCGCTGCTCGAGAGCGGGGCTGGGATTAGGGTTTTCGTGTTTTCGCAAGCGCTTGTTTCCGCGGCGGCGCGCTGCTGTGGTTCGTGGTGAGGTATAAGATTTCCGTAATGCACTATCTATTGATGCCGAATCTTAGGGTTCCGTAATTCGGTATGGCAGTTTGGTACGACTTTAGTTGCGGGGCTGAAGAAATAGAAGTACATTGCAGGTGATCAGAGTGTTGGATCCTTTTGTTTTGCGTTTCTAGTAGTTCGATTGGCGATAGGGAAGTTAGTGGCCGCGGATTTGTGAAAGGATTTTCCAGTTGATTAGTGTTGGGTAGTGTATTGTCCTATCCGCACCTGTGTTCTACATGATGTTTGTGCGTGATGGTCAGAAGAAATTTAGGCTCGGATAGGGATTGGATTGGTTGGTTTGAGAAGTTAAATGCTCATGGAGGTATTTGTAGCCACTGAGTACACGAATTATTTCAGTTCGTGGTGAATATTTGTTTTAACTAGTTTGTGTGGTTCAGTAGTGTCTGTCATGATGCTGAAATGGAGATGCATTGCTATGATATTTGTATCTATTCATTTTGTTTTTTTGTTTCTGAAGGACTGATTGGGGATACTAATTAATTAGGCTTCGGATTTTCAAAGGATTTACTGGTTGATTGGTCGTTGTTTGCTTGTCGGTCCTGTTCGAAAAATCATGGAACATACACAGTCTGCTCGGTGTGGGGTCTTGCGGCGTATGGGTTTTGGTGTTTTTGGTTCCTTTGAATGTGTGCAGGGCTTCAGATTGTTGTGGATTCTCAGGGTTTTGAAGTTAAATTAGTTTGCGATCTCAAAGGCGGGCGCTGGTTGGGCAGGGGTTGGAGGTTGGAGATGGATGCTTGTGGTTGATTTGTTTGGTTGTCGTTCACATGTTCATGTTCTTTGAATTGGTACAGTGATAGAGAGTCGAGTGTTGATCACAATCCATAATTTATGGTAGAACTCTCCAAACTTGTCTTCCTAGTGTTGTGATGTGAAGGGGAATAAGCTTTGTGCCCAAGATTATTCTAATCAGTGGGTTTTTTTTTTCTGGATTTATTCAACATATTGGATTGGTCGCGGACGCTTTCTTTTTGTCATAGATGGCGCATGGATCTTCAGTTTGATATGAGTCTGCCAATGAATCTCCAACAGCAGTGGGGTAGTGCTTGGCTGATGACCCGTAGTTCAGGCTTGGAATTGGAAGTTTTGTGGATGGTCGTCACTGTAGGTTTCATTTCTTTTTTAAAAAAGGCTTCGATTGTTTTTGCGTAATGGGTTTGATTTCATTGTGCTTTCTTCAATCTCCCCTAGTGAGCAGTGTTTGCAGCTTGTTACTGATTTAATATTCCTGCAGATTTTAGTCATGAGAAGCGGCAGAGGTTCCTACAGTGCATGGCACAAGGGTGTATCGAGATTCAGGTACTTTTCCTTTTTAAAGATTAATATGTTTCTGAGAAGTAAGTTTAAGCAATTGTTGGGGTGGAATTAGTTGATTGTCTATTGGTCAATGTTAAGGCTTTCTAAATATTTTGATTCGTAGGATATATTCACTTCCAGGCTGTCTATTTTTCACATGGTCTTGGATTACGCATCCATGTTGTTTCTTTTTTACATTTCCTTTATAAATTACACTGAGAAACTGGTTACTTCAATGGCTGATAGGAGCGCTACTGAAACATTCAAGGCATGGCCTGGAGTTGGCCAAGGAAAGTCACTTGGGTTTACGTCATCAGACAACTATAACAAACTGAAAAAGGTTGCTTTTTGTTTTCTACCCAATACCATGTACCATTTTGAACATCTGTATATTTATTCCTCGGAAGTGCATTGTGTTCTGAAGTTACTTTTCCATGCTTTGTAGGTCTTCATCACCGCAGAGAATGGTAAAGTCGTTGATGGCAAAAAGATTCGCTGTCCCAAGCTTGCTAGAGATTCTTTTCGCTCTGAGGGTCCTTGTGTGCTCAGTGCCCCAACAACTGGCTGGAGATACTCTTCATTCAGGTAAAATTTTAGCTTCAATACTATTATAATTATCAACTAATGCATTCTCTAATAGAATATAGGAGTTTTTGTCTTCTGTAATTTATTGTACAAAAGAGTGAACATAATTTGTTTATCTGCAAATTATAGTCGTTTCAAACACAAGTGCTTTATTTCACACTGTTTCTTTTTTCACATTCACTTTATAAATTACACTGAGAAATTGATTATTTCAATGGCTGATAGGAGGGCTACTGAAACATGCAAGGCATGGCCTAGAGCTGGCCAAGGAAAGTCACTTGGGTTTACGTCAGCAGACAATTATAACAAACTGAAAAAGGTTATTTTTGTTTTCTACCCCAATAGCATGAATAATTCTGAACATCTGTTCTTAGAAGTGTATTTTGTTTTGAAATTACTTTTCCTTGCTTTGTAGGTCTTCATCACGTCAGAGAATGATAAAGTCGTTGATGGCAAAAGGATTTGTCGTCCCAAGCTTACTAGAGATGCTTTTCGCTCCGAGGGTCCTTGTGTGCTCGGTGCCCCAACAATTGGCTCGAGATACACTTCCTTCAGGTAAAATTTTAGCTGCAATACTATTATAATTATCAACTAATGCATTCTCTAATGGATTATAGGAGTTTGTGTCTTCTGCAATTTATTGTACAAAAGAGTGAACATAATTTGTTCATCGGCAAATTATAGTTGTTTCAAACACAAGTGGTTTAATTTCAGCTGAATAAAATAAATTCAGACCTACATGATTAATTCCTTGTGACATATCTCAAAACTACGCTGGTTATCTATCCATCTTATGCTCTATAATATTTATGTGGTTTGCTGATGTTTCCTCTAACAACAAAATAACAGATATTCAGCCAAAGTTCGGGTTGACATCTCTGAAGATCAGGCAGGCTTCATACTCCATCAGATCTAAGAAGGTTAACTCCACTATGCGTTACCTGCGATTTTTATATGTGAAAAACCGAATCCTGTCTTAATGCTATTTTTGCTCATTTTTAACCTTGGATTTCCGGAAGATTGTAATAAGGAGTAAAAGATATGAGGATGATATAATATTACATCTCCTTTCTGTGGTTGTCATGTAGTCATAATATTACTCTCTGACATTTTTGTTTACATGTCCTACTTCATTTTCCTATGTAAGAAGACCACTATATTACGAAACTTACACGAGTAGATTTTGTTTTCTACCCCAGTGCCATGAACAGTTGTGAACAACTGCATATTTGTTACTTGGAGGTTTATTCGGTTCTGAAACTACATTCAATGCTTTGTAGGTTTCCATCAGGTCACAGAGTGATAAAATTCTTGCTGGCATAAAGATTTGCCAACCCAAGCAGACCAGAGATGTTCTTTTCTCTGAGAAATTTTGTGTCCAAGGTGCCTCAACTCTTGACTGGAGGTACTCGTTCAGGTACAATTTTTGCTGTAATACTGTTTATAATTGTCAACGACCATAGTTTAGTAAACCGTAACCCGTCCATGTCAAATATTTGTTTAAAAGGTTTGGTATTCAAAATTTATCTGATTCCTTATTTGGGTTATATGTGGTCTGACGGCTGTGGCTGAGCTGGATGAGAAATCAGGGGTGTTGGGGGGTGGGGAATAGAAGTTCGAGGATGAAAAAACTGGCAATTTACATCATATTTTCACTGTTCACATATGAATATATGAAGTAGCTGTATAATATACAAAATCAAATATATTTTAATAAGTGTTAATCGATTTGTCTATGATTTTTCTTAAAAAAATAATCCATTGTATGTAAACATCCTATCATATACGGAATTCAGTGGCGAACTACATATCTGATTTGCATTGGTTAAGAACATAAACCACAATTAGGGTATGTGATTAGAGAGCAGATTAGTTAGGGCTTACATTCATTTGAGTGGTTGCTGGACACGAGCGAGTGGTTTGTAGCCGTAGCAATCTACTCGTCTCCAGCAGGGGAGATCTGGACCTGCCATCCATCGTCGAGAAGACCCTGATCTCCCTTGTAACAACTGAAGCGGAGACGTCGACGGCGCCTGTTGCGGTGGCCGGCGAGTCGAAGCGCCTCTTACCATGTGCGTATGTGTTTTGGGCTGTTGGGGTGTGTTGATCGACTAAGACAAAAGCAAGGTAGCTGCTAGTATGTGCCTGCGTACGTGAATGGAGCAGATACTGCAGCTGTGTGTATGGGCTATTAGCTGCTGGGTATGGGCTGGATATGTAGCTGTTGTGCATACATACTCAGAGGAATTGCCGGTGTTAGGCCCCCACCCCCCCAAGCTCCGCCATTGTCTGACGTTGACCCACAGTTTTGATTGAAGTTTGCTATGAAACAATAATTATAGAGGCCTAATTAGTCGGTTGCTTATTTTCCTTCTATCGGCACAAGAGCTGGAATTTTTTTTATTACAATTATACTAGGTTCTGTCTTCTGCAATTTATTGTACAAAAGAGCGAACATAATTCTTTTATCTGCAAATTATAGTCGTTTCAAACACAAGTGGTTTACTTTCAACTGAAAAAATAAATTCAGCCCTCCATGATTATTACCTTTTGACATGCCTCAACTACGCTGGCTATCTATCCATCTTATGCTCTATAATATTTATGTGGTTTGCTGATGTTTCCTCTAACAACAAAATAACAGATGTTTGGCCAAAGTCCGGGTTAAATCTCTGAAGATCAGGCTTCATACAACATCAGATTTAAAAAGGTTTGACTTCACTATGCGTTACCTGCGATTTTTATATGTGAAAAACCGAATCCTATCTTAATGCTATTTTTGCTCATTTTTAACCTTGGATTTGCGGAAGGTTGTAAGGAGTAAAAGACATGAGGATGATATAATATTACCATCTCCTTTTTGTGGTCATGTATTCATACCAATGGTTAGCCTTTTTTTTTTCCCTTTCTTTCTGACATTTTGTTTACATGTCCTACTTTATTTTCCTATGTAAGAAGACCCATATTACAAAACTTACACGAGTAGATTTTGTTTTCTACCCCAGTACCATGAACAGTTGTGAACAACTGCATGTTTGTTACTTGGAGGTGTATTCGGTTCTGAAACTACGTTTCAATGCATTGTAGGTTTCCATCAGGCCACAGAGTGATAAAGTTCTTGCTGACATAAATATTCGCTATCCCAAGCAAACCAAAGATGTTTTTTTCTCTGAGAAATTTTCTGTCCGAGGTGCGTCAATGCTTGACTGGAGGTATTCCTCATTCAGGTACAATTTTTGCAGTAATACTGTTATGATTGTCAACTAATGCATTGTCTAATGAAACATAGGAGTTTCTATCTTATGCAATTATTGTACAAAAGAGTGTACAGAATCTGTTTATGTGTAAATTGTAGTCGTTTCAAACACAAGTGGTTTGCTATCTGTAAGAAGACCATATGAAGAAAATCTGTTGTTCTGCAAATCATAGTTGTGTTACAATGTTTAAGCCCAGACTTATACCAAACCAGTTAATAAACAAAGCCTTCATAGGAAATAATTTTACCATGTGTATTGATTCACATATTTATTTCTGTTATAACTCAATTTTCTCGAGATATTTAATGTTTAAGTTGCATAGAACTAATGCTGCACTTTAGTTTTCTTGGACTCTAATGATTAGTTTGTTGGTTAAATGTGCCACTGTTGGTAGGATAACATCTTTATATGCTTAAGTTGCATAGAACTAATGCTGCTCTTTAGTTTTCTTGGACTCTAATGATTAGTTTGTTGGTTTATCATTAGTATTCCTGGTTATATGCCACTGTTGGTAGGATAACATCTTTATGCTTTTGCAGCCGGCCGATGAATTATTTGAATATTCCAATTGTCCTGTACTTATCAAGAAGAACCTACTGTGGTTCTGCAGCATCACAGATATATTTCACGAGTGATGCTGCAAATGAGTTACCTATTCTATGTGGGATGCCTGTACGGGTAAGGAAATATATTATTTATATTGTGCTTCTATTTTGTAAAGTCTGACGCCTATATTCTTTTTACGGTGACCTTCTCAGCTAGAGGAACTCCAGTACAAGCTCAAGGGAACTACAAGTTATCTGTAGCTCACTTCCGGCTTTGGAATGCTGTCCATGGGATGCTCTTGAAGCTAAGCAGATTGTTTGGCCACATCAAAGTTATGCATACAACAGCAACAATTGGAACATTCTACTTCTGCTTTGAGTACGAGGATGATTCGGTTCCCCTCATTATTGACGGACGCGAGGGCTGGTTCTATGCATTCAGGGGCGAGCTTGGGATCTTTGAATTCAAGCACGGTTATCATCCATATGTCAACCATCGGAATCTTCGCCGACTTCCGTTCACTGGGGACTACCCAGGGATTGCTCCGTCAGGCTATGATAATCTGCCTTTGGGCCTTGATATCATTAGATGGGCAATACAGATTGTTGCTGCATTTGGCAGAGGGGAGCCGGTATCACAAGAAGATCTGCAAACAGCACTGTCAGTTCTCGTTCATTATGCGTGTGAAGGAACCAAGATGAATAGTGCATTCGAGTGGAACTGCGAATCTATGGTGAACAATATTTTGAAGACTCTCCGTGAATGCTGCCCACATCTACCACGAAAGATCAGAAAGTGGAGGAGACTGAGCAAGGGTTCTTTGGATGCGGCTATTTTAAAGTTGGCATATCCTAATGATGAACCCAGAATTCACCTTCCAAACAATCTTCATAATATCACTACCTGGATAGATGCTTTGAACGAAGTCAACGTCTTCCAATTCAATGCATTAGAACGACCTCCACCATACACAAATGCTAGAGATTGGGGCTGGAGCCGAATTGGCCCCGGAGTTGGAGATCCTAGAATACAGTTCTATGGTGATGAAGAGCCATACGGTGGAGGAGCTGGGGGTGAACCACATGTTCTGAGCAAAGATTTCATTTGCAGAAGGCCATACAATGAGGAGGTATGATATCAACCACCACCGATGTATTTTATGCATTGCTTGTATGCGTATTGTAGTTAGTGACTTTGATTTCTGGCAGGTAATCTCTATTATACCAGATAGTAGGATAATCAGAGTTGAAGAAACAGCTCTCTTAATCAAGGAGGCAAGGAAACAAAAGCGAAAAGCTTGGGCTGAACGTGGTCGTGATTTCAAATCAAAGTAGTAGTTCCCTTTGCTAAGGTATTTCACTCAAATTTCACTCCATCTATGTTTTTATGTATTTAGCTGCATTAGTGGGCTTGACCTTTATCTGAAAAGCAGAATGTCCTCTTGTTTCAGCAATTTGTGTGTCACCATTTGGGCAGATTTTGTTAGGACCTTCCAAAGGCTTGTGAGTTGTAGTCAGCAACAATGACATAGAATCTTTGGAATTGCATTTACTAATGTAGGGAGTGCTGGTAGAATGCGATTGGCCTACCTTTTTTTTTACCTTCTGTTTCCCTTTTTCTGGATTTTCTTCTATTAGATAAGGGATTCAGAACTACTTTGGAAAATCACTAGAACAATGGTTAATGGCTCACCCAGATAGATGCTCGACCAGGAGCTACAGATAGGAGTGATTCTGAACTACATTATTGTTTTTAATTCAGTTTTGCAGAAGAAGAGAACAATAATGTATAACCTCTATTATATTGAAAACAGAGAAAAGGTAAACCAAAAAGGCATAGGACAATGGAGTTGCATATTTCTCAAGTGTGTTGATAATTAGAATATTGTTGTAACTGCATGATATTTAGCTGCATATTTCCCTTTGCTTAGGTATTACATCTATGTTTTTGTATTTAGCTGCATTAGTGGAACTTTAAATTGGCTTGACCTTATCTGAAGCAGAATGTCCTCTTGTTTCAGCAATTTGTGTGTCACCATTTGGGCAGATTTTTTTTTTGAAGTAATTATAGTAGGAGAAGTTCCCACTGCATAAATTTATTCCCAAAGCAAATGATACTGCACAAAGAGCAGGTGCTAGAAGCACTCACCTTCTAACCTACCTATGATGATCTGTACAAAGAGCAGGTGCTAGAAGCACTCACCTTCTAACCTACCTATGATGATCTGTAAGAAACTAAAAGGTTGGGGTAGGTTCGTGGCCCTTCAAGATGTTTCGAGTCTGTCCATAAAGAGAAGCCAAATGAAAACTTCGATTTTGTTAGAACCTTTTGACTTCCAGATCCACTGAAAAGGTTGGGGTGGTTGTAAACTTTTAAAAGGTATCTCATAGAATTTTGCCGACTTATATGTCAGTGAACCCCAATTGTAAATCCACTGGTCCTGAGCTTCTGGTGATACTTGGGTTTTCTGTATAATCTGCTGTAAAATCTGTAATTCTTGGCATGCTTGTTGTGTCATTGGAGTGTAGAACGGATGTTCTGGTACTGGTCCAGTAGGAAGTCATGTACATGTCTTTCCTTTTTGCGAAGGAAAATAATTTTGGTAGCTCTTCTCTGAGGTAATTGGGCAGATTTTTGTTAGGACCTTCCCAAGGCTTGTGAGTTGTAGTCAGTAACTGTCACATAGAATCTTTGGAATTGCATTTACTATGTAGGGAGTGCTGGTAGAATGCGATTGGCCTACCTTTTTTCACCTTTTGTATCCCTTTTTCTGGATTTCTTCTATTACATAAGGGAATAGAACTACTTTGGAAAATCATGATGCCATCTTTCACGATCCACTCATAGTCAGAACTATTACTTATCTGCTTTCTTTCACGAAATTATGCAGCTTTGATGTTGCTTGCTGTTTATTTATCCTTTATTTCTGATTTTTAATGTTTCTTCTTATTGCTATAGTGCTGGACGATGATTCTGTGGCCACAGGCATGTGTTGCAGACCAGACCGTCTTCGCGAACTCCAAAACTTAGCTGCAGATCGACTTTCGAGAGACGTTGATTCTGCTGACAAGATTGTCGATTCAGTGTTTTTTTTTCTTTAGTTGAGGTTGTTTGGTACAGGAATACTGCAAACATGGACCGAAATTTCATATAGTTTTGTAGATTCGGGCAAGTGGGTGGATGATTTGACTGAAATTTCATATAGTTTTGGAGATACATGGTCCTAGTTGTCAAAAGAGTTAGCACAGGAAAAATCATTTACACTAAATTACATATGCATATTGAAATGCAATTTTTCATTGTTGTCCCGATGCCGTGGATTGACATTATGGTTGCTGTCATTTAGTCTGATCCGGTTCGTGGGATTGGTTGGACGGGCGAATGAGCAGTGGCATCTGGGCATGTATACATCCGCCTACGGGCGAATGAGCAGTTGTTGTGTCCAGCTGGGCTGGCAGCGACGGTGACCGAGCAACTGCCGTGGTGTTCATCTTCCATCTGGTTTGTCAATTTCTGACCAGACGGTTAGAAATGGAGCTAATTCCTGCTACAAGTCGTCTTTCACTCCCTCCCTCCTTCCCTAACTCGCCTTCTCTTCAGTTGTAAAGAAGCTGCCTGGGCTATGGCGTGCTCGCCTCCCAGCATGTGAAGCGTCAGTTAGTGATGCCTGGTGTCTCTCCTTCCTCATGTAAACTGTTTTCTCTGTTGTGTGTGAACGTTTCGCTGGTAATTTTCGTAGCTGGGATTTTTTATGGTATTTTCAAAAGTGGCGAACTTTAGGTGATATGGAACAAATTTCCGTTTATATATTGTTTTGAGCAAAAAAAAAAAGAAACGCCATTTTTTTAGCAAGAAATAAACGCCAGTTTGTACTGCGAAAGAGCCGTGGGCCGCGGCCCTTTGGCAGGCCTACCCTAGGCCCCGAGTGCAGCGGATATGTCGGTAGGAAATCCATCCGTCCAGGGGTATGATTGCAGCTCCATCTCCCCCCGCGGAGATGCAAAGCCTATCACGCGCGATTCGTGGAGTATGTCGGCGCCCTAATGGTGTATATTGTGCTCCTCCTCTCCGGTTACCTCCCGCGCTTGCGCGACGAGATGCTCCACTCATGGCGGCAGCAACGGCCCTTCCAAATCGACATCTGGATCTTCATTCCTGGTCTGATTCTTGCATCGCATCCTTCGTTATTTTGAACATGTATTGTGCCAATCATGATGCGCCCTTAATGAATTTGGATCTTGATTGGACGAACTTTGATGTAGTGTTTCCTGATTGAAGTTTTTATTAGCGAAGGCAGGTAGTTCTTATGTTGATCTATGAAGAAAAAAGGGCGAAATACTTTTAACATTTCAATCTTGACTAGGGTATTGTGATATTAATACATCTATTCGGAACCGGATGCTAAGATTTGCTTGCCATGTTTTTATGATAGGCTTGTTTATGGACCCTGGAGCATCCAACGGGGTATTGGGGTAAGAGGGGAGAAAAGGCAGAGTAAACCGCAGTTGCTCGTCCGATTTGCATTTGTGGCTACCAAAGGAGTGGATACAAGAATCAGGAAGAATACTGCTACAAAGTGCATAAACAAAGAAGAAATGTGGAAAATTGCTACCAGCGAGGTCATAGACAACAATTGCACGGCGATTGATAATATATGGTTCCCAATAATCATTGCAAATAGCAGCCACCGTGATGGTAGTATATACAAGAATAGGCTTTACTGGGAAAGCTATGATGTTGATATTACTGATCGTAATGAGAGTAAGGGATCTAACTCTTTTTTCCTATGCATTAATTTGTTATTAAATATTTGTTTTCTGCAAGTAAACATATATCTAGACTCAGGGACTGCTCAAATCTGATGGTAGTACTTCCTAATGATTAAACTCATCATACAAGTCAGACTTGGCATAGGTTTAATATTCATGCAAACCCAAAAAACCAGACTAGGCCCCATGGCTGGTGGTGAGGAATGCCATGACAAGAAATGGAATCGCCCAAGGAATCTTTGGGGTGGAAGAAGAACTGGGCTGGTCAAACCTGTTTCAATTCCTTCTTATCTGATATGTGACTTGTACCTCCCAGATGAACTTATCACTTTGACCCACTGTCTACACTACTGCACCCATGAATGTTTGTTTGTCCTGGAGCAACATCATTTCCTACAGAGCATACTCATTTTCTGTTTGCCATCTTATCTAAATAAGCGGTGCAGGTAAGCGGTCATGTGGATCGATTAATCGGAAGTTATTAATATGAATCTCTTGGCTGGCTGATCAACCTGATAACTAGAGCAACTTCTTTGTGTCGGCAAAGTCTAGTATTTCTGAAAGTATTGCCTTTGTCCAACAGATGGAAACATCGATATTCAACTCTGAATCTACCAAGAATCAGAGTGCGTACTTATCTGGAAAACAATGTGGGCTCTTCGTCTTGAATTCAGTCACTATTAATAGCTAAAGCATGCACCAATTCCTCCTATATACAGTGAAGCACATCTTATGATCAGTTGATAGGTCACTTCCCCAGCATATAGTGAACCTTTCTTTCATCAACGGACATTGAGCAGGATATCAAACTCTTGCAATTCCTGTAGCCTCTGCAATAATAATACTCCCTCCGTTCCGAAATTCCTGTAGCCTCTGCAATAGTAATACTCCCTCCGTTCTGAATTTTTCCTCTTTTTACAGTACAATGTTTTCGAGTCGCCCGAATCAAGATTAGTCGTCCTGATCGGTCCCATGTCGACTAGAGCCTACTATTACGACCAGGCAGTTAGTCGCGATTAGTCTACCTGGTCGGTCCCATGGTGACTAGGATGGACTAGAAGACTTGAAAACATTGTTACAGTATATTATATTTTATTTGCTTTATTAATTAACATTTGTTATCTTTGCTGAAGGTCGGTTGGAGCCCATGATGTTATCAGAAGGCACAAAAAGATGCTTACCTGATCCGGAAAATTGTGTATCCCACTTTACATGTAACATGATGCAAATTTTCTCATTGACACTGGTAAAAAGTCCTATCAACAAAGCCGCAGTACAATTGTATGGATACATTGCAGTACGGGATGACAGGGATTACATGCTTAATTATGTATTCAAATTTAGCAGGGATGATCCCATCACTGTGCAGCAGGTGCGAATCTATCCTTTTTTTGAACGGTTGAACATTATAAATTCACTGTGCAAATCTATCCTTACCTGCAACCATTATAAATTCGTTCTTTTATTCACAGTATACCAACTTAAGCTCTGTCCTATCATATGCATAGAATAAATGAAATTGAACCTACACTTCTGATAAATGGTATGTCCACGTGTTGTGAATTGGAGAAGCTGGAATGGATGTTTGAGTGCATGGGATATGCATTAGAATTATTGTATTAATTGTGTCCTTGTTTTTTTATGGAGTTAATTCTTTAATATGTACAGCCGTTGTTTGTGTACTATTTTTACGCTACTTGAATATTTAACTATATTTTATATAAAGATGATATTGCAGCCAAAATTTCTTTCGACAACTTGGAAAGGATCATTTTTTTGGTTATATCCCTTCCACTGCCATATTTTGATGCTACCTGTCGATTGTCCATATCCTAATTTCCCAAAGATATTCGACACTTGACAGTTAGTAGCATCCAATGTAGGTGTATTACATATTTTTTTGAAAGGTGTATTACATTATTTTTACTTTGCTGACTCAATGTTAAGAGAACTCTTTTTTTTTCCTGTGAGCTGGAAATGTGCTCTAATTTATCTGGAACTATTGGCACATGGCTAGCAAGGATGCCATTAAGCTTAAAACATGTCTTTTATTTAATCAAGTAATGATAATGACTAAATTTTTGTAGGGTTCTCTCATTAAAATGACTGGCCCTAAGAGAGGCATCGCAATGTTTGTCCTGTGCTGATGGAGTTTGACGTGAGAGTCAAGAACGGTGGGGAGGAGGATGATGATTTGCAGTTGATTGATGGAGCAATAGTTTGCAGCAATCACCCATCATGGAAACCATTGAAACATCGCATTTGTGGCGATTCTGGTGCAGTTGACTTATCTTTAGCAGTTATTGAGGATGCAGTGGAGGCCACAATAGAAATTGTCATATCAGAAGTGCAGAAGGGTTTCAGTTTAATCTCTTAGTTCCTTTGTTGGTGTTATAGAGGAATATGAAGAAATTCAACTATTTCAAGGCACCATTGGTGAGTCGTGTGCCTTGAGGAGGTATGTGGTTGCTGTACCGGTTGATACATCTATGGTTATTCAGTTCAAGGTAGGCGATTAGCAATGATGAACATCATTGTTATTTCATGGCTGAACGACATGGATGTGCTAGTCAGCAAATGAAGTTTGGGCTCGCCTATGCGTCTGTGAAGGTGACATGGTCGACCATAGAATAAATACCTCATATGTTCAGTGTTAGCTTGTTATTTAATCGTGCACTAGATGGATGTGACTTGCATACTGCTGTTGTGCTAGAACTTTGTACTGCTAAAGCATCTATGATTGACGTGTAATGTTAGCATCGTCCTAACATCATTGTTTGATAGGTTTAGCTGTTTTATTTAATCGTGCACTGGATGGACGTGTACTTGTATTGCTTTTGTGCTGGAACTGGGTACTGGTAAAGCATTTATGATATTCGTGGATCGTCCTGGGTTATTTGATCTGTTAAATATTGAGTTTAGGGTCTGACGCCCTCTTTTTTATTTTTTATTTTGTGTACCCCTTTGGCATCATTAACTAGGAAACCTACATTTCATGGTCCAAAAAAAAAAAACCTTCATTTCGGTTAAAAATTGGAATTCGCCTCTCAACTCTTGTTGGAGTCCGGTTTTCCTCACGTGCTCAGACACTAGAGAGCTCTTGAAGGGTTCCTTGCCAAAAAATAAAAAAAAAACTATTTGTGCTTTTTTTTTATTGTTACAAAACTATAACATCTTTTCATCTCCTAATGCGGTCGCGTTCTCGGCCAGCCGCACGTGCACCGTCATATCAGCATTTTTCTACGCCGTTGGATGAGAGTACAATCTAGCTACGCACCGTTTGATTTGAAGGTAGAGTAGCCGTGCTGAGTGGGCCTTCTTAGAGTCTTCCTCGTTTCGTTCTTTGCTTTTTTTGTCATTTCAGTGTGACTCTCCACACCTCTTCAGCGGGCTGTACCAAACCAGGGCAAACAGCGGTAGGCCGCAGCCCCGCAGGCCGCAGCCACGCCTGGGCCATAGGAACAACACATTTCACTAGCTCGGACGATGTTCGTAGCTCCTCTATCAGACTACCACACAGGCTTCTGTCTCAGCCGTCGAGCCAGACCACTTTCGCATGTCGGCCTCTCTTCTGCGGAAGACACACCATGCAATTATACAGGGAATGTAGCATCTTTGGCAATGAAACCGGGTAACTCGTGTTTATTGTCCTTTGGTGTTTTTGTTGAGTTGACTAGCAGTAACTAGAGCATTACTGAAAATGAATTTAGATTGTACCCGTTGGGATGGTAACCAGTTCATATGTGAGTTTATTATTTTGATTCATGCACAGAGGCCGCTGTCCTCCCATCAGAAATGCAGTGACGAATCTGTTTTTTTTTTACCCAGAACTGTTAGCACCTTTTTTCTTATTGTTCTTTTGACTGATGAACTGGAGTTGTATTCCACTATTCTTTACCTTTTTGCAGGTCTTTACTAGAAACATATTTATGTGTTCAAGCTCATACTATATGTTATCACTTTACGACATTTAGGTGCGTCCTTCGATATTTCCCTTTGAGTAATAGGGTGTTCTTTTAAGTAGAATTTTTTCAAACTATGGAACACAGCGGTGGGATTTCTATAATTTCCACACCATCTAAATCTCCTTTTTCGTCTTCTTCATTATCTTCCAGAGCAAGATCAATTCCTTTTTCTCTCATTGAGTTCCGACCCAACAAAATACTGCTAATTTAAGCCTGAAATTAACCATGTCGGTCTGCGGGTGAAGACATTAAGTTGATGTAGAGTACAACGACATATAGTCATTTCGGGAGGGTAGTGGTACCTGGTTAAAGTCGTCGACAGCACGTCACCCGTCCAATACTTCCCATGAAGTTTAGTAGG
>RWGY01000031.1:20467620-20602398 GCA_007726485.1 Eragrostis curvula
GAATAACCCGCAGGACCATCTTAAATAAATAGTAGATCAATAAATTTGTAAACTTGAAATGGTAAGGGGACTCAATATATATATATATATATATATATAGACACACACACACATATATAAATGAAATGAATAGCCGAGAAAATACCCATCCGTTTGCATTATGTGTCCAAAATCAATCTCTCTAACAGGCCAGGTAGCAACTTGGAGGTTAGGCCACTTTTCCATGCTGAGTTCTTTCAGGTTCTTGGCAACGTTTATTTGACTCTGTAAACCCTGCAACTGTGACATAGCAAATTTTTACCAATTAGAGGTTGACAGGTGCAAAGAATTACTGAAATAATGAGAGTTTGGCTGCGTAGCTTACAGTGTTGTGGAGATCTTTCCGCCCGTAGGCTAAACCTAGTGAGTCTAGCACCTGTATCTGACCCTTCTTCGCGTTTATCACAGCAAGGTACCAGTGAGATTTTTTAATATTTATTGGAAGGAACACCTGTTTATCAAGAAGTAAATAAACAAACACTATATTGCATAGAAAACAATAGCTAAAAAGAAAGCCACATATCATACAAAGATAATTGTTACCAAATCATGTTGCAGGTACTTGTCCACCCTGCGTTGGATGGGGTGACCATTGTTGATGTTCACGTACTGCTTGTCAATTTCTCCGTCCCGCTTTATAGTTCCGGACACGTGAGCGTCCTCCAACCAAACTTTTGCACCGGACCGTTGCAAAAGATGGGCATGCCTTCTTAACATGTGTATATAAACACCAATAACCTGTATATTGCAATTAAAAACATGCTGAACCATACGCATTAATTTCTAAAACTTACGCATTATCAAAATGTGTCTAGTGCACTTACAGAATCGTTCAAAAATGCCTCTGGCTGAAGGAGACATTCGAAAAGGTATCTGTTCACAAATGCAGTACCGACATCTGATAGTATCTTAGTACCGGGTTCGGCTGGAATCCGTCTTACAGGTTCGATGATAGCAAGGTCATCGCGCGTGCAAACATAGTCTGGAAAAGGAAAGTTACACTTCACATATCAATAAGTGCAGAAACAAAAATTCATCTTCTACTTTTATTAAAGGTATAGGAATTTGTAAATTAAATGTCACCTTCTGGGACAACTCCGGTGGAATCGGCTCTCTTAGGCTTGTTTCCACGCGTCATGGCAGTGCTCAGAACTCCTCCTGGTATTAAAATTTTAACACTTATAAAAACATAGTACCAATGCACATGCGCCAGGCACATGCATAAAGAATAACATCACTTGGCAAGACTATGAGCATTACGATGGACTTGATCGGCATTTCTCTTCGTGTCATAGATTAGTAAACAATATCTAAGTTGCAACATATTAATTATTATGCAACATGTTCACTCAAAATATAAAATATGCCACACCTGCATATAAACAAATTGGAATGTATCAAACTAAATATTAATCTGCGATCTACATGCAAGGGCACAATTGCAACTAATAGGAAAATCAGCAAAAATAAATAAATCAGTAAAGGCAACATTTTATTTCCATAAGCATGTAATTTTGTTTTTTGATCAACCAAACAAAATTCACGTTAATACTCATTAGATTAGTTCTTAATTGTTATAAGTAAGTATGTCATTTGGAATCTTAGCCAGAATATGTAATTTCAATAATAATTTCTCAAAACTTGTTGTTTTATTCCATTACCAAGATGATCTCGTGACCCACTAAATTGGTTAATGTTCTAGAAACACAATGAGAAGAACATACATGTACAATGGCAGAGCACAAATCGAGAAGAACATATGCATAGGAGCAGAAATTGATCTATCTAATTCTCCTTTTGATTTTAAAACTAAGACAATCTGGTTGCAAAGCGGCAGAGCAAAAATATAGTAGAATTAAACTACTACCGTGAAAGAGGAAATTTATGCATTCAAACCCAAACAAGAAACTACAGAATATACACCACCCCCGGCGCAGCCAATATCAAACTCGACGAACCAACGATCACTGGACGTCGCCAACCGTCCGATAAGGTAAAAAAAAAAAAAAACCGTCCAATAGGGTCCAGTGAGGGGAATGGACGTCACCTGAGTGATTGCTTGGACAACGACGGCAACGGTTGCATGCTCCGCAACGGCGACGATTGCCTGGTTGAGGACGGTGACAACCTCCTCCACGACTCCCTCAACGTGACTCTTATCATTAGAAACCTTCCAAATGATTATTTTGTACCATGCAGTAATCTTATTAATATTTCCTGTAGAAAAGGAAATGAATAATCATGGCCCAACACAGCTGTGCTATGCGAAGGAAAGCTCCTAATATTATGTTGTGCCGGCAGTATGTAGACAAAATTCTTCTAAACAAGGAAGGAAATAACCATGGCTCAACGTGACTTAGCTATGCAAAGGAACCTTCCTAATTATGTTGTATCGTCATTAACTGTAAACAAGGAAGAAAATAATCAAATAAATATGGCAGGACGTGAAGGGATGTGGTATATGCGGTAGGCTAGCTGTGTGTCTGGTAACAAAATATTTTGAGAGATGTCATGGAAAATGAACTGCAATAAACATTTGTCCCCTCCCCATATCCTACTTTCGCGGGTACGGGCCCAGCATGGCAGGTCCTATTTCCAAATCTACAATATCAGAAGTATTATTTCTGCATGGAATCTTTAAGCTTACAAGGAAAGATGAACCAAAATTAAACGTCTACCATATCAGTAGTATAGGTTTCCTTGCTTAGTTCTACCTGCCAGAAAAAAATTATTCTCGCAATAATGTTTCCTTACATCCACGCGTGTTCAGTTACTAATTGTGGGAAACTTGCTTATTTTATTCCAAGGAAAATAGAGGCTGCATAAACCTTTCCTGCCTTTAGCCTCGATGACAACCATGTCTCTTGGCGGGAAAGTAATATAAAGTACATGCGCCTAACATTTTCAAAGGAAAAAAAGTGGCATCCTTACTTGTTTAGAAAGATTGGCGTCTGACAAATATGCCAAATTGTATTTAACATTTGATTTATAGTTCATTAATATGACAATATTGCATATTTTTTATACAAAACTTGTATCCTTAAGATCTGATAAGATCTGACGTAGGAAAAAAGAAGCTCCAAACTAACCGGGTTGTACATTCTTGCTTTCAGGCGATTCAGGCGATTTCAAAAAATACCCAGCAGAAAATCTTTGTATCTTTAATGGAAGATTATTGCATATTTTAAGATAGGAAAAATAATGGCACATATGCGATGTACTTTCATTCATAGTGTGTAGCATGCTTTCCTTGCAACAATAATAAAGATAAAGATAACGCCAAAATATCATCACACCGTCGCCTGGCGGATGTGCCATGATGTATTTCACATTTGATTTACTTAATGGGAAAATATTGCATATTTTCTATTGAAAACATTGTATCTTTAAGGCAAAGTCGTAGAAAAAAGAAGCCCCAAAATTATTGAGTGATATCATGTTGAAGCAGCTAAATTATGACTCGATGTAGTATATCGTTCGATTATCGTTCGATCAAACTCCATATGTAGTTAAATCCAACAATATTTATTACAAACGGAAATATCATGATGATGTAAAATGTTTTTGATCATATATCTAGATATTATGCGCGAATAGCAGAATTTTATTCAAGTGGCTAAGTCCAAATAACCCAAATATCACCAAGTATCTCCTTGACAGAAGCCGGTATATTATCACCACACTCGTTTTGCTCAAATTGTATCTTTAAGGCAAAGTCGTAGAAAAAAGAAGCCCCAAAATTACTGAGTGATATCATGTTGAAGCAGCTAAATTATGACTCGATGTAGTATATCATTCGATTATCGTTCGATCAAACTCCATATGTAGTTAAATCCAACATATACTTGTAAAACAAGCTATACTTATAATTTAGAAAATCAAAAGTATTCACAGATCCATCAACAATCATCCCGAACAAGGAAAATAACCATGAGACCACATTGGTAAAATTGAGATCACATTAATAAGCAACAACAAACGTAGCAATGATGGTTAATGAATATCTTGTATAGATCAGCACGAATAATTTTCTGGTGCGCCGGTTTAGAAAACCAGTCGAGGCGCATAGTCTCAATTTTAATGTATATGTCTACAATGTACTGCTGAAAAAGTCGACCACCATAAAACAAGATATTGAATTCCAGGTCTCTAATCTGCAGCTTGTAGCAATAGTATTCTCTTGCACTCACAAACTTGGTGTTTTTTCCATCAGGATCCCCAGGAAATTGTTCACTTTCTATGTCACCATTGCCTGCAAAGAAAAATTAAACCCATTGTGAATGATAACAAACATTGAGAATTCTGGTATATATATCAAGTTTCAACATTTCTAAACAATAACCTTGTCCTTCTTCGGGATCAATAATGTCTGCTGGCTCTTCATTTTCATCTGCCAATGAAACAAAAAATGAGTTTAAATGTAATGCATCTATTTAAACACAAGAGTTGAGGTAGCTGGTAAGGAAACTAATTTGACAATACCTTTATCTCGTTTGTCATCTTTTTCTTTATCGACATACTTAATATTTTTATTCCAGCCAGCTTCACCACCAGGAAAGAACAATGGATAAGATAACGGGTCGTAGCATCCGTGATAAGCCCTAATGTAAACCGGTTTATCTGCCAACCCACACACCATGACACTCCTCTCAAACGCATGTTCTGTATCAGCACCCGGCATCCAAATTGCTGCGACCTGAGAAACAGTGGGAGCATTGTATCTCCTTTGGTCGACATCAATTTCCGTGTTAAGCTCAATCTTGTACTCTTCAAGATTTGGTACACCACTGAGTCTTCTAAATGTCATGGTGTATGGGTTACTCTCCAAAAGCTGAAGTATGTTCCGTATGAGGCCTTCATCCAAATGGGGTGATCTCTTAGCTCTGTGCTCAATACTGAATTCCGTGTCATAGAAATAGAGCTGCATGTGTCTGGGACCATACTTCCCATGCGAAAGCTGATCAAGCATGTGGTATACCTGACCCTGTATCCTAAAGGTATACACTCCGGTACCGCAGCAGTAGCTACACGACGATCAACTTTGGCTCCCATACTGGTGAAAGAAAAGTGAGAGTTGAAATATCTGATGTTCTTGCGAAAATATTTAGCATCTGAGTCTGTCTGACTTGTGAACAGCCTCTTGAACTCGGCGGGCACCTCCGGTGTATGTATTTTAACCATGCCTGATCTACAACAGAACGCGGCACCTTCGCCCCTAATCCTTTTGGCTCCACAATGAATGCAATCTTTAGCTTTTAAAAGAACATGGTGTTTTTTCAGGCAAATTGGCATAAACATGGTCATAAGGATCCTTTCCGTTGCTGCTCTGCCGGATGTCCACTCGATACGACTTGTATTTAACATCTGAAATTGCATACGCGAGTCATTATAGACTAATCTTGTAGCACAATGGACATAATAAACAAACCACAGCGAGGGCACAGGTATCGGATACACATACCACGTAATCCGTAAAGTCTAGCCTCTTCATCTTGTTCTTCATCGGGTACGTCATACTGAACGCCCGGGTCTGCTGCATCAAGATCCTCCTCGCCTGACAATCAAACCAAATTAAAACCAGCTGGTGGCAGAGTAAAAATGATAACGAATGCCAAAATGTCTGAAAATAAATACCGAAATGGGTAGACTCTGTTTCATCAGGTTCCCAATTGCCGTGATGGCCAAAATCGTCGTCACCTTTCAGTTTAGATAGTACGTATCAAATTAGCTCAATTGTATGCTATGCTTCATCAACATACACAAAGTGCCGAAAACAACTGTTACCTGTTTTGGCAGCCGGTTCAGCACGACGATTATCCTTTGCTGAAGCGTGCCGAGCACCAGCAGCCCTTGCTGCAGCTTCCTCCTTCAGCTTCTTGCGGTAGACTTTCATGTACATAGCCTTCTTGAACCTTTTTAATTGTTCAGGAGTAACACATTCAGTAGCTAAGCTTGCAACGTCATCGGTATTTCCTGTAACCGTTGCAGAGTCTGGCCGCCAATCATCGTTTCTGTGTAGCCAACTATCATCATCGACATCACAAACGACATCACTATGGTTTGTTGCCACTGCAACATTCAAAATCATTCTATCAGATGAGTGTGTTGTAATTAAAACAGGTATTGAGGTCGCCACTTATATTTCGAATGCCAACCTGGTCTTCCATTCCCCGTCAAGCGCTCCTCCGAATCCGGAGCCTGTCCTTGTTCTGTAAGCCCAGAACCCTGCGTGTGTTCTAGTATAATAAAAAAAAAGTAAAAAAAAGAAGCACACATGAGCAGTTTGGTAACCAACAAAATCGTTGATTTATTAAATGCGCAAATCTACACGAAGAGCATTATAACCTATTCTCTGCAGGAGCGGGGTCGAGACAGTCCCTTTTTTGTTTCCTGACCAACCAAAAAGAAGATTAGAGTTAGAATTAGAACAAAGGTTTGCACAAAGAAAAAAAATTAACTTTTGTCGAACTATAGTACCAATCATCCGCATGGGGCTGTTGGGTTTTATTTTTTTTCTGCCTGCACACCGCCCTGACACCGTTGTCTCAATGTTAGTTCCTAAATAGGCAGAGTGACACGAAACATATCAATAATAGTTCAACATAGAAGCAGTATCGAGTAGGCTATAAATTCAACACACATGCAACGGTTACCTTTTGCTGCTTGCTCCCGTTCTTCCCTCTTTCTTTTCCTGTATTCTTGCATTTTGATACGATTCTTAGCTTTTCGCAATTCTTCACGTTCTTGAACTGGCAAAACACCTTCAGGAGGGGTCGCAACTCCGTTCAAATCTGTCGTGATGTTTGACAAGGGAGTCTGCTGTTGATACATCCAACCTTCTGACGTATCTGAAAATTCATGTGAAAAATAATTAATCTCTACATATGATTTTTGAACTGATATGTCTCCGGCAAACCGAACGATCAAAAAGCGGCATTACCTCGAAATCTCGACTGTGGCGTTGATAAAGGATCGATGTGAGCCCTCTTACTCTGCAAAGTAGAATTATCTTTCCCTCCTGACATGAATCATAATCCATGTAAGGTGAATTTGAAATATGATAGAAGCATATTTCTAATGAATCACAGAGTGCCATTGAGGTCGAGACCGTACCGCGCTTATTTGCATCTGCAGTATGACACGTGCGAAGACTACGATTTTCTTTCCCACCTGTTAGATTCAAATTACACGTGAGAAAGATGGGATTTTAGTAGTGTCATAAAATCCTATCATGAAATCCTATTAAGAGTCCTCTTTTGTATTTTACCAGGTAAATCATGCCGATCTGCGAGGACATTTGAACTTGATTTTTCCTTTCCACCATGGGAGCATTCATGCCTTTCCGCGGGCACATGCCCACTTGAATTTTCCTTTCCACCTTGCGATTTAAAGGTAACAACACGTGCATCAAAACGAATAGGAGGGGTAACAAAGAGAAAGCATAACATTCGTGAATGAATATAAGGAGCTGACTAACTGTTACCGCGGGAGATTGTGCCATGCTGACGCTGACGGAACCGCCTTACTCGTTCTCTGTTTAGAGCACGATCCTTTAAAATGATTGCCTCATCGTCCTCACCTTAAACAGGGTTAGCGCGTCAGGAGATAGAGACATGGAAAACAAAAACAATTTGTGAAATTTGTAAACAAGAATATGTAAACAAGAATACGCACTCTCCTCAGCCACATTTGTGAGATCGGTCAGGGGAATATCCGAGGCCATCGTTACTGCAATTAAACCTACAATTGAAACGGATGAAATTGAAACCAAAAAATTGAAAACAATGATTCTATCAGAGAGACAAGACAAAGTAATGAAAACCAACTCGGTTGATCAACTGAAATTGGCGTACAACTTACCAAATTGACTGGTGATCGAGTCGCGGCTGGTTGAGGCGTCGATCAGCGAGATAACCTCGAAGATCTCCGGCGTTCCTTGATGAGGTACACCGGTGATGATCGATTCCTCGCTGGTTGAGACGTCGATCAGCGAGGTAGCCTCGAACGTCTCCGGCGATGATTGATTGATGAGGTACACCGGTGACGATTGAGTCGCGGCTGGTTGAGCCGTCGATCAGCGAGGTAAGCTCGAAGATCCCGGCGATGATGAGGTACACCGGTGATGATAGATTCCTCGCTGGTTGAGGCGTCGATCAGCGAGGTAGCCTCGAACGTCTCCGGCGATGCTTGATGAGGCACACCGGTGACGATCGAGTCGTGGCTGGTTGAGACGTCGATCAGGGAGGTAACCTCGAAGATCTCCGGCGATGGAGTACCTCGAAGATCTCCGGCGATGCAGTCGACCGTTCAGCACCTGGAGCCGCCGGGATCGCGTGTTGCTTGAAATTTTGATTCGGAGGAAAGAGCCGGGATTGGGTTCTGCTTCAAATTTGGTTTCGAAGGAAAGGTTGCAGTGAATCTCGCCTCCAAGTTTGGAAAGGGTTCAGCAGGAAATTTGCCATGGAAAGTGCTAGCGTCATGGAAAGAGCCGGCAATATTCAAATTTGGTTTTGATGGAAAGGTTGCATCGATTAGGAAGGAAACTCGGTTTATAGAAGGAAACGGAGGATTTGGTTTCGAAGGAAAGATTGCAGTGAATCTCGCCTCCAAGTTTGGAAAGGGTTCAGCAGGAAATTTGCCATGGAAAGTGCTAGCGTCATGGAAAGAGCCGGCAATATTCAAATTTGGTTTTGATGGAAAGGTTGCATCGATTAGGAAGGAAACTCGGTTTATAGAAGGAAACGGAGGAAACGGAGGAAATGTCTCAGGAGGAAACCTCGGCAGGGGGGGTGCTGCGGGCGGGTACAAGCCTCGCCAGGTGAGAAAAAAATAAATTCGACCCCCAAAGCGTAACCTTTTCCTATTGTAACGTGTAACCAGATGTGTAACCTGTATGTAATGGCCCCACTTTTCTTAAAATCCGAGGGTGGAGAGAGCCACGGGTTGAGATCAAGATATCAATCAAGGGTGGGTATAAGGTTGGGTACCTAAGATTTTGGTAGGCCAACAATACGTGGTTCGTGCTTGACTACTAATCATAAGCCAAACGTTTGACTACAGTAGTTGTGTAGCTGCCGGCGTGAGCATTAATGCTAGTGGTTGTCAAAACAAAGAGCTCTTTCACCATCCAATATATAGTCCACATAAGACAGGAGCGGCACCGGCGGACGCTCCAAGTTTCAGGAACCTGCAGGTGCCTACGACGGCGAGCACCACCACCGAGCAACGTCCATGGCGACGCTCCAAGCTAACGAGCTTCTTGCAGGCCTCCTCCTCGTCCTGGTTACAGTTCTCCTCATCAAGCAAGTACTGTCCGCATCGTCCAAGAGGCGCCCCACCTCGCCGTCCCTGCCTTGTCCACGAGGCTTCCCCGTCATCGGCAACCTCCACCAGCTCGGCGTGCTCCCGCACAACACCCTCGCGGATCTGGCCACCAGGCTCGGGGCGCCGCTGATGCTGCTCCGCCTCGGCTCCGTGCCGGCGCTCGTCGTCTCCACCGCCGAAGCGCTGCGCGCCGCGTTCCAGCCCAACGACCGGGCCATGTCCGGCCGCCCGGTGACGTACGCGGCCACCAGGATCACCTACGGCCTGCAGGACATCGTCTTCTCGCACCCGGAGGGCGCGTTCTGGCGCGCCGCGCGGCGTGCGTCCCTGTCTGAGCTCCTCGGCGCCCCGCGCGTGCGCAGCTTCCGGGACGTGCGGGAGGGCGAGGCCGCCTCGCTCGTCGCCGCCATCGCAGACCTGTCCAAAACTGGCTCCCCAGTGAACTTGAGCGACAAGCTGATGGCGACGAGCAACATGATCGTGCGGCGCGTCGCGTTCGGCGACGACGGCGACGAGAGCATCGACGCCGGCGCCGTCCTCGATGAGACGCAGTACCTTCTTGGTGCGTTCTTTGTGGCTGACTACATCCCCTGGCTGGGGTGGCTGGACGCGCTCCGTGGCCTGCGGAGGCGTCTGGAGCGGAATTTCCAAGAGCTCGACGCGTTCTACGAGCGCGTCATCGACGATCACATCAAGAAGGGTGAAGTATCCAAGGAGAAGGATCTGGTTGACGTGCTTCTCCGCCTGCACGGCGATCCGGCTCAGGGCGGCACGTTCAGCAGCCGTAGCCAGATCAAAGGCATCCTGACGGTATGTACATACGTTCACGTCACATCATGTTTCTGAATTGGATGGTAGTAGTAGGATATGGATCTGGCCGACTGAAATTTTGGCTCAATTTGTGTTTTCAGGACATGTTCATTGCCGGGACCGACACGGCGGCGGCGACAGTGGAGTGGACGATGACGGAGCTACTCCGGCATCCGGACGCCCTCGCCAAGGCGCAGCACGAGGTGCGCAGCGTCGTGGCCGGCAGAGACATGGTCCGGGAGGCCGACGTCCCGGGGCTCACGTACCTGAAGCAGGTCATCCGAGAGGCGATGCGGCTGCACCCGCCGGTGCCGCTCCTCGTGCCCCGCGAGACCATCGAGCCGTGCACCGTGTACGGCTGCGAGATCCCGGCGGGGACGCGGGTGCTCGTCAACGCCAAGGCCATCGGGCTCGACCCGGCCGCGTGGGGCGCCGACGCGGCGCGGTTCCTGCCGGAGCGGCACGAGGAGATCGCGGACCTCAGCGACCACAAGCCGTGGCACGACAGCTTCGCGCTCGTGCCGTTCGGGGTCGGACGGCGGAGCTGCCCCGGCGTGCACTTCGCCACGGCCGTGGTCGAGCTGCTGCTGGCCAATCTGTTGCTCTGCTTCGACTGGCGTGCGCCGCTTGGCGAGGTGGATGTGGAAGAGGAGATCGGGTTGACCGTGCACCGGAAGAACCCCCTCTTGCTCGTAGCTGAAAGAAGATGCGTGCAGTGAAGTAGTAATACGTTACAACTTGGTGATGTTACACGATAATGACGTTTCGTCTCTTTCCGGAGTGCAATTTCAACATCACAGAACATCGTGAAATCATGAATGGGATTATTTATAGTCACTACTTAATTTACACGTTTGCTATCTTACCCATGTAGTACTGATGTACAGTTGTCTTCAAGCCCCATACTGCCTGTATGAATTTGTTATCCTGTATGAATCGTTGATGCACCTGCCGTAGTCACGCACTCACGCCCGTCTCCATCAAAAAGGGCTGCTATTGAGTGGACTGATATTGAGGACGCAGTCAGGCGGCGGGCGCCGCCGTTCGGCAGCAACCTCTGAATTCCTGACGAGTCGGCATCCTGGGGCGACGGCCGTTTGGGCAGCGAGCCGGCTAGCATGCACCGTTTACAGCAACCCAGCCGACGCGGCACTGGTCAGCCGAGGCTGGCTGAACGGCCATGGCTGGGCGCGCGCGCAAGTCAAGCCCGTGCGGCGGTGCGGGGCGTCTTCGGAGACCAATATTGAATAAACAACCGTGACAACACGACTCGAGGCTGTATATGTTCTGATGTAGGCTCTGTATGGGCCAGAGGTCGCTCTGCAACAACTAGCACAAGCCATCTAGCGCATAGAACTTGTGGAGGATTGAGCGGAGCTAGAGGAGACGATGGCATAGAACTTGTGGAGGATTGAGCGGAGCTAGCGGAGACGATGTGTGAAAACTCGAGGCCCTTCTCACTCACTCGGATGATTCGACACGCAATCCAGACAAGAGTGCGCAGGCAGCCAAAAACTGGGCCTTTTTGGCTGCTAGTTCAACAATTTTTAAGCCTGTTTCAGAAACCTAAATACTTCAACAATTTTATTCACCATTTTTAAAACAACTTTTGAAATTTACTGCAATAACTTTCTAAGAAAATCATTATTTTTTAAAATGTGTTTCATCAATCCTTTTAGGCAAAGGATTGATGCATCACCACTTATGTGACATTGGACAGATCATAGATTTTCCATGAAAGATTATTCTTCAAGGTTAGATATGCATTATATTCCTGCTGGTGGTCTTTGATATTATCAAAGTTGTTTGAGGCTAGATCAATAAGAATCTGTTAGATTTTAAAGGAAGCACAAGAAGCTTGGCCAGCTTCACCATCTAGTAGGAAAAGACCACCCGGAGTCGTTTCTGACATCAATACTTTACTTTTCAAACGAAGCACTGTTTATTACTTTAAGTCGTATATGAACGCGGAATCATAGAAAACACATACTCTCTTTTAAAGTATACTCTACATGAGGCAGCTCCACCTTTTACCGCGGCAGACCACCTGGACCACAATGGTCGATGCAAATCCCAGGCCAAACCCCAGTCCACCAAAACAGAATAGCAAAATGGTCTCCAAGCTATCAGATGAACTTTTCCCATGCTTCGAAGGTGTCCCTGTGTCTGAACTGTTGCATTGTTTAGAAAGCGGCTTACCACATAGCCCTGCATTTCCCACAAATGAAGCATTGGTAAATGTAGAAAACTGTCCTCCCTGAGGAATGCTCCCCTCCAACTGATTGTACGAGACATTCAGCCAAGCAAGCGAGGTTAAAGAAGTAAATGCCTCTGGTATCTCTCCGTTAAGATGGTTTGAGGAGAGGTCGAGTGATTCCAGCTGCTTCAAGCCACTGAGCTGAGGAGGAATTATTCCTGTAAAGGCATTGTCTGACATGTTGAGCCCCTGTAGTGAAACAAGTCCTCCGATTGATTCTGAGATGCTACCAGTGAACCCATTGTCAGAGAAGTCGATCACGGTGAAGGCAATCAAGATTTTGGTGATCGTGAGCGACGTTCCCTTATAAGTGATGACGACTGTATCTCGATAGAATTTCCCTGAAAGCATGTTCTCCAAGGCTAGTGGCGCATCGCTCCGGCTAGTAACCATCATCTCTTTGAGGTTCTGAAACCACCGCGAATCCATACTACCGGAGAAGTTGTTTGAGGCTAGGTCAATAATTTGCAAGCTTGAGAAGCGGTTTCTGTTTTTATCACCATCGTCAGGAACTTCACCCACCGGACCAAAGAATTTGTTTGATCTTAACACAAGAACTCGAAGTTTAGGCATCTTCATCGTCCAGCTAGGGAAAGAGCCCTCGAAATTGTTGTTTCCAATATCAAAAACTTCCAAATCGTTGCACTGAGAGATTGATGTTGGTATCTTTC
The DNA here is from genome assembly GCA_007726485.1 of Eragrostis curvula. Taxonomy (NCBI): domain Eukaryota; kingdom Viridiplantae; phylum Streptophyta; class Magnoliopsida; order Poales; family Poaceae; genus Eragrostis; species Eragrostis curvula. The sequence goes on from RWGY01000031.1 coordinate 20,480,722, forward strand.
CCTCTATCTTGTTCCCATTGAAATCAATTGTCTGGGAAACGCAACCTCCTTTGACATCATCAGGCAATGTACCCTCAAGTTGGTTCTGTCTCAGCTTCAGGATGGTCAGATGTCCATCCACTAGACATGATGGAATATGGATGGCCACTAAAATAGTTGTAAGACAGGTCAAGGAAATGAAGATTACTTGAATTACATAGCATAGTTGGGATGCCTCCGTATAGTGCATTGTTGGCCAAGTTCAGAAAAAACGTACTACTCAGGCTTGCCATCAGGCTGGGTGGAATGGATGAGAAAAGGTTGTTCGAGTAATCCAAGAACTGTGGAGAATTTGGGATGGGTATGGGCCCTTGAAGTTTGTTGAAACTAAGATCAAAATAATATATGTTGGCATTGGCAAGAGGCAAATCTATATCAGTAAAATTGTTGCGCGAAAGATTGAACTTGAACACATCTACATTCTGGGTCTGTCCTGCCCATATCCATTTCGGTATAGATCCGCCAATCTGGTTGCACGAGAGGTCAAGGTCATTTACCACAACATACCTTAATATGGAGGGGATCTTGGTCATGTTGCAGTTTCCTAACCCGAGATAGTTGAGTTGAGGGACTGGTGCCGACGACGAACCGACGTGCTCATCATCTACTATCACGTTTAGTTGGTTAGCTGTCAGGCCAAGGTTAGTCAAATTTGTGAGTCTCCAAAAGAAACTGAGTTGCACTGTCCCGCTCAAGCTGTTTCTAGTGACATCCAGAGTACTTGAACTCATAAGCTTAAAGAAAGACCTTGGTATGGATCCGTTTAACTGGTTGTAGCCCAGATAAACAGATGTTAGCGATGGAGAAGGATTGGAGAACTCTGGGTGGACCGGCTAGATTATTTTTCATAAGCGACACGAATTCCAGTCGGGGTAGAGAGAATATGAAGCTTGGAACTTGCCCTGATAGGGAGTTGCAGCATAGTTGTAGATTCTTTAAGTTCAGAAATGCCCCTTCGCTGTACAATGTAATTGGCCCTGCGAAATCAATAAAAAAAACAAAGAAACCTTAGCTATCATGCGTCTGCAAGGTTTGCAAACAGACAAATTAAGTTTTTTAACAGACGCACGAAGAAGTGCCCACAATTATCTTCACCAGTCTTTCAACCCGTGCAGATGCACGGGCTAGAGATATTAGAAATGTCTAAATTTATAAATTCATATTTTATTATGTATTTAGTGAAAACAATTTCTGACAAACTTCCATTTTTCTCTCAAAAGATCTTGCATTAGTTGGCCTCGTGTTGTGAACTATAGAATGTTTTAGGATCGGTCCATTTCTTCCTTGTTAATTATACTTTAGCTCTTCTATCTAAAACAAACTACCGCACCTCTGATCCATGGTCACCATCTACCAACAAACTCTTCATTTCTTTTTCCTAACTCCATTTTTGCCACTATCGCATCGTCACATCTCATTCTTGTCCACTAATGGGCTTCTACCTCACTCAACATCACTCAAAGGTTAACCTCTCCAAACACATAGAAAGAGGCAGAGCGAACGTAACTCAGTTGGTTAGGTTTTTGTGGTGGAACCAATCCATCCAGGTTCGCGTCCCAGATTTGGCACGGGTGTTGCACATTACGGCTCATGTTTGCGAACGTCTGTGTGGGTACTTTGTTTCATAAAAAAAACATTATGGAGAGAGTCTGTGATCCATGGATCTCCCATCAGAAAACCGTATCAAGTTCTATGGCTAGTATGTGACCTTATATTTCTCACTACTTTCAGAAAAGTAATTGGGTTCACCTTTTAGGGAAAAGGGTAAATTAGGGAAACATTTCAACAAAATAAGAATCCGTGGGTGATAGGTGAAGTTGGTCCAGATGCTATAGTTTTGTGTCATATAGATGCAAAATAGTCATGTTTTTCAGAAACTGGCCTAAGAAATTGCATTGTGTATATGCTACTCGCATGCAAATGGTAGTTCTCTTAAATTTACTATAATAAAAATAATAAATATTCATAATTTCTAGCATATAATCCGAAATGATTATGTACATGGGATATTAATCAGATAGTTTTGCAATTATCGTAAGAGTTGTAATTGGGGAACAATTGGATGACTTGCAGCCGTTGAATAAATAGCTTCCTGATTTTCTTAATTATGTTTTTAACTAAAAAGAGAAATATAGTTTGAAAATTGAGCATATTGATTACTATTAATCTCAAGTTAGTCGAATGTTTGTACATCGTTGAAAACTCATCCATGCATGGTACCAAGTCCCGAAAGGCCACCAGCGGCTTGCATGAGACAACAGGAGCGGAATTCCTTGTTGACGCGCGTCCGCGCGCGTCGCGAGGCAGCGGAGGAGCTGTCGGACAGGAATCGCGCATGCGCGTGGGGCCCGCGTGGGTAACTAGCGGCTCGCTCCCGCAGATGGGGCTGCGCATGTCGTGGAGTGGCTGGCTTTTGCTGGCCTGCATGCAGATGGTCCCACATCTCTCGGTATTGTGCGTTCGTGTTTTCTAGCAAGCCATACTCCTTTGAACAAAAGTTTAAGAAGAAGTTCGAACAAAAGTTTAGTAAAAAGTTTGAATGTAAGTTTGTTCGCAAGTTCTGATACAACTTGTATCATAAGTTTGAAATCAAAAAGTTTGAATGTAAGTTTGTTTATAAATTTTGATACAAGTTTGTACCATAAGTTTGAGATCAAAAAGTTTGAATGTAAGTTTGTTCAAGTTCTGATACAACTTTGTATCATAAGTTTGAGGTGAAAAAGTTTGAATGTAAGTTCTGATACAACTTTGTATCATAAGTTTGAGGTCACAAAGTTTGGACAAAAGTTTGTATATAAATAAAAGTTTGTATATAAGTTCTGACAGATAAGAATTGATCATTCCACGTCGTCCCCCCATGGCACCACGTGTGAGGCAGGCTGCTGGCTCCTTCATGCAGCGCCGGGTTGCTCAGCCAAGGCCCGGGCGAAGCACGCACCGCGTTAGAAAATGAGCGCGGCGGACCGGGCTTTGTCTGTTTCTTGTCGGAACCGAATGCGCGCGATGGGCTGCGCGCGCGCGTGCGCGGATTAGCCACGCCCCCGACAGGAGGCCCTTTGTTTTTTTAGTAATAAGAAAGTTAAATACAACTGGACCCCACATGTTTGTTTCGGACTTCACCTACATTTAACATATTGCAAACAAAAAAGAAGAAAGAGTCTTTGGGTCCTACAATTTGTCTTTCCGGGTATTAACATGGAGAATCAATTGGTTATCTATCCACTGGCAAACAAAAAGAAGGAAGGAAAGAGTCCTTATGTTCTACAATTTGTCTTTCCGAATATCGACAATCCAAACAGACGGACGGATGTTTTGCTTTTTTTTAGTATTTTTTAGAATTTTCCTCTGAGTAACGTGGAGGCATCGAAAAAAGCCTCCAATTAGTAAATATAAGATAAGATGGCTCTTATGTCTGTATATGATACGGAATTTAGTAGTGCATCTTCAGAGGAAAATATTGCTCTTTTACTAGAAGAAGAAATTGGGCATTCACCTGAGATATTGTTCAGTGACAGGTCTAGCTCAGTCAAGCGTGTCAGATTCACAAATGATGATGGTATCGCACCGGAGATGCCGCAGTCGGAGAGCCGAAGCGTGGACAAGGACTGTAGCCTGCCGAAGGCTGCAGGCCACTCCCCGATTTTGAGCCCGCTGCTGCTCAAATCCAAGAAGCTCAATACGGCCAGGTGGCCGATCGAAGCGGGAAGTCCCCCAGAAAAGCAGCGGGAAGTGCTATCGCTCATGTCCAGAGTTTTCAGATGTCTCAGGTTGCCGATGGAGCTTGGTATTGGACCGGAAAGATTAGTTTCTTTCAGGTTGAGAACCTCCAAGGAGCTTCCGGTGGCGAACTCCGGCAAGCTGCCGGAGAGGCCGGAGTTGGACGACACGTCGAGCACCCGCAGCCTCTCCAGCTGAAAGATGCCACGTGGGAGCGACCCGTTGAAGCCGTTGTTGGAGAGCTGGAGAACGGTCAGGTGACGGAACTCGGCGAAGAACTCGGGGATCGGCCCGGACAGAGCGAAGCCTAATTGGTTGTTGTTGGAGAGGTCGACGACGGCGAGGGACCGGAGGCGCGAGAAGGACGCGCAGATGGGGCCCGAGAGCTAGCAGGACTGCAGGGTGAGCATCCGAAGCCGAGGGGCGGATTCCGAAAGGACGTCGCACCAGGCCGCTGCGGACATGTCCACCCCGTCGAGGCGCAGCTCCGTCAGGCTGCTTAGGTTGGCCGTGACGGCTCTAAAGCTCGGTTCTTTGAACTCCAGGGGCGTCGTCACAGGCAGCGCCGAGGAGGAGGAGGACAGGTCGAACGAGACGAGCCTGCTCAGGCTGCCGATGCCGGCGGGCACCTGGCCGGCGAAGCCGGCGTCGGAGAGGTTGAGGTGGGTGAGCTCGACGAGGCGCTCGAGCCCGGACGCCGGGAGCCTGGCGCCGCCGAAGTCGTTGCCGGCGAGGCTGAGGCGCCGCAGGGTGACGAGGTGGTGGAAGAGGGAGCCGTCGAGGCCGCTGCCGCCGAGGTCGAGCGCGGCGACGCGCCCCGTGGCAGCAGTCCGTGCCCGCGCGCCAGGAGGGCAGGAACGGGTGGCGGAAGGATCGCTTCAGCCGCAGCAGCGCGGAGGCCTGGTCGGCCGGGCACTTGGCGGCTGCGAGGCTGGCATGCACGATGAGAAGGCCGAGGTGGAGGAGGAGGGAGGCGACGTGAAGGCGGGGACGGCTCGTTCGAGTTTCCATGGCTGCAGGCTCACTCACTCGGCTGCGCCTCGTGCGAACAACGTTCGAGTCGACGGCGTGGTGCGGACGGAGTGTGGCCGGAGCAGACGCGGGTGATATTCCTATATTTTACGTGAATTTCTCCAAAAGTTGCCGGAGAGACAGAGACGGTAGATTCGCGGGGTCAGTTTGCATCATGGAAAGCGACGCGGGCTGGTGGATGGAAGACGTGCTCCGCGGGGCGCGACCGAGACGACAGACTTTCGTCCGGCTCGAGTCAAGGTCAAGCTTCATCAGCACCGGGGTGACGGTGTACACTGCCACATGCTGATACGATCTACTAGTATACTATCATATCTCGAATATAGGGTTTGGTGAATTGTTCTCCAGCGAAGCTTCAACGATGAGCTCGCCGGAGTTGAAGAGCAGAAGCTCTGTTTGTCTATATATACTATTATTACAACCAAGCCAAGTCTTGCTGATAGGGAAAGGAAGTAAGACTGACTCCAACAATAGCACCTAAAATTGGAGATCTAAAGGCCAAATAGATCATCTAGAGATGGAAAGAAAGAACCCAGAAAATTGCAATCTCCAACAGCACACCCAATTACCTTCTTCTTTCAGTTAAAAAAAAAATTCTTCACCGCGGCTCGCCTCCGCCGCGGCCCCGCGTCCGCCGCGGCTCGCCTCCACCGCGGCCAGCTCCGCCGCGACCTCGCCTCCGCCGCGGCCCGCTCCGCCGCAACCCGCCTCCGCCGCGACCCCGTCTCCGCCCGCGGCTCGCCTCGGCCGCGACCCGCTCGCCTCCGGCGCACCTCCGCGAGGCCCGCTCCGCCGCGATCCCGCGGCGCCGTGCGTCGCGATTGACCGGGGGTGGGGGGAAGCGAAGGAAACGCGCAAGGTCGCGTCGCTCTCGCGCCCTACCGCTCGGTCGTCCACGGCGCCGCTCCGAAAATAGGATGGACCTCTAGGTAGTCCACGGCGCCGCTCCGAAAATAGGATGGACCTCTAGGTAGTCTGTTGGAGAAGGTTTTTTCATCTGTTAACACCTATTTTAGAGTATATGGGACATATGGGTAGACTGTTGGAGTCAGTCAAGTAGCCAGAAGGAAGTATGCGTGCGCCTGCGGCACTCCTAACTGGACTGGATCCCTTGGACACCCATTCTGGGCCGGATATCTTGACGTTGGGCTTCTTGACCCTCTTGCTGGGCTCCCGCGCTCCCCCTTGGCGCATTTCATCTTCCCGCTTCTTCTCTTCAACTTCAGAAGCACCAGTATGTTGTCCCTATTCCAGAAGGCGAGGAATTTATGTTCCGTTCATCGCAGCGATGGGAAACAGAATGTGTTGATTTTATTCTCACACTACCACCAACTTGCATTTCGGGGAACGCGGCTACCGGGCAATGGTGGGACACGGCGATAAGCCTCAGCGAGGAGATCAACGTTCCTCCGAGCTGCAGACCCAGCATGTGGAATCAGGTGATGAGATGTTGATGATGATCAAATGCCCATAATCAAGGGATTCAAGTGAGACAGCAACCAAGTGGCTATGAAGTTGGGCACCGGAGGATGAAAGCATGCTAAATAATACAGAACCGGTCATTGATCACTCAAGCCAAGAATCCAATAGATAAGTTCGCTCCTGGGCTGCAAGAAGGAAAACGAAACAAAAAAGTAAATGTCCCCTATATCTCCCATCAACTCTCACTGATCCTTCTTGGGTTTCTTTTTCCTTGAAGCGAAGCTGCTCGGTCCTACTGCTTCTAGTGTCATTCGCTTTGCCCTGCTACAAGAGGAGAAAATATCTTTTAGTTTTGTGGGGGGGAAACACTATTGATCGAACTGACCACAAGGTATATGATCTACCTGGAAGTAAGGTCCCTTGACTCCACATCATCCTTGTCAGGCATGTCATCACCGACATCATCATCATCATCATCATCATCACCACCACCACCTATGAAATGAGATGAAAAAGGTCATCATACAAAAAACACAAATTCATCTGTGATTGAAAAAGAGGAGTGGTTGCCATCACAAAGTCCAGAAGGATAAGCAACTGAACATAAGCAAGTCTATTGAAATGAAGTTTTACATGAACCTCATATATACAGGACATAGGTTAAATTGCAAAGGTAAGTGTCCCTTCAGAAATTTGAACAAATTTGAAACAATAGTTGAATAAAGAGGTCAACAAAATATGAAGCTTTTGCTTTTATAAAGTGAAATATTTTTTTTATAAAAGCCTTCCTTCAGTTTTCCTGAGAAATAATATCTTCGTGTAAAACACAGCTCCTCAGTTTTTCTTTAAAAATATGTGCGTATTGCAAAGGCACATGAAACTATGGAGGTGCCTACTGCTCCATAGTGAACAATATGTGCGCATTGTTCAAGGTAACTACTTTCTGAAGACGCGAATTAATTTCATGTATTCTGAAAAACACAAAACAACACCTGCTGTTTTTTATGTACTCCATTCACCGTTAATTTACTAAGTGATGCTATTATTCACCATCAATTACTAACTGAAAAGAAGCAAAGAATTTGTGCATAGAACCTTAGACTGGAATATCTGTGCTAATGCATGGAGGTTATAGTGCGAAAAATGCTAGCGAGCAACATATAACCTTCTACGGTCTGTACTTCAAACTTTGTTTTTATTCTGTATTCCGTCCGCGAGGAAGAAAAAAAATCATAGATCTATCTAACAAGATATTGGTTGAAAACATCCATGCAACACTACTGTATATACCGAATATGCTTTGGTTTACTATTACTAATACGGTAAAAACTGAAAGACAATAGGCACCTCCATTCTCTGTTGCATCTTCTTTTCCCGGAGAGGACTCCCATCGGTCTTTCCCATCATCATCATCCCAACGATTTCCAACAGGCGGCACCCAGAAATCTGGATCATCGGAATCATCCATCTCTGGTTTAGGTTCTCGTGGAAAGGTAGGGCTGACAACGGTAGATTTCTTCTTGTCCTTCTTTCTTGACTTGGTTTTCTTTGCCACTTCATTTGACTTGGCAGCTTCTTCTTCAGCCATCTCACCAGAAGCCATCTTTTCTTCTAGTTTTTCTGTCATAAGGGGTTGGGCATGTTAGATGCAAATGAAGCCAAATTTCTTGTGCAGTAGCTTCCACACAGTTAGTTGCGTGTGAAATCAGAATCTTATTAATTCTACTTGAAAATATTGTGACAATTATAAGCTATGTGCCATTTCAACATAATATAGAATACATATATTAAGCAAACAATCCTCTCAAACAATTATTTGTTATTGATCCATAAAAAATTGTACAGTGAAAGGATCGCTATTCATGCAACAGATAAAAACATTGTTCTTTTATATCACTGTAGGCGATATTAGAGTGATTAGATGCACACATAAAAACTCTAAAAGAATGAACCATAAGAAAGAAAAAGGAGAACAGCAGCATGGAAATAGTCAAGCATTTGTTGAAGATTCTTAAATAAGAAACATAGGAAAACAACACCACGCCTTGAATGGGATGTCAGCGCAGCAACTTCTCAAGCTCATTCCAATAGATACTGTAGCCAAACAATCATACTAGTGGTATCAAATTGAGAACTTTTACCTAGTTTGTTCAGAAACCTCTTCCCATTGATGTGCTTCCAGATGTGTTCCTCTGACTTGTTAACCGTATCCCCCGTTATGTTGCATACTAGCTTCGATCTAGAACACAAAACAAAACTCAGTTCGCATTACATCACATCCTCAAGAGCAATAATAATGTGGATGTTCCAATTCACAAGCATATATGAACTTCCTGTCACTAATTTGTTTATTAATGATACAATATGCATCTTTGCAGCATCAAAATCAAACACAATTCAATCTGAAACCATACAAATCATTCGAAGATAGCCGATTCAGCATCTCAAACACACTTCAGGGTAAGCGAATGGGCTCCTCACCAAATTCAGAGCAAGCGGCGTTGGGTAGGAAGCACCACGCGGTGATGCAAAATAGGGGACTATAGGAGAAGAAAAGGGGGAATCAGTACGCACTTGTGCTCGGGGTGGGGCTTGAAGGCGTTGAGCGGCGGCTTCTTGCGCGCCACGGCGTTGTCGATGAGCGCGAGGCGGCAGGCGCGGGAACGCGCGTAGGCCTCCTTCTCCCGCTCCGGCAGCTCGTGCCCGGTCTCAGCGCACCGCCACCGCCCCCCGCCGGCGTCTTCCCAGGTCGGCTGGCCCAGCAGGAAGCTGCCCTCTTTCTCCCCGCCGCCCTCGCTGCCGTGGGCGGAACCCTGGGGGCTCGAGACGTCCATCTCCGCCGCAGCGGCGCCTGCAGCCTTGCTCTTCTTCGCCATTAGGTCGACCGCGAAATCGAGGTTGGAGGCTGGAGCCTGGAGGGACGGGGAAGCCTGACAAGGGTTTTGGCTGCCGCTTTCGGTGTCCGAGTTTGCTCTTCACTTGGAAAAGGGGAACTCTCAGCCCATACCGTCCAAAACGATTCTAAACGGCCCAGAATGCATTTTCCAACTATATGTATGTATGTATTATGACCATTTAAAAATGCATAAATACTATGCACTGCAAGCTCCAACTGGAAAATTACAAGTGTAAATCCATCCATACAGAATTTTCGAAGCAGCAAACCAAGATAATCTGATAACCGATCATGATCAGGCAGCAAACCAAGATAAACTGATAACCCAGAAACCAAGCAACATTTCCATATCCACAACGAAGGAATCAGAGATGTAACAATTACAGGGAACCGGTAGCAACTCTTGACATCCACTCTACAGTCGGTACAACAAGGCTACTGTGTGCAATCACACAGGATGTTACAACGGGTGTTGCGATCCCAGACCTGGAACTCTGAGAAATCAAATGCTCAATTAGCACCTTTACAGACGCGCCCTCATACAAACCACCCTACTAGCTACAGCAAACCACCCTACTAGCTACAGTCAGAGGGAGATGCAGACGGGAGGAGGGCTAATCGACTCCAGCTCACTTATGTGGTGGGCTTGTTTAGGAACAGCTTCATAAACACCTCATCTCTCGGTAGCGAGACTCCAGCTTGAAATGCATGTCCCAAGACCCTGAGCCATTCATTGATGAGGGATCCTTTTATTTCCTGTATTGTGGTGTGCTCCTGGTCCATGATCGACTCTAACTCCTCAAAGTGTTTGATCTTGTATTGTATCTTTCGCAGCTGGCAAACATGTATAGGCAGGCAAATGTGGTCAGTTACCAAGATGACAAATAGTGTTGCCTGTTTTCATATACCCCATCCTGTTTTTAATTGATAGCGCCATGACAACATTTTTAGTTCATTTTGAGCTAAAAAAAAGTTGCCTAACGTCATCAATAAAAAACAGGAGGAAGCAATTTTTAGCAACAAGAAGCCCGTAGCTTCATCAATCAGAACAAATCAAATAACTAGGCTTTAATAAAACTACTACTTGCACCATAAACAATCAGAAGGACTCCCTAGAAGAGGTGGAACTATGAAATCTGTGAAATCTAAGTAAACAGAGTATTAACCCAACTTTTGTTCATTATTGACATCCTAGAGGTGCATATAGAGGGAGCAAATGCAAAAATGAAACAAAATAGCCTTCTTTCCCTAGACGCCACTGTTGACTCATAAGAACTTCTCATTGCCTCATCCCTCAACTTGCCACATATGACACTTCCGATCTGTTATCCTATTTTAAACTTATCATGTCCGTTAGCCATTGGCGAGTAGCTAGGAAGCCTAAAATATGGTGATACTAAAGGTGAGTGTTGTGAATTGCAATGACTGGTAAAAACACAATGCATGTGTCAAGGATTGAAAAAGCGGTGGAGAAAAGCAGGGAGAGGAGCACCGCCTAGACGTTTGTAGGTGTGTGTTTTTTTTCCCTAAAAAGCGGAGCAAATCCAGCACGAGCAGAGGCATGCAAGCAGCAAGCAGCAAAGAGGGACGGAGAAGAAGCTCAACATCCAGAGAAATCTGTCGCTGGTGACTCGATTTGTTAGCAGCAGAGGACAAAACGGAGGCGGTGGCGGGTGGGAGAGGACCATTGGCGCTCGATTTTGATGGCTGGCGCAGGGGAAAAGCCAGATTCCTCAGTTTTGACCGGAATCAGCGACGAATCCAGCGGCAGTGACTCCATTTGACAGCAGGAGAAGAGGATGAACAGCCAGTAGCAGGTCGGACAGGCCGAATCGGCAGTGGCGGCGGTGGGAGAGAATGGCGGTGAACCATTTTGATAAAAGGAAGAGGCAGGGAAAAGAATATAGGGTTATGTGGCTCATTTTTATTTGCCATCTGAAGTGTTATAACTTACAAGCGCCTCGCCCGCACAAAAAAGCGCAATTAAGCAGAGCTTAATCACTCCTGGCACCGCTAAAGCCTTTGTCCGCTTACCACCGTCGCTTAGGGGAAAGCGACGCAACCAGAAAAATACAACCCAGAAAATGAAGAAACACTGGTATGCGTGACTTTCAAAATGGAGAAACTATGGTAAGAAATACAACCCAGAAAAATACTATCATGACAGAAATTTAGGAAGAGAAAGGAGTTAACGAGTCTCACCTGGGTCTCAATTATGGATGCCATTAGAAGCTCCATTTCTCGCTCTTCCTGGTCTGCAAGCATTTTAGCACGGGCAGCAGCTACACCGATAGCAGTAGCAACAGTGGCCCTCACTTGATATGCAGTAGTAATGAACTTCTTGTCCTGCTTCTTATCTGACTCATGAGTGAAAGAAATAAATTTTAGATAAGCAGAGTAGAAACAAGGGTCAAGTAACATAAATATATAGCTTTGAATATTGAAAAAAAAAAATTGACTACCAATAACACTCTGCCCTTGCACGTCCTGATCATCAATTTTGCAGTTGCTGTTAAAATGGCAAGCCAAAGTTATATAAATCACACCAACAGTGGCAAAAGAAGAAACATTCAATATTGAACTCATTCTTACATTTTCTGGACATGATTAGAAGACAATGCTTTATTTTTGTATTCTTTCTCACTGAGACGGAAGGCTTTCCTTGCTTGGGGGTTTTCATTGCCCAACGCTTTGATTGCAGCATCAGCAGCTGCAGCAAGAACATCTGGGCTAGTTGCTGTAGTCAGCAGTGCCAACTGAGATAGCATACTCAAATGTTAGCATTCTCGCCATTTTAAACCTATATATATGTGCTTGGCATATGAGTTTCTTGGTGTACTTATTTTGTAGTAATTACCTGCTCCATTAATGAAGTAGCAGCATCCACTGAAGAAATTAACCGTCTACGTTTGGTAGGATGTTCGTCAGCAGATTTATCAGAAATATCTTCCTTTACATCAATCTGCATGCCATCAACCATTTCAGTTGATTGGCTTGAAGATTCCTTCACAACTTGTTGATTCATTTTTCCATCTGTTGTTTGGTTCACATGGAGCCTGTTAACAGATTTACCGTTTACTGTCCCCAGCATATGTTCACCGAAAGGCAACTGAATAAGCCTTGCTATGCATTCTGATTTATTCTTTGTTCGGACATGCTGGGCAATAAGATCCCAGTCATCTCCATGCTTTAGGACTCCTTCTAAAAGGAGTAATGTCTCCGTGTCTGTCCACGCAACGGAAGCATTGTTGTCCGCGCCCTCCTTTTTGTCACCAGGACATTTAGTCACTTCTTCCTTATCGTCATTATTTGTTTTGGAACATTTCAAGCATACTTTAAAACCATCCTGAAAAGTAAATGTGGGAAACATTAATGAAATCATATCAAGTATTTCTAGATCCATCACTGTTTTGATGTCATCAAAAGCAGAAACAACTACACTCGTCATATAGCTTATTGAAGATCATTGAGCATGTTAAATATGCAAACTATAAGAAGAGAGAATCCATTTTATCACCTAACATCCACACTCTAGTAGGCTAGTACATAAAAGAGAACCGTTTCACCTCCCATGGCAATAACTATATTTACAAAACATATTAATGAACAAAATCCCCAAAATACCAAATCAAGTTGTGAGTTAAAAGAGCTCCAATCCTAAAACCTAGGGTTTAGAGTCAAAATGAGCATTTATGCAATGCACTTATCGAGCTAAACCGACTACAGTGGCACCACAATTACTTATTTGCTCAATTTTATTTTTCCTTTGAATGTACCAAGTACCGACAAGGTAGCTTCCCACTATAATATATTGACAAAAAAAAAAAAAGGAACGGTCAGTTACAAATGGCGTTATTCCAAGTTTCCAGTCTCTCTCACGAACGGATGAGACGTCCATGAACCACCACCATAGTATTTTTTCACTTCTGCTTTAATCTTCACTATCAGTACAATTTTTACCTCTGATTTAATCTCCGATATCACTGCTGGCAGCAATGCTTATTCCGCATCATAGGATTCGGCATTTCAAAATCAATAGTCTATCGCATAACAATTCCATGCAAGAAAACGCTTCGGTCTTTTTGAATTATGAAATTATTGGTACCTCCATCGTTTCAAACTCGCCATCCTTGCAGTCTTCGCCGCAAAACCCACATATAGGCGCCTTCCCGGGCGCCCACTCCCCAAACACGTCGTTGTAGGAGGTCAGCGGCGGAAGGCGGAATGCACTCTCCCCGCCCCCTCCCTTCTTCTCCTCCGCAAAGTATGATGCCGGCGGACGCGGAGTCACCTGCAGTCCCACAGGCGCTTCCACTACGACCCCTGCCTCCTGCTGCCCACCAGGGCGGGTGGAGGTGGCGGAGAAGTTGATGAGACCGGACTCGTCGAGGAAGGCGAAGAGCTTCCGGAGGAGCGTGACGTCGCCGACGAGCGCCCTGCGGACCTCGGTGAAGGTGAGGCGGCGGGCGGGGTCCTCCCGGTACTTGCCGATGATGAAGTCGCGGTACTCGCGGTAGATCCGCGGATTCCGAGTGGCCGTCCCGAACCCAGCGCCGCCCGCGCCGCCGAAGAACTCCGGCAGCGCCTGCCGCTCCGTCTCATGGATCGCGTCCCACCGGAACCAACCTGCGCGAGGAGCAACGGAAACGCGATTCAGTCATGAGGCTTTGGCTTCGGGTCCCCAGACCCGTAACCCTAGGAGCGAGACGGGAAGGGCGCCGCTGCGGGGCGGGAGGGAGGGGAAAGAGCGAACGCTTACCTGATGAGGCCGGGATTGTGTAGAGCTCGCGCGGCGACGGCGGTGGCGCGTCGCCGGAGGTGGCCGCCGCCGGCGGCGACATGGGGGAAGGGCGGGAACCGGGCGAGGAGCGGGGGAGAAGTTATCTGGGCCGTCGGATCTCGGATTAAGGGACGCAGTGGGGTTTAAGGTTAAGACCCCGCGTGCGAGGTCTGGCTCGGGCGGTCTGGTCTGGTCGGAGTCTGGGAGAGGAGCGGAAAAGGAGACGCCGCGGCGGGGATGAGACAACGTCACGACGACGAAGATTTTCTAGGTGGGTCATGTGTCGTGTCTGGGTCTCGTGGTTTAATGGGCCTTTACGTGCCGGTTTTGATTGGGCCGGCCTTCACGCAGAATTCGGACGGGAACGTCCCTCCAGATGATCTTTTTTTTTTCTTTTTTTCTTTTTGGGGGGAAACTCATGCCTCCTCCTCCTCCTCCTCCTTCTTCTTCTTCTTCCATTTTTTTTTTTTTTAGAATCAACTCACGCCTCCTATTTGGCTTGTAACGCTTGTGGCTCAGCACTGTCCTGAACTCCTGATAGTGATAGTGTAGCGATGCATGCAAGGTCAATGTGGGGCAAGTGAAATGAACAAAGTTTTTCCCTTTTTTTTCTTCTTCTTTTAATAAAAACACACTATAATTTCTTTTGGCAGAAACTGCACCAACTTGTACAAACTTGTCAAATTCACCGGTGATGCGCGCCGGCGACGACACCATCACCGTGACATGCTATCTGAACGCGACCTCGTCGCCCGCGCGGACAAAGAGTACAAGGCGGTGAAGGTGAACCCGTGGTATGTATGCGGCAGCCAGCCAGGAGAGATGGCGGGTGGCGCAAGGGGGACGACGACCTAAGATGAACAAGTACAAGACGCACCAGCACAAGGTCACCCAACAGTCGTCCGCCGCCGGTGCCGGCCCAGACACGCTCGAGTACAGGGTCACTTGCGACTAGGGGTGTAAATTAATGCACCCAATTCAATCAAATGAACTAGATCTCATTGAACTAAAAAGGATCAGAGGTTACCTAAAGGGCACCTATTTACAGCACTACTTGCGACATCCCACCGCGTCCCTGCTACGTGCGCCGCCTAGGCGCTGGACGCGTCGGCTGTGCAGGTGGCGTACGGGTACGGCAAGACCACGCCCGCCTACTTCGACGTCGCGGGCTCCGCCACGACCGCCTTGGTGGCGGCGCAGGCGCCGGAGGCCGAGGTCATGGGACCGGGCCTTGGGGGAGAAGGGAGTGAGGGGCGACAGGGATTGGGTGAGTATTGCCTAACTCGGAGGCAGGGGAGCAGAGGACAGGCGACGGGGCTGAGCGGAGGCGGAGTCGGACTCTGACGGCAAGATCGAGGCAAAACGCCCACCACCGGGAAGGCATGAGCTATCGCCGGCCCTTATAAAGAAAGAAGAAGAAAAACACTGCGGCGACCCCGTCCCTCCGCCGATCCAGCGAACATCGACAATTCGACATGGCTGAGTTCAGTGGCTATGAGGCCGTGGAGAAAGTCGCCGACATCGATGCCCCGACTGCTGAGGTATTACTACTTACCCTACTCTTCCAGGACATGAGGACAATAGTGGCAATTAATCTTTTGAATCTCTAGTACCGTATACTTGCCACCACTATTATCTGCACCTTCAGATTCCTGTTGCGGTTGAAGAGTTGAAAGTTATGTTTTTTTTAACGGTGTCATTATCATTTAATCAATTCTTCTTTTACAATGCAGGGAGATGATCAGGAGGATAGGCTCAGCAAACTTCCTGATGACATTCTTATGTGTATCTTGGAGAGGGTTGATGTGCTCCGTGACGTTGTAAGGAAGCAATGTGAACCTGGTCAAGGCCATAACAAGTGTCTTGGCACATAAGAGTCAACGAACCATCAAGCTCTTGAGCTTATCATTCTACTTGAGGGATGAGTCCATTGACATTGTTCGGTCTGTTGATCACACCATGGCAAACAGGGACGTTGTCACAGCATCGTTTAAAATCATTCCAGAGAAGACGGATTTGAAGTGCACGAATGATGATGTGGTCATTTATGGAAGGCGTTTCTTATCGTTCTTTCATAATTATCCGCGGGTATTTGGTGGTCTAAAGTCCCTTCATATCGAAAGTTTGAGGCTTGGTAACGCGGATATTGCAGATCTCCTTGGTACATCAAAGAAGCTGGAATACCTCCGCCTTCACAACTGTGACTGCGGGGTTCGATCTGTGTTGCAGATAGAGCACCCACAGCTTACTGAGCTAGATATTGTTTTCTGCGCCTTTGAAAAGGTGGAGCTCAATTGGCTCCCAAACCTTCAGCGGTTGACTTGTGAGTCGTGGATGCCTTCACAAGATCAATATCCATTGTCCTTTGGTTATGTTCCTCGGCTTTGGGATCTAAGTATGATTAATACAGGCTCAACTCTGCACAAAACTTTTTAGCTAAGTGAGTTCCTTGGCAACACAATCATTGTTCAACTCGATTTGAATTTCCAAAGCGAGAGGGTAAGTAAAAATGTTTATTTGCATTGCTGAAACGAATAAAAGATGCATTAGTATTTCTTTTTGTTTGATCATTTTATCCTCTTCTTCCTCTTTTCTTCCTTTGGGAAAAAAGGATGATTTCATGGACTTTATTGTCTCTTGCAGATTTGGATTCAACCAGAAGCTCCAAAACTGTTACGTCCTTTGTTGCAGAATCTATGTATAGTTACTCTCCGTGGAATTCATGGTGAATGCGACCTGGATTGGAAAATGTTCTTCTTAGAAGCTGCTCCCCTGTTGAAGAAAATATCTACATCGGTATGTCCTCTTTGATATCTTTCAATAAGAATGTGAATTCATTTTAGCACAATGGTAGAAGTAGTTTTTTTTTCAGAAAAAAAATGCTTATTACTGCTGCTTTCGAGTTCTCTCCTTTATTTCATTTTCGGAACAAGCGATGGTTTTATCAGTGTTCAGCCATCTACTGCCCTCCCCTCCAACCTCATCGGCGCATTTAGCAATACTTTGATTTACTATATAACATCTGATTTGATTTTCAGGTATGGGACCATACTTGTGATGGATACGAAGAGGATGGGTTCAAGGAGTACGATCAGCTGTTGCAACAAATATTACAAAAGGAGGAACATGGTACATTAAAGTGGGAAACACCTGAAGATTTCAAGCATTATAATCTGAGGGCCCTTGTCATTAGATGTTCCCAAGCTGAGGAGAGATTCACGAAATATATAAGGCGTGTCATCAAAGCAGCAGTTAATTTAGAGCGCATATCACTGTTTGATAGGGGTTCCTGTGCGCGGTGCCACTTCTCTTTTCCACGGACAGTGAGACACCTGATGACTAAGCAAATTTTAGAGTGGAGATCATCTCCTCTTAAATAGGCATATGATTTAATAATTGATGCAATTCACTGAAGAGGTCTCATGCAAGCCTTTCTGACCGTTATACTCCATATAACCTTTATTTACAGAAGCCCGTTACATGAATGTTTCCTTTATTTACTGAAGCAGACTCATGCCACCTTTACTGAAGAATATGTGTTCACAAAGAGTTACCCCGTTGCACAAAGGCTATTTCTAGGTTGGCCTAAATTAAAAAATAGTTTAGGTTTAACTAAGCTTATGTTAAAATATATCAACATTTTCAATATTAAAATAGTGAAACTAGACATCATGAATTATATTTTCATAGTGGTGTCGTCGATGTCGATTTTCTCTATAAAATTGGTTAATTTTAAGGAACCCACTTCAGTTCCAAAAATTGCGTGTTCTGACTTCTGAGTCCAGCCCGTCATCCTAATTTCACCCTCGCATCCTACTTCGTCAAAGTTACAGTGCTGTGCGCCGATGAAGACCCCATCCATCACCGTAACATGGTACTACAACCTCAAAGCGACTTCGCTGACCGTCTCGGGCACGACAGGCACGAGCCGGCGAAGGTGGGCCTGTGCTACGGGCCGGCAAGCCACAAGGGGCGCAAGGCCACCCTGTTTCTGCGCGTCCCGATCTCCGCGCTCGCCGTCTTCTTCGTCGTTGAGAACGCGAGGACGACAAGTACGTGCACACGTTTCCACATGCACATAGAGCCCGTCATGTGCGAAATTGGCTACGTCCAGTGCGTTTAATCCTGAGCCCTACCGACATGTATAAAGATACGAAGAAGAGCGGCACCAACTGATCAGCAAGATATCAACACTTCAGTCCTACAGAGTTCAGATGACAAGCACCAACTCTACACCTAGTCATGTGAGTATGTGACCTCTGTTCTGCAAGACTGCAAGGGAAAAAAAAAAACAAAGGAGAATCGCACTTTCGGCAATAGATCTTTCTGCACCTTCCTAATCCCCTGCCAGTTCCCTAACACTCGCCTCAGCCGCAAAAGTTTTTCAAGACGCGTCAGCGCTGAAACTTCACACGAAAATCCTGATCATAAGCGAAAACATTTCGAGTGAATATCTTCTCTGAATCGCCGCCTTCGGGCTTGACGCGCGGCGCCGGCGAGGAGCGTGCGCTGACATGGGAGACGAGAACGAAGAGGAGAACATCTGTGGACTTTTGAGATCTTGCTACCGGATACCCACGGAGCATTCGCCAGCCGGCCACCGTACCGTCTTATTCAATCTTCCGCCGCGCCAAGCCCAACACCGCTCGCCGTTCCGTTGCTTGGAAGCGGCAGCGGAATTCTTCGGGGAAGAGGGAGGCTAGAGATTCAGGAGTAGCAAAACTTCTTTCGCGACGGGGAGGCGGCGGCGCGGCTCCACGCCGTGGGGTGGGCGAGCCGAGAGCACCATCTCATCAGTGCAGAACCATCTCATCATATAGTAAAGATCGACCAAACCTATCATTTTTAGCTCCCAGTACACCCCATCAAAAGGCATTGATGAAAGCAGTGAGTTACACCCTGAATCCTCCACAATACGAGGAGGAAGATCGTGCTACTAGCATTAAAGATATTACATTACACTCAACAACTCGGACACAAACTAGAGAGATCCCTCCTGCAGGACACCAATTCCAGACTAGTAGCAAGTGCTGACTTCTTCAGCATCCAGGAAAACTACCAAGATTGGCAGTGTCCAAGCTTTGCAGCTCAGTGATGCACCATACTGGTTTGTTATATCCAGCTTGGTCCAGGGGCATCAAAACGTCCAAGTTTTTTTCAACAGTGGACGGTAATTCTCCAGTGCGTCATGACATCAGACCATGCTACATTATGAAAACAGAATGCATGGCTCAGTTTCTATAATCCCCAAATGAATGCAGAACAAACTATAAATGAGGACACAAAATTCCATATAGTAACGCCGCTGCTTTTCAACATTCAACAAATTAAATATTAGCACCAAGCTCCATCTCAAAGATTTCAGAAATCACAGTCCAGGCATTGAAGATATGAAGAAAACATAGATTATTTCTGATTGAAGCATAATCTAAATACATCTTGGAGATGCCCAACACAAATTATGGGTTTACAGGACTATCATTGACTTACACTTTCAGTTATACTACCTTGATCATCACCGTGACTGAGTTTCTGAAATCAGAACAAAACTGCATATTTGCTCTGTGAAATTCATGAAGTTCTTACTTCATGCATGTTTGAACATCTTCATGCTCAGCCAATGCAGATAGACAGCCACAATTATCACAGGAAGTGTCAAGGGCACAAGTAAGCAGTAATACCTGTAAAATGTATAGCAAAACAGTTACGTAGTTGACACTGCATAAATCACAGTGCATCGCTGTTACATGGACGTCACTGTCACAGGGCCAGAAAAACATGAGCAGCCATTGGTACCATAAGTGACACTACCAGATGATCCATGAACCTACGATGACTCAGTATATAGGTGAACAGTCTATGCTCAAATGTCAGGTGAAAAAAGAACAGAATCAGATAACCATCAGCAGTGGTTTGAGATTCCTTACCAATCATTTTGGATGGCAGCCAGAAGCTGGTTTTCATATGGTGGAAGCAGCTTGGACACAATGGCAGCATAGAAGAAACCAACGAACAATGTGATGCCAAGTGCAATGAACGCGGATCCCACCAACTCCTCTCTAGAGAAACGCATCTCCGGATCAACACGCTGGCCTCAGATGAGAAACACTTCCTTGGGACATCAGTTGAGGCTTCACTGCTTCATTTGAAATGCATTTTGCAGATCAACGCATCTCCATACCAACCGCGTCTTGCGGCATCCCAAGTCCGATCTGTTACGGAGAGAATATTAGTACTCTGCGATACGACTGAAGGGAATGGAAAGTGAATTGGATTTGATTGCTTACAGAACCTAAAATATCTCCCAAAGTTACACATTCTTTTAAGAATAGGCGAAATTCGGCTCTTACCACCGAAAGATCATTGGGATATACCACTAAAGAATATGGGTTTGCGAATCACCACCAAAAGCTCTCACCGTTCTGTAATCCAGTATTCAGTTACATGCACATCCCTCTGCTGTTTCGTGTGCCTAAAATACCCATCATTCGACCGAATGAGACATGGAATACACAAGCACTTACAGCATCGCTTGGAATGATATACCATGACTAGGGTAGTGCCCATGCGTTGCTACGGGCATAATCTATACAAAACATTTTGTTTTTACAAATATAATTCACATCACATTAAAATAGTTTCATTGCCCCTATGATCTTGCTTTCCTACGGGTGCAATCTATTGAGCTGATTGCCACAAGAAATACTACAAAATCAATTTCAACAATGTGAAGAGGATCATTTCATTACTTTGATGTGAAGAATATCATTTATTCATATATTCGAATCAGAAATCAATTTATTATCTTATTTCGAGTGAGACGGTGTAGATGCATGAAGATAAAGAAAAATCAAGTAAAATTGAAGATTTCCTAAATTATGTTTCCCAAGGAGCAACAGACGTAAGAAATCAAGATGCAGAGCTTGAACTCGATACAAGCAGAGGAGCCCAAGTAGAAGTTGTGGATGGTTGACGAGATATCGTATTGATCTACCTTCTCACTTCCCTCCTTTTCTCTATGCAGCACAACAGTGCGTGATCAACAGCCAAGCAAGTCTGACAAAGCTCTGCACATTTCAAAAGAAATGTAATAGATCAATACATATATAGTAGGAAAAACATTTTGTGGAGGCATGCATTCAAACTTCACACAATTCAACATAGTCACAGGAACCATAATAGTCAATGGGAACAATGAGTAAACAAAAGCCTTGTTTGAATGAAAGTATATAGGAAACTTGAGACCACACAGCTACACAAGTAGTTACATAGGATAGGAATAGAGCAAGAAAAGAACATATTTTTTTAGCATTCCAATTTAGATAAATAGTATAGATGGCACACACAATAAAGCAAGTTAATTATATGGCTAATAACTCAATATGTTCCGCTGAAGAGGCCATATTGCATTCTCTCCTTTATCCCAGTAGTTTCCTATGCTGTGAAAACAATCAATATTAGGGATAGTATATATCTAACAGTTTCATCACCTTCATCGTCTTCTCTATCCTAGTAGTTTCAACTCGCTCTAAATACAATCAATATTAGGGATTCTTTATCTAACAGGTACCTGAATGCTTCCCAGTATCATCTTTACTGGTCAAATCAGAGATCAAAATTTGGCCCAAAAAAAAAGATAAATGAACAGCCTCAATTCAATCTTGGGGGGCATACGTGCTTAATTGTCAGTCTTACATAAATTCGTCTTTTATAAAAAAAAAATCTTTTTCTTTACATAGAACAGAGGGACACCAACATAAATTGGGAGTATTGCCATGCACAAGTTGAACCATTGTACGGCTTGCAGCAGTAAAACCACCAGAATAGAATCGATCTATGAGAGAATCAACGTGCAGGACCAATCGAGAGAATTGTTTGTTACCTTGAAGGCCGCCGCATGGAAATTGTTGTTGTTCGTGATCCTGATTGCACTGAGACTTGCTTCACAGGTTCATCTTCACCAGTCAAAAACAGAGGCGAAAATTAGGTAAAAAAAGATATATGCACAGCTTCCACAACTCACAGCTGTCACTACAAACCCTAAACCCTGACTGCACTGAGACTTGCTTCAAAGGTTCATCTTCCCTAAACCCTAAACCCTAAACCCAGCTGCTACTTTAGCTGTGTTCCAACTTAGCTAACGTAAAACTTGAACTATTAGTACATTCAAGCATGAAACAATAAGGTAGAAATGTTATTGACTAAGAAAACAGAAATATTTCATTCCCCAATCCAAAAAAAAACAGGAATCATGAAGGCATAGAAAAATGACTGTCAACCTGGCTCAAAATTTAAGGTTTGTGGTGACAGCGAAATAAACACCAAATCCCGCAACTAACAGTTAGTGATGGATCATGAGATTGAAATATATATTTTCAACCAGAGCATGTGATAGAACTCTCAGTTCCACTACCAAATGGAATTGA
The DNA here is from genome assembly GCA_007726485.1 of Eragrostis curvula. Taxonomy (NCBI): domain Eukaryota; kingdom Viridiplantae; phylum Streptophyta; class Magnoliopsida; order Poales; family Poaceae; genus Eragrostis; species Eragrostis curvula. Next base: position 20,503,034 of record RWGY01000031.1, read on the forward strand.
ACAAGGACCAATTTTGCAGAAAATTGATTTGTGATACATGCATGTTATAAGTGCCAACTGCCAATATTGCAAGATATAAACGAAACCAAGCAAACAAAGTACCTGTTTTTTTTTTCCTTGAACATACGACACCATGAGTAATCTACCAAATCAAGAATTGATCTTTGTAATGAAGAGCTTGTCGAGTATATCCACGTCTGAAAGTTAGAAGACATTGAAATATGATGATAAAGCTGATCAACACAATCTATTATGTGTGCCTTCGAGATACAAAATCAAAGTGGCAAAAATAAGGGCCTACCTGAGGAGGTCAGAATTCAGCAGCAGCATTCCGTGGAGAGTTGCTGGTGCCTGGTGAGACTGATCTGGCGTCTACAGAACAAGGTGCGGGTGTTCATGATTATTCAAATTTTGCCCAATCCAGCCAACGCGGAAACGGCTAAAGCATCGTAAGAGCGATCACAAACGTTGAGATCCCTCTGTTTCAGGACGAGGAACATGAGACGCCTGTGAGGAAGAAATTTTTGATGTGAAATCAGGGAGAAACGACTTGGCAAACCACCCACGAGGCTATGCGGGGCGGGACTTGGCGGCGGCTACGCCGGGATGACTCAAGGTGGGGCGGGGCGGGGCGTTGCTCTGCGGAGGAGGAAGCGCTGGTGAAATTTCGGGGACGCCGGTCGTCGGGGTCCTCCGCCTGCGACGCCGGCCCTTACTCCCGCCGCGGCGACTAGAGGATGAAGGCACGAACTCGGTCGCGGGGCAGGCCGGAATGAAGAAGGAGGCGGCGGGTGCCACCGTGGTGGGCTAGTGTTTGGGGAGGGGGCGGAGGATGGTGTGGGAGCGTGAGAAGGGAAAGGGGAGGAGAGAGACGTGATTGGAAAGCGAAGAGCGGCGGGGCGTTTCCGCGAGCGCGGCGAAGCGTTAGACGAAGGGGCCGACGGATTTCCTTGGGGGGCGTTTCCTCACGGGAAGAGGATGGATGGGAGGCGCGGTAATTGCGGCCAGTTTTAAAATATAAACTGGAAGATTAATTATTTATTTTAAAAAAAATTAAACAATTTAAAATCGAGACATGACTACAGAAAGTATGTAGGGCAGTATTTACACTACGCATTAAAATAAATAGATCGATTTTGTTTAAATGTTAAAAAATAAATTATGTATTTTTGGAATTAATTTCAAATGTATTCATATTCTTCTCGTGTTCACTCACATCCTATAGGGGGAAGAGACGATAATCATCTGAGGTTGAGGAAAGAGAAAGGATGAAAGTACTACTCTTGATTGGATGGCCGAGGTGACGCGTGTTTTAAAAGTGTAACGCAAGGAGCGGCAACAGGTGCGAGCTCGATAATGCGGAAACCAGACTAAATCCTGAGATATCCCTCGTTCTGCAGATATAAAAATATCAACAAAAATAGTGATATAATGCTTTTATATTAGAGATTATCATACAATACAAAGAAAGAAAAAGAAGCGTGTACCTCCTCAACATACATATGAGTTCAGGAGATGTGAGGGTCGAGGCTATCGCCGGCGAGTTTAACACAGGTTTATCTCTAAACAGACTCCTGAAAAGGCAACCAAAACCCATCTACAAGTTTCAAAGCTCTCGGACGTTTGGATTTCAAATAAAATATCTGAAAGGAATAGAGAGAAAGAGATAAGTGGAAACTAACAACCCTACACGGTTGAGAAAGAACACATCACGTTATCAGACGTATAGGTGCATGATACAAATATATGCGTTAAAATAAATAATAAGAAAAAAGTAACTTAAAGGCTCTTTACGCTTTCTGAACAAGTATTTCGGTATAAAATTTCAAGCTCCGGACCTGCTCATAGAAGTTTGTCACATCCAGACCTTGAGGGGGCATCTATTGACACATATTTTGGCACCCTTAAAACGTTAGTCAAAAGAATATTTAATTATACATGTGTTTTGGAGAAAATATACATGTAAAAATAAATTATAAAATGGTAGTATTGTCAATATAAGAAATAATTATGCTAGTACATTTCATATATGGAAACACACAACCTGTTGGATGGTAACTTTGAATAAACGTGATATACAAGAAAACTTGTATAAGCATGTATGCTTAGGTAGCTGCATGCAAGTGTGCTAGTGAAATATCAAGTCCACGTCACTAAAGATAGTCCATGCAAAAAACAAAGCCACATCACCAAAGAGGTTTTTAAGGGAAAGAAAACTAAGGAATCCATATGATCGAGACAAAAAAGTTGCTATATGGTACATACATCATTTTGTTTAGACATTCAAATTGAATCCCTGTAAGAGCAACAAAATATATTTATTGAATGGAAATCCTAGTTCATGCAAATCGATTCAGCTACTAAATCATAGGAAAAAATTGTAACTGGTATACTTTGTAAAGGAAAAAGTCTATTTTACTCCCCTAAATAATTTACTTTGTCTATTTTACCCCCTAAATAAAATGATGGCTCATTTTACCCCCCAAACAATTCTATTTGGTGTAATGTACACCTTTTTAAAGTTTGTCTTTTTTGTATCTCACCCTACAAGTGGAATTTGAAACTCAAATTTTGCATAATGGTAAATCACACAAAAACCTATATTAAAAAAATTATGACATATTATTTTGATATTATTTACATAGTTCAATAGAAATTAACTTATTATGCATAATTATGATATCAAAAAAATAATTTAAAAATAGTTTAACATAGATTATTGTGGCAGCTAACATCATGCAAAATTTGAGCTTCAAATTCTACTTGTAGAATTAGAAACAAAAGAAACTAACTTCAATAGGGTGTACATTTCTACGAATGAAATTGTTTGAGAGAGTAAAGTGAGCCATTATTTTGTTTAAGGGGTGAAACAGACAAAGATAATTGTTCGGAGGAGTAAAATGGACTTTTTCCCTTTGTAAAATTATGACGAGATTCAATTTCTTTGCACTGAGCAGTTTGGTCGGAAACTACTGAGCCATCAATAATTGTGATATAGCTGCAGCGATGCAAATCCTATAAAAAAGACAAATACCATGAAATTTCGAATACAATCAACTAAAGGAGTTGATTAAAATGTATGTGAAAAAGGAAGCATAAGTGTCTACATATTTGTTAACAACAGAAAGATACTTAAGGAAAATGAGAGGGTCAGGCCTTTGTGCGATTGATGCAGATAGCAAACTGCACTGCATCTCTCTCTAGGAAAATGTGGCACAGGCTACAAGGACAGAGAAAAAGGGAGATTTGTAGAGAGTACCACACTATTAGCTGTCCAAGGATTCGCCCCCTGCTCCATTGACCACTTGAAGAGATGGGTGGCGGAAGATTTAGCAGCTCCAGAAGGAGGTTGCAGGGCTGGCATGCGGGCTTTGTCCTCTGCTCGGACGCCACGCTCATGAATCCTCGCGTTCATGGGTGGGAAAGAGGCAAAGAGCAAGAAGGGACGCTGGTGATGTGAGGTGCGGCGGGACGCGGCGGAGGTGCAGTGTGAGCCTGTGAGGCATGGAGAAAGAGAGCGAAAGAATCAGAGGACGCTGGAGAGTCGCGACGTCAGCGTTAGTTAAACTCCTCGCAAAATAAATCAGACGGCTAAGATTAACTCATCATTTGATCCGATGGCTGTTGCACTAATTAGTGACGTGGCATGAAGTCACGCCAAGAAACCTTCACGATTTTTAGAATATAAGAGATGAGATGTCTGTATTTGCGATGTTAACATGTCTGCAAGTCTTTTCAATATTTTATCTAACGATTTGCTTGCAATTAAGATGAAACCACCGCTTGCAATTAGATACTCGCCTTCTGCCCTCACACAGCTAGATCGTTCGCTGTCTGGCCCCTTGCGTCGACAAGGTTCTGCGGAGATGACTGGATGCAGTCTAACCTAATAAGAAGTTTTTTTTTTTTGCAAGTTTGACATTTTAATTTTTTCATCAATACACATGATACTTTTTTTTTTTGCGAGTGATACACACACATGATACCTGATCATGACATTTATAATACTGGTGGATTGAACGGTGTCATGATCAAGATCTGAACCGTCCAATAGATAGAATAGACGATGTACATTTATTTATGTCTACCATAAAAAAAGCTCTTTTTGTAATGCCAGTTTTGCTTATCTTCTTAATGAACCTCGAAAAAAACGGCGGGGCTCGCGACTACGGCCGGCCGGTCACCTCCGTCCAATTTGAATGGATGCCTAGTCCAGGAGCTCACCGGTGCCGGTCCTGCAGAAGAAGGCTTGCACACGAGAACTCGATCAAATTGTTCTGCAGAAGCCGCAGTCTCCCCGGCCGGTTCTTGCAAGTTTGCAACATCCTTACGTGAAGTAAACTGAGATCACCAGATCGATGCTGCCTTAATCGTGCTACTGACACAATGTGGAAGCAAGACTCGAGCACAAGACGTACTGAAAACGTGGGGCACCAGATTAATCCAACAAGCAGCTGTTCGAACTAAAAAAAACGCAAGGAGCGAACGATGCTACCGACAGGAATGAGTCCAGAACAACGTACAAGCACAATCTAGCTAATGCAACAAACACTGTTCGAAGCTCAAACACACATGGGCAATAACGCGCAGCGGTCTACGAGAACTAGTACTACGTCTGCTTATTCTTCCTCTCAGGACGGCAGGAGTGATCACTGAGAACTCGGAACGTACGGCTCTAGCTAGCTCACTCAGGCGCTGCGCGCGTGAGCCATCAGCACTTCCTCCATGGTCGGGTCCCTGAGCACGTCGACGACGGCGAGCGCGTCCTCCTCGCCGTTGATGCCGGCGCGCTCCCTCAGCAGCTCGGTGAACGGCCCGTCCCACCGGCCGCTCCGCCGCGCGCGGAGGACCTCGTAGCAGATGGCGTCGTAGTGCTCGATGAGCGGCAGGTGCTCGCGCGCGACGCGGGCGGCGAGGTCGCCGCTGTCCCACGCCCTGGACACGGTCTCCTTCACGGGCCGCAGCCGCAGCGCCTCGCACGTCATCACCTTGAGCGTCGTCAGCGCCCGGCCGAGGGCCGCGGAGTCCGCGGTGGACGACGGGTCGTCGTGGGCGGAGAGCGCGCGAGTGGACTCCTCCGCCGCGGCCCGGCCTAGCGACAGGTCCGGCAGGTTGGCCAGCCCGCCGATGAGGTCGCGGTAGCTGTCGCCGCCGAACGGGAGCGTCGTGGCGGCGCCGCCGGGGAACACGTGCTCGTGGCCCGGGAACGCGTGCCAGTGGCCGGTCCGGTTGGAGAAGCCCGCGAGGGAGAGGTCGTGGGTGAGCACGGCCAGGGACGCCGCCACGCCGGGGTCTTTCCCGCGCAAGCTCACGATGGTGAGGGCCGCGCCGTCGCCGTCGCCGCGCTGCGACTGCGACGCCGACGCGGCGACAGCTGGGTGATGACTAGCGCCGAGGGAAACCACTAGGAAGAGGAGGAGCGCGGCCGAGGAGGAGGAGGAACGCGAACGCTCCATGCTCGTGGGTGGGTGGTGGCCAAGCTCTGGGACAGCGTTTCTCACTGCGAAAACTGCTGCGCGCGCAGTTGCTAGCCGAGGAGCCGAGGTATTACTACTGCCGGTTGTTGCGGAGTGCAGAATGCGTGAGTGGCAGTGGCAGGGCGCCAAGCCAAAAGGTGTGACCGTGTGAGAAAGAGCGGTTGTTTACTTTTGACTGGCGGCGGTGCTCTGGCGGCCACGTTCCATGAACATGTTGCGCTGCAGCGCGCCGGGTACCATAGGTGACAACGGCACTGCTGCGATCCACTGGGGCTCAGGCCTCTCGCATGCTGCTCTGATCCGGCTGGGTGTGCCCTCTTTCCTCTAGCCAAACGTAACATTCAGATATAACAGTTTGTTTTTGGGCTGTGCATTTTCATAATTTTGAAGTGAAGATCAGTGAGCAGTTGGAGCCTCATGATTTTGCTGCCCATAGTACTGTCGCGTGCTGCTCTGTTCCGGTTAGGAACGAGCTCCTGCAGCAGCAGCAGCAGCAGCACACAAGTGTTCCCTCTTTCCTCTAGCCAAAAGAACATTCAAATAAAACAAGTTGTTTCTGGGCTGTGCATCTCCGTGATGAGCAATTGGAGCCTCTTCCACCCTCTTCGGCAGGCTGCAGCTGCGACTGCGGCTGCAGAAAAATAACTGCGAACACTGTAGCTGCTGCTGAAGAAATAACTGCGAACACTGTAGCTGCTGCAAAGCAGCGAGGCAAAACAGCTGCTGCAAAATAGTCCTGAAATGCTGCTACACATGCATTGCAATGCTTCCGACTTTTCTGAGAGCCTCTCCCTGATTTTAGGCTTGGAGCCAAGCTGTGGATGCCTGAGATTCCATACTACAAGGGGGAAAAAAGTGAGGCGCATCATTCTGGCTCTAGCTGAATAGAGGGCAGTGCTAGTCTACCAGAGGAAATCCTTGCTATTTCGATCAGGTGCCACTCCTTGCGGTTGCTAATCAGTGTATCCTAGGGAAATTGGTTGCAATCCATGTGTCAGTGAGCTGCAAGCAAGACGAGGGGGCCAGCGCGTCTCCTTTGTTAACCTGAGTGGGACAGCGCGTCTCCTTCAAGGACAAGGGGCCAAGCCAACTGGGAAAACAGCATTGTCTTTCCAAGAAAGCACAACTAATCAGTGATCACAAACTGATAACTTATAAGTACATTATATATTGCTCGCCACGCTACCATATGCTCCTAACAACCCTTTGCTTCTATGAGAGAAGATACAAATGTACAATCACACGCAGTATATTACAAAAGGATAAAAAACGAATGCAGACTTAACATAATGTTCCAAACCGAGTGGAACAGAGCACTGGCACTGGAATCATTGTCTGCTTATTAAGTGCTAATACAATACACAAGTCAGGCCTGATACAGAGCACAGCATGGCTTCACGAGGCAGATATTTTCCATGGCAAAGGTGGCAGGCTGAGAATAATCGCTTATGCACCAACATACACAGATACTGGTAAGAAAATGGGCAAAAAAAAAAGGCTGAACTCCAGTATGCATGAATCATGGTTAGCATTGAAGGTTGCCAGGTCACGTTTTGACATGGAAGATTACAAAAAAGGAAATGAAAACATCCTAGACCATACAGAGGTGACAAATCAGCAGCTTCACTTGGAGTTATCTCCATCCTCCAATCTTCTAGATCAAACAACTTGCCAAAATAAAAAGATTTATTTTTGCCCATTCTTTCAAAACAGAAAAGGACCGGGAACCAGATGTTTCCTTAACACTTAAAGAGATGCCCAAGGTCCGATTTTCACCATCCATGCCTTGTCGTTGACCTGGAAATAAAAACAATTGATGAAGAACTATAGTTTAACTGCTAGAACAAACAAAGGATACAGATTTGCATCTTAATTAACAGCAACTTATACTATGTTGACAGCTGAAGAAAACTAAACGCATAGAAGTAATTGTGAATGTACAAGCACAAAAGCTGAGGGGTCACCACACACACACACACACTGGACTAAAGATTATGCCAATCATGGTTAACTGACCCAATATACATTTCTTAGTTTATTATAGGCAAACTGCGTAACCTTAGAACACAATATAAGAGCAACCGTGTATCATAATGAAGGTCCAAAAGATTCGATATCAAGCTTATGATGGGAAGTAACATGACAGGCATGTACATATTAATAATTAATATCATACTAAAACTATCAATGCACGATTTTTTCGAACAAAACATAAGCATACATGACTGAATTAAGCAAGCAAACTACACAAACCTGTCTGAACTACTGCTTCCACCAAAAGAGTCCCTATCTCTGCTACCTTGAAATCCCCATCTTTCTTCAACTGGCTTCTGGTATGGTTCCATACCACCACGAGAACGCGGTCTGTCACGAGAACGTGGTCTGTCTATGATGGATACTGCAGCTTGTGGTTCATCTGCTAAACTAGTTCGTGGAAATGTTGTAACCCTGCCTGCTCCAGAACTAGGTCTTTGTCCAAATCGAATCTTGTCGTCCAACTCCCTTGTAAGCAGCTCAAGCTGCTTCTCCATCTCAGATATCTTCTCAGAAAGATTTTTTGCGTCCTCTGGGGAGGCTTGGTCAGAACCACTGCTTATCTTTTCTTCGGTTTCTTTCAGATCCACCTTCAGAAGGCTGATTTCTTCTTTCAAATTTTTTTCTTCATCTGACTCTGGCCTGAAAGTACATTACATGGATAATTAAGCCATGTGGATTTCAGACCCAAGAAATTAAACAGAAACACTTTCAAAGGAAATGATACGAGCTTATGCATTTGACAAGAATAGGTACCAAACTAGTTTTTCATTTCAAAGTTATAAAATGATAGACAGGTTGGATTAAACTGGATAGATATGGTCCTTATACTACTAAAAATAATGGCAGTTCACGAGATCAAGTAGAGAAGCAATCACCAATATTGAAAGGTGGTACCAATTAAAATCATTAATGCTTACATTATTGATGTAATTTATCCTTGTCAAGTGTGCTCATGTGGTTTAATAATCAGCAGATATCAAACATTCGTCACGATAAAGCAAAATAAATCACACCCACCCAACAGTACATCTTTAGTTCAAGAAGAAACATATAATAATTGACTAATATTTTGGTAATATAAAATCGTGGGGGAAGAAACACTGTGTGTACGCTTACATTCAGTAACACTGCTGTCTACTTAGTCAAATTAATACAGGACTACTGAGGGCAGACACACAATATACCATGCATTACTGGATATGCCTCTTCTTTCGTCAGACGTGCACAAAACTACTTAACTACTGGTCAGCATTATAATGGTAGTTTTTGAAGTTATCTATGTAGCCAGATTAGTCAAATAAACTACATACAATGAAAACCAAACGAAGTAAAAAGCATATAGAATAACATGAATCATATTGTGCTAGAAGATTAGCAAGATGGCCACAATCTGGTGTAACTTTGCTTCAAGAGAGATAAAATACAATATAGACAACAAGACTAAGACGCAATATATTACTGGAATACTAATAACCAGTCAAACCTTATCATTTCGTCTCTATACTTAATTCGAGCTGATGACACATGAGCAACGATATCAAACATACAACATATAATCTTAAAAACAAATGACATGCTGCACAAAATATAATCAGTAGGCCATGCATCAATCACACCAGACCCAACCTATTACAAACATCAACCTTTGTAAACTTAACCATTAGGATCAACATTAATAGTTTAGATGCAGTGACAGTGAAAATGAATTTTCAGTTTGTAAAAGTACACTCAACACGACCAGAGTAAAATCTATTCAACATTATTGGTATGTGTGTTATCCCATTTACATGAAGAAAGTTGAAATAATAAATCACTGTGCTATAGAGTAGCACTGGGTTTTGTCAAAATCTTGTGCCAATTTTGAATCCACTACCTTTTAATCGTAGAACGCTAATCATCAGAGTTTAATAACCAAAATGACAGGCTAACTCATGGTTGCATCGGAGTGGGAGATAAAGGTCAGTTACAGCAAAGCCGGCTTGCCAAACAATGTAGGCTACTGCTCCAATAACAAAATAAATACTTTGTGCAAAGTTGCTTCTTTTTTCTAATATATGTCAGCAACAGCATTGCATTGCCGCAAACATGAAAAATGCTATGTGAAATCATCAGCAAGTTCCCACGCAACATACCTATTTACGGCACGATGCTCAAGCTCAAAGTCGATCTTCCTCCAGTCTTTCCCTTTCTCCTGCAATACCACTTCCCTTGGCTTGGCATCACCAAACGGATTTACCTTTGGCCGTGTCCTCGGTGCTCCCTCACTCCCAACTGCTGAAACCTGTGACCCAGGGCTCCCAGGGCGGGACGAATGTGCACTATCCGGCCTGCTGGAGTGCGAACTGGTAGGACGGCTGGTCTTCTTCTGCTCAATCTCAGTATCAACCTTCCTCCAATCGACCCCCTTCTCAGCCAGCACAGCCTCCCGGGGCCTTGCTGCCCCAAATGGGCTCGGCCGGTTCCGTGCCACCTCGGCAGGTGGTGCAGGAGCAGCTGAAGGATCACGTTTTGGTGGCTCTAGAACGAGGCGTCGCCTCTCACCACCCTCGCCGTTCTGTGGCATTGGGGTGAAGCCACCGCCACGGACCCAACGGTCAGAATCAGAGGCGCCAGGAGAGTCTCGGAAGGTTGAGGAGTCACGAAAGCCACCTCCAGAACCGAGGCTAGAGGTGTCACGGAAGCCACCTCCAGAACCGAGGCTGGGATACCGCGAGGGGAGGGGCTTCTTGTCGCGCGACCAGTTATCAATGTCATCGGCACGGCCGGCAGGGGAGGGTCCGCCGAACCTGTCGCGACGTCCGGAGTCGCTGGCAGCCGGTGTGAACTTCTTGTTCGTCGCCCAGTTGTCCGCCTCGTCCGCGCGGGAGGGCATGTCGAGATCCCGATCCCGCGGGCCACGGCGGTCGTCGTCGTCGAACCCGCCTCGCCGCTCCCGGTCCCCGCCCGCGACGCCGCCGCCGCCGTAGGAGCGGAACCCACGGGAGCGGTCGAGCTCCTCCTCCGTGCGCTCTCTGGGCCCCCTGGGGAGCATCATCAGCTCCTGCGGGGTGAGCCCCTTCGGCTCCTGCGGCGCCGAGCGACGCTGCGGGGCGCCGTAGGTGGTGAACTCGGACAGCGACAGCGTGGTGCCCTTGTTCTTCTTCTTCTTGCCCCCGCCGGCGGCCGCGGTGGTCGCCTCGCGGAGGCTGGGGAAGCTGGCGGCACCGCCCGCGGCCGCGGGCGGCTCGGGGGCCGGGAAGGCCGCCGCCTTCTCCAGCTCCTCCTCCTCGCGCTCGGCGTCCAGCGCCCATGCGCCGACGCCGCCCCAGGGCTTCGCCATGGCCGATGCGAGATCTAGGGTTTGGTGGTTGCCGGAGGCGGGCGGAAGGCGAGAGGCTGGGTGGGTGGAATCGAGGAGAGGAAGGCGCGGCTGCAGGTGGTGGTGGGTTCACTGCTGGGTTGGGTTGTGTGGTAAAAGACGGTGGGGCGCACGCTAAATCCCACGGCTCCCAGGGGCGGAACCGCAAAAGTCTAGCGCCCACGGCCCACCGCCGCCCCGCCGCCTGTCTCTGAGCTGTGGGCTCGTCGCCGTCACGACCGACGGGACGGTGTGCTGGCCGACTCGTCCAAGGCGTGCGCCCTCGTGCGGCGTGCTGATTGCAGCCTGGCCGTCTGATCAATGATCATGCGCCGAAAAAAAAAATACAGTACATGATCATGCGCCGACAGGGTCGGCTTCAGCCCGAGAGGTAATACAGTAATACATGAGACGATCAAATTACTCCGCATTTCTCAGTTTGGAAGATGGAACTACTAACTAATACAGTAATTTAGTTGCATTTGGAATTATGGTAATTCGAGCTACTGATTCCTGGCATTTATGTGCTGGTTCTTGGTCCAACAAATCGAAAAGAGAGAGTTGAGAGTCGTCAGAATCTGGAACTCGATGGGTGAAACACGCTGCAGTTTGAAACTTTAAAACGGCACACGTTGGTTAATATCACGACAGAATAGCATATCCTGGAAGAACTTGGGCACCAACGTAGCCATTGCTTGCTCACGATCATAAGAATCTCTTTCTAGCGGCTGCTATATCCACTTTTATTGAGCAGATAAAAAGGCACCAGAATAATTTTGTGGTTCTCCTTTCCCTTCATTTTCCGTATTGGATGGAGTATTACTCTTAAACCTTTTATGAGCTCATTCTATCCGACTTCAGAGCTTATTATCAAGACCTCGAACTATATGTGTTTTTTTTTCAATATACGAATGATTTGGTAGGAGTAGGACTTTTGCCCAATCAAAAAGGCATTGCAATTGTTCACTGATAGATCAAGGAAGGACATGAACATCGAAAGTCGTCAGCTTTCCACAGATGCATGGAGTTGATAATGACAGGGAGGTCCACTGGTAGGCAGTTGGTGAAAAGCGTAAAGGAGTTATCTTTAGTTAGCCATCTGATGATTAAACAACCTGCTTACCGTGCAATTGCAAATATGCAATGTGCGGGCAGTATCATCAACGCTGTGACGGCTGACTAGTGAGGAATATCCCCAGCATATAATTTGCTGCCGGATTATACTTCCATTATGTTGCCATCAAACATATTTTTGTTCTCTTTATTTTTATGGACAAAGTCAGAACCATTCAAGCCTAATACTTGGGAAGAAAGTTTGAAACACTGACGCCGCAGCATGAAACAACAGCAACATTGGCCTTGGTAACCTGTCTTAAAAGATGTATGAACACTAGTGCCAACCTGAATTTCACGATGGCAATTGGCAGCGTGAGCACGAGCACTAATGGTTGCGAGGAACTTTCACTGCGAGAGAGCACTACAGGGAGAAGTTTGTACTAAGCAGGAAATTTGACAGAAATAAGGCACTGGATTGACTTTCCAGGCCGCCCGAACAAAGTAGAGCAGACAGGGTAGTGAAACTTTTTTCAGGAGTCAGTGGGAAATTCTGAATGATTTATCTCGCAAGCAGGAAGTAAAACGTGAATTCTCACATGAATGATGGGTAGAACCTCCTCAGTTTCTACCCCTTTTGAGTTTTGGTTTGCTTATGAGAAATTTCAAGGCAAATCAAGTACAAAAAAAGGGCCAAGCTAAAAAGAAAATGCAAGAGGGCCAATTGGGACTTGGGAGGCCTAAATCTCGACCCATTCCCTCTCTTTGGGCCAGGAATCTGAACTAAATTTTCGGTCCACATACGTCACATGAGCCAGAATTGAACTTTCTAAACAGGGCACGAAGAAGGAAAACCTCTCAAAAAAGAAAAGAAGAAGAAGGAAATAATAAGAGACACAAGCACAACGTAAGATGTAAGAGGTTAACAGAATGAGAAAGATTCAGATATTGAATGGACAGAACAAATCAGAGAATGTACATTTGTCTTCTTGAGTGCTACATACAATTAACGATGCGGTTGTGAGACTGAACAAATTGGAGAACTATCACAGTAAGGAATAATAATATGAATTAAACAATATGGAAAATAGGAACTGTTGGAAAGATTTGAGCTTCAGATGCCTGAAAACCAAAAAGAATGTTGTTGACTTGTTGTTATCATCCGGTTTCAGTCCACCGAGGGATGGAGCAGCTACTCGGACATGTCAGAGTCCTGGGCGGGCACAACCGCCAACCTTCCCACCCGCGCCGCGTACACGCTGCAGTCAGCCGCCGCTCTCCTCTTCCGCGCCGCCGCGCGGCGGTCGTCGAGGTAGTGCTGGTAGACGTAGGAGAGGAAGCCCCACACGGCCATGAGCATGGCCACCACCTTGATGCCCGTCATCTTGTCCCCGAAGAACACGACGGCGAAGATGGGCACGAGCGGCAGCGCCAGGGTGCTGGTCACGTTGGCGAACAGCGACGACACCCTGGTGATGAGCCGCACGGCGCCCAGCGTCGCCGCCTGCCACCCCAGCGCGATCCCCACCAGCGTCGCCACGTACCTCACCTTCCCGTTCTCGAACCCGGCCATCTCGCCGTGTACCGCCCTCCACTCTCCCGACGCGAACAGCGCCACCACCGACACCGTGGACGCCACCACGTTGGTGCACACCTGCATCTTGAGCACCCACCGCAGCGTCCTCGTCCGGATCACCTTCTCGAAGGTGACCTCGAAGAGCGACAGGATGAGCGCGTACCCGGCCGACGCAGACAGCGTGAGGACGAAGCCGAGCGCGTATTTTCCGGGCGGGATCTTGCTGGTGGTACTCCCGTCGGTGGAGGAGCCGACGCTGAGCAGCGCGGCGGAGAAGGTGAGCACGACCACGGAGTTGAAGATGAGCGCCGTGAAGCGCTGCGCGTTGATGAGGCGCGACGTGACGGAGTTGAAGGCCAGTTGCGTGGCGGCCACCAGCGAGAAGGTGGACACGGGGATGTACAGCATGGCGTACGAGTACATGAGGTTGTCGCAGCCGATGACGAGACCGAGTTGATGGGCCCTTGTAATAACAAACATCCCATTTGCTGGAGTCGTCTGGGTATCCGAAGTCAACCGTGCATGTCTTTTTTTTTAGATATTACACAGTACAACTCAGACACTCACAACGCACGCACACTCACCCCTATGAACGTACATACGCAAACCCTACCCCTATGAGCATCTTCGAAGACTGAGCCGGCAAATTCTCCAGATTCCCGAAGTCACCACTGGCGCCTCGTTGTCGACGGCCTCGTCGAATACCGCTGAAAGCACAAATGCCGTTAAATCCTAGAAAATTCGCTCCCACCGGGAGTCGAACCCAGGACCTTAAAAATACTACTCGGTTGCCTTAACCACTAGGCCAAGACCCCTTTCACAACCGTGCATGTCTTAATCTGAAATCAATTGTACATTAATCGACAGAGCTCGTATATGGAGCTCTTTAAGTATGCCAAGGGGCAAGGGTAGATAGTAGGGATACGGAGGATGGTTGAGAAGACGGCACTTCCATAATTCAGTGTCACACTTTTTTTCGAGCTCTGCCATTGGCACGTCAAGTATTCACGTCCAGAGGTAGTATAAAGACAAAAAAATCGATGATAAATGACATGAAAAACTGCTATAGCCCTAATGACTTACATGCTTCGATTATCTACTTTTTTATCTTGCATCATTGGTGAAGTAATGGTAGTGGGGAGTGCAAATGTTGCAGTTCTTAAAAGTGGTATTCATCACTGAACAAAAAGAAGTGACGATCTAAGGTCAACTACTGTACATAGAGCAGCTTGGGGCATTTATCCGAGGTCAACTACTGCACATAGAGCAGTTTGGGGGCATTAATCTACTGTCCATAGTATTTAACACCTCATGGATGCGTTTTGCGATCGAAGAACGGCATACAAGATCTATGGTAGATTTGACTGCGTCATGCTACAACTTCCAAGAACACGCAAACCTGTACTCCTGTAGTGGTGAGTTCTGAACCGAATGGAAAAAACGACTTATAAATAGCAAAATGGAACTAAAATATGTTTTAATCAAGGCAATATAATGCTGGCTTCAAAGTACTGCTGTATATAACTAAGCTTAAGATGCTCATTATGGAGCCAGGATAGGAGTGCATTGCGAATCATTAGCAAGGAGTGCAAAGAACGCAGTCGGAAATAATTGAAACAACGTATCATCCACCTGGTACTAAGTTTCAGCCAACAATATGACACTAGCACAAGAATTTCAGCTCCAGATAAGAGGTACGTACGTCATAAATTCATGATCTCTTTTTACTCCCTGCTTCGTTCAGCTGTTCACTGCTTCACTACTGAAGGATTTGAGGTCAAAGCAGTGTCTTGCACGAACGAAATGCACGCGTAATGGCCTCTTACAGAGCTTTGTTTCATTCTGCCTGCTTTGTTTCTGAAACTTCATTTTCACCTAGATACTGCAGGCAAGGAATACAGTCATGGCGACAGCTGGGATGGGCCGGAACCAGCCACGTGTGGCCTCAAGAGACGCGGCGCTCGACGGTGGGTACCGGTGCTGGTGGACATGCTGATGATGCTCTGCGGGGAGGCCATGGCCACCCTCCTCGGCCGCCTCTACTACAACGCCGGCGGCAAGAGCATGTGGCTGGCCACGCTCGCGCACTCCGCCGGCGCGCCGCTAATGCTCGTCCCGCTCCTCCTCACGCCGCGGGATGCCTCCGCCGCCGGGGAGCCCCGGCCGGCCGCGGGCAAGATCGCGGCCATATGCGTCGGCCTCGGGCTCCTCATCGGCTGCGACAACCTCATGTACTCGTACGCCATGCTGTACCTGCCGGTGTCCACCTTCTCGCTGGTGGCCGCGACGCAGCTGGCCTTCAACGCCGTCACGTCGCGCCTCATCAACGCGCAGCGCTTCACGGCGCCCATCCTCAACTCCGTCGTCGTGCTCACCTTCTCCGCGGCGCTGCTCGGCTTCGGCTCCGACGACGACGACGTCGCCAGCTACCACGTGCCGCGCGGCAAGCGCGCGGCCGGCGTCGCCCTCACCCTGGCCGCGTCCGCCGTGTACGCATTGCTCCTGTCCCTCTTCGAGGCCACCTTCGAGACGGTGATCCGGGCGCAGACGCTGCGGTGGGTGCTCACGATGCAGGTCTCCACGAACGTGGTGGCGTCGGCGGCGTCGGCGGCGGCGCTGCTCGCGTCGGGGGAGTGGAGGACGATCCGCGGCGAGATGGCGGCGTTCGAGCACGGGATCGCGTCGTACGTGGCGACGCTGGCGGGGATCGCGGTGGGGTGGCAGGCGGCGGCGCTGGGAGCCGTGCGGCTCATCGCCAGGGTGTCGTCGCTGTTCGCCAACGTGACGGGCACCCTGGCGCTGCCGCTCGTGCCGGTGCTCGCCGTCGTGTTCTTCGGGGACAAGATGACGGGCGTCAAGGTGGTGGCCATGCTCATGGCCGTGTGGGGGTTCCTCTCCTACGTGTACCACCACTACCTCGACGACCGGCGCGTGGCGGCGCGGAAAGGGAGAGTAGCGCCGGGTGACTGCGTCTGCACGGCGCTGATGGGAACCCAGGCTGTTGTGCCAACTCGGAAACCCGACGTAGACTACTAAGCTGGAGCTTTTCCATGGTTTTCTTTGCCTCGACGATATATCTTTTTGATGTTCAAAGACTGAGTAAGCTATATTTTTTGTCTGTGATCCCGAAATTTTCAGTTTTCTTTGGCTCGACTGTAGAATTTTGTCATAGGGTTGCAAGATTTGTTTTGTTCAGAATTTTATTTTGCAATAAGTTGTTTGAACAATGGAATGAATCATACGCCGTGAACTTCAATGTTTCTGTACCATCATTGTGTTCATAATAAGTAGAAGGAAAACAATTCTGAACATCTTGCTATATGAGTTTAACTGTTGGACTGCGCTAACGCACGGCGGCCGTGCGT
This sequence comes from Eragrostis curvula, assembly GCA_007726485.1. Lineage (NCBI taxonomy): Eukaryota > Viridiplantae > Streptophyta > Magnoliopsida > Poales > Poaceae > Eragrostis > Eragrostis curvula. Next base: position 20,519,879 of record RWGY01000031.1, read on the forward strand.
TAGGCGTCTGGCACGGCCGCCTATTTTTGGTAAGCGCGCTGGCACCCGCACGTCTGACCACGTTTGATCTTTCTGTTTTTCAAAAGGCTTATTCTTTTGCCAACATACGATTTGCTTCAGAACAAATGAAAGAAAGGATAAATTATTCACAAAATACACTAAAAATCCCACGCTCGAATTTTGGTGCCAAAGAAGATGAACCGTCATACTTGCTTTTCAACATCAATATTCAGATCTAATCCGAAGGACACAAAAAAAAGAGAAGAAACACAGAAATGCCTGCCAACAAACTAATTTACATAACAGCAATAGTCAGATCTAATTTGCCGGGCACTTCTTCTTCTCTTGCTCCAGAAAATGTATGGACTTCCACAAATTTACATCTTTAACAGTTGCTTACATGGCAAGCTGGCAACACATTATATATTCATATTACACCTGCAAAACAGAATATGGGCCATCTAAGATCAATGCGTGATCATTTTTTCTCACTTATGTGCGAAAATTAGATGTACAGTAGAAATGCTTGCTGAAATGAAAGAAAGTGCTTGCTGACATAAAGAGAAATGCTTAAAATTATGATAGAAATGCTTCTTATTCTTGGCATGAAGAAGGTGTAGCATATATATTCTTTTGTGCCCCACATTTACATTGAACAAAGCAAACCAAAAAAGGAAACAAAGATAAAGTAGTGAATTATTCTACATAAATTTCTCTATCAAATAAACGCACAAAACATGAAAATGGTAAAGTTAACAGGGTCAGCATTACAACTTCAAACCACTTGAATGAAAATCTCCAATCTGTGACCTGAATCACAGTTTTCTATACTTGTAACTGCGACCTAGCTTACCTAATTCAATCAAGGTAACTAACTATGAACCAAACATGTGGTTATCAACATCAAGAACCAAATGTGTGCAGGGAGTAAATAAATGAGAATATATCAGGTCTGCACTCTCACTGTAAAATTAAGGGAGTATCAATGATGAATAATACAACATTAGAAGCATAACTTCATACTCTATTTGGTGAAAACTAATGAATTAAATTGCTTCATACGTCCCCGTAAAATGCTTTAAATATCAAATAAAATGCTTTGCTATGCAGAATATATTTGCTATTAGTAATAAATTAAAGTCGTCAGATCCCTTTTTTCAACAAATTAAGTCATTGATTTCCAAAAGCAGCAAAATATGACTAGAACTAGTGCACTGTCCATGCAAGAATCAAATACCAATACAGAATCAGAATATTACATTACTTAACATGGATATGGGCAAATAGCAAGCTTCAAACATGAGTTTTCTTCAACATAAAAGATAAGTAAAATGCCAGGGATCATATGTCCCTGAGCTTCCATGTACATACACCAGCCAGATACAACAACTTTTATTGAACAACAAAAATGCTTAGAGGATATTAAAGAAATACTTAAAAAATTGCTAGAAATGCTTTATGTTAGTAAGTCTCTTGATTGAATAAGAATAATGACAATTCTCAATCATTTTCTAGCAAAAGTTTTTATTGAATATTTGAAAGCAATTCAGACATTATTGGAAGCAGTTTTCTATAATTTCAGATATTAAAGTGCACGGATCCTTTTTTTCAGCAGAATAAGTCATTGATTTCCAAAGAAGCAAACTATGACTAGAACTAGTGCACTGTCCATGCAAGTGCAAGAATCAAATACCAACATAGAATCAGAATATTACATTACTTCACATGGATGCTTCAAACATGAGTTTTCTTTAACATCACAGATAAGTAAAATGCCAGGGATCATATGTTCCTGAGCTGCATATACATACACTAGCCAGACACAACTACTTTTACTGAACAATAAAAATGCTTAGAAGGTATTAAAGAAATACTTAAAAATTTGCTAGAAATGCTTAATGGTTAGCATGTCGTGAATAAGAATAATGACAATTATCAATCATTTTCTAGCAAGAGTTTTGTTGAATATTTGAAAGCAATTCAGACATTATTGGAAGCATTTTTCTATAATTTCAAAAGCATCTCTTTCACAAAGCATACATAGAAGCCAAGGGCTAGACAACATCATCGCTACTATACTATTGTTTCCACTCCAAACCATTCATTCATTATTCAAGGAGCCTCAATCTGTGGACTAGTGTTTACTTTCAATGAACACTAAGAGTGATTATAGTAGATAGCAGAACCACACAAAAAAGGGCCATGACAACATGTAATATCCAATTATTCCCTAAAAGGAGTATCAAAGTAAGGTACATGATCAAATCAACATGATCGTGTGTAATATGCAATTGGATGCATCCTTCTGGTCTTGCATTTTAAATATCAAACTTACATCTAAAATAAATTAAGAGAAATTGGAATCCAGAGAACAGGTAGTGGGTAGTGTGATTGTCCAGTCGAATCCAACCACCAAAAACTAACCTATTGGCAAAATAAACTTGTAGGCAGGCAGGTATCTCTAGAAAACTGAACAAGTATTTTACTCAAAATAATATGCTTTCGTGTAATCTAATGCTAATAGTGAGCTAATGTTCAACTAACCCAATGGGTCAAAACAAAAAACGGAAATCCTAGCTATTACCACTCACAATCACAATACAAGTACCAAAACGTAGCTGAAAATGACCTGTGGATGTGCTAGCAATAAATGCAGAAGTGTTCAGTAATTCCTAAATAAGAACTGACACAAATGTGGCACTATTCTTTCCTAACGAATTGACAGAGCCAAAGCTTCACAATAATTCGTGACAGCATCCTCCTGTCAAGCAGGTTGAAATTAGGACATGTTGAACCGCTACAAGCAGCCAGCAAACTTAAGCGCTGCTATTGGCCAACAATCCATGAGTTGAAGGACAAAGCTACGGAGAAATCCACAGCCTACACAAGCTAGGCATTTGGTCGAACAGGTGGAGGGCACCACAACATCTAATCGTACAGAGCAGGAAGAGACAATGAGGAAGCATGCTGGACACACTAAGATAGGGAAGGCCTGGACGCACAGCCGTCGGAGGCGAAGAGAATGTAGGCCATTTGCAGCGGGGCCCGAGCTCGTCGCACTCAGCTTTGCAGGCGGCGACCAATGGGCTCAGCTTCACCCACGACATCGTTGTGTTTCCAGCAAAATTGAGACCGAAGGCGAGGCACGCAAAAGGCAACGGCAACTAGGATGGGTATGGAACGAGGTTCACCGGACTTTGAGTCACGGTGGTCGGAATTGATGCCCGCAACTAGGATGGCTCAATGGGATCGAGAAGAGGAGAAATGGATCGGAGAAATCAAAGACAAAACTGACCAGATAGGGTCCTGAAGAAGTTCCTGCGCGAGCGATGCGTACGCCAATTGCACTGATCCGGGCTTTTCTCCGGCAAATCCCCCCTCCGGCAGCGAAACCCTAGAAAATGGCGGAGACGAAAATCGCAAAAATTCCATGAAAATCACCGCAATTCCGACGCATATCAATCAAGGAGGCGAGAAATAGGTACCGAGAGACGAGACGACGGAGCTAGGCTGCCTTCTCACCAGAGATTCCCTCATCCGGCGGTGAAACCATGGACGAGTTCACGAGAAGAGAGAGAGAGAGGGAGAGTCTTTTTTTTTGTGTAAAGAGAGAGGGAGAGTCGGGGAAATGGAATGGGGATTGGGGAGCGAACCCGTCGCACGTGTTACCGTTTCAACGAGTCAAGGTGGGTCCAACGCACGCCACCGAACCCGCTCTCGGCCGCGTTCCACGCTGCAGGATCTCGATCGTGAGGCACACACGGGCCGCCGTTCCAGAGCGTTAACGCGCGGCGGAAGGGAGATAGAGTTTACCTTAAGCAACACTAACGAAAATGCAAAGATAGAAGATGCAATCTGGCCCATATTGTTGGCCCTGTGTACGACATTATGGGCTGGCCCGATATAATTGATTTAGTTTTTTAGCTGCAAATGACGGACCGGCTTTTATCTGTCTGCTACTCATTGCTCCAAAAAAAAAAAAAAAAAAAAAAAAAAACCGTCTGCTACTCTGCTTCCTTTGTGCCAGGCTGTCGTCGCCAGTCCGAGAGCTCCCGCACCGCAATGGCCGTCGACGCGAAGCTCTCCGTCTCCGGCGCGGCCCTCGCGGCGATCCTCGGCTGCTGCAACTCCGCCGACGGCGACTGCGACGGGCTCCTCTTCGGCCGCGCGGCGCACCCGCCCGCCCCTCCCCCGTCGCTCTTCGACGACGACTCCGCTCCCGTCTCCTCCGCGCCATCCCTCACCATTTCCATCGCCGGCCACGCCTCGCTCGGCCGCCCCTCCTTCGTCTCCGACCCCCTCGGTCGCTTCCAGCTCCACACATCCTCCTTCCCCGCCGGCACCGCAGTCGGATTCTTCTCATCCCGCCGCCGCACGGCGCCCCGGCCCTCCATGCGCGAGGCGGCCCTAGCCCACTCCCTCTCCAAATCCCTCGCCCTAACCCACCCCGTCGTCTTCCTCCTCGTATTGCCCTCCTCCTCCCCCAACCTCGCTGTCCACTCGTTCGACTACCGCGCCTTCCTCCTCGTGGACTCCCGCTTCGTCCCCTCCACCCTCCATGTCGTCAACTTGGGCCCCGGTTTCCGTGACCAGTACCACGCCTTCGCGGCGGAATCGCCGATGCCGTGGATGCCGCCTCAGGCGCCGGCGGGGGGCTACAGCATGGGAGAGGAGAAGGCCATGGATCGGATGGTGGAGGGATTCGGGATGAGGAGGGTGGAGGGGTTGGTGACCTCAGCCACGGTTCATGCGGCCGAGATGGAGGAGATGTACGCTGCCATGCTGAGGAAACTGGAGGGGCTTGCCCGACAGGTGGAGGAGAGCAATGAACTAGTGCTTCAGCAGGTAGTTATTCGGCTATGAAATCCTGAGATCTTTGCTTGTAATGTTTTATATATGATTGATTTACTGAAATTTTCAGTTCGTGGACAAATGCATTGCTTTCATAGCGTGATGCAACATTTCTGATCTATAGCCCATAGGTTCGAATCTTTGCAACACAGTTAAGTAGATACGTCGGTTAATAGGATTTGGGAGAAAAGTTAAACATTCTGGTTCAAAATGATTGTGTTCGGAATTGTTGCAGAAAAAAAAAAGTAGACTGGTCTTCTCTCCTTAGAATTAATATCTTTCTTTTGGCAAACCAAACTAAATCCAATTCTTCTGCATGATCTGTTTTGCACACAGAAAGTAATTACCTACTCCTTTATTTTTTGTGAGAAGTTTAAAGTAATTAGTTACTCCTTTGTTTTCTGTGAGAAGTTTACGCTTCTTATTTTGTTAATAACTGCTTATAAATTTTGTAAACAACTTGTGTTATGAATCGGCGCCGGGGCCTCAGCCCACGGGCACAAGAAGAGAGAGACCTAGTCTTCTTCTTCCTTGCCTACCTTCTACTCTACCCTTGTACCCTATATATAAGAGCCTAGGACCCTAACCCTCGCGGGCTCCGCCGGCCCATAAGGCCCAGCCGACTGCCCATAACATTCCATCCCTCCTTACGAGCAGCTCGCCCACGGGCTGCAATCAAACTACCTAAACAACGACGATCATACTAAAACGACACCGACTCAATATTAAGCCTTTTACATCTCGGCTTACAATTAAAAAAAAAAACTTATTCCTAACTTGACTCGAAGAGACCTCATGCTGCCATCGACTGATGACTCAGGACTTCATAGAAAAAAATTCTGGACGTATGGCTGAAGCAATAACAGCAGCTCGAGTGAAGAGGCAGTATTAAGCCATTCAGGCCAGGGTTAAAACGGAGGCGTGTCACGTGTGCATCAAGGACATAAAATGGAAGTTCATTTTGTTGCTTTATGCGCAAACCTTTTTGCATTTGTAATCTGACATTTTTCACTCGATTAAATTTGCAAATCATGATTTGGCTGGCATATCGTAGGATGTCCCAAGGGCTGAGATGAAGTAACTTGTGAAACAGATGGTCTGTGGGTTGGCCCATAGGCAGATACATTTTGTGCAGGAGCTAAGTCAGCTGGAAACAGTTAACATGACACTCGCTAAATGACTTTTTAGAATTAATACTCCTGACGAGGGTACAACAATGTTCTGTGTTATAATTGTGGCAGTTTGAGTCGTTGAAAGTTGAAGCAAATTGATGAACCTCTGGATACTAGAGTGAACTAGGAAACGGAAGAGAACAAAGTGTTGAGTTTTAAGGTAGTTGCTAGTTTTCATTATGGGTGGAAAAGAGTGACCCTAAGGATACCTTATAATCCTACTTAGTTCAAAAAAAAAAAATGAACTAGATTTTCAGAATCCACCTACTTTTGAAAACTAGTTCATTTTGTTGAACTAAAGAGGGTCGGAGGGTACCCTTAGGTGCAGCTTCCCTAGTTTTCATCTAGCAAGCTTTGAACAATTAAATTAGTAGAACTAGTGCAAAATTTGATTTTCTAGTTAGACAAACAGTTAGAACACTTGCTTCCATGTTACGCAACTTCTTTTTGTAAGTATTGTTGGTTTTGGGTAGACCCTTGAGTGACTCTAACTATTGCACATCAGGATTCATCAAAGAATTAGTTTTTAGATTGAAAAGCTACAAGAGGTTAGATGCTGTTGATCTTGGCTCGTGACTGTGACCTCATTATCCGCTTAATTTGTGTGGAAGGGACTTTGACACGCGAGTTAGAAATATTATAAACAAATGTGTTGAAGCTGGGTAATATTACATTAGATTATCCATTGAACAAATTTAAGTGCATGCATATCACATTTGCCAAAGCATCTTTTATGCTATTTTCGTTAGTAGTTGCTTTCTACCAGTTTATTTCTTCATCACAATTTTGGCAAGAGTTAGTTTTAGACGTGTTACTAGTATCAACAGCAATTATCTTTTTTGAACATGTGCCCTTGAGCTCACTATGAACTTCCATTTTTTGTTTTACTTTTTTGGTCTATGATAATTTGTTGTGCTGTTATTATTTTGTAGGAATGTCAGAATTCATTGCTGAGGAAACAATTTGCTGGACTGATGTAGGGAGAGTTTTGTGCACCAAGGTACGTCTTGATTTATCCTTGCTCTGATATGTGTGATGTTTCATTTGTTTGTTCAAGATCTTTCTGCTGTTTGGGTTTCTTATATATTTGCACTCTTTTAATTGACAAACTACATATTGCCTCACCATTAGTCAAAACGTCAAATCATACTAGAGAATCCACCGTGCTCAATGCTGATCTCTCCCTGTGTTTATATGTTTGAATGATGTAAGAATCGCCTTGCTTTTATGTGCTTGTGCTATGTGCAAGAGTTTGTGAGAGGTTTAGAGGGGGATGCTTGGCGTGAAGGGATTAGAGCAGTTGCTGATCCAGGGCAGCAGCCCTTGGGTTGATGTCAGGGGAGACAGAGGGTTGAGGGAAATTCCCCTAAAAATCGCATCCTCCTGAAGCATGCTTGACATTCACTGCTGTATCCTCCATTTTCATATGTATTACACAAAATTGACTTGTTCCATTTGATTTTATCGGGCAAACATTAGTAGGAACGCCGGTAAGGTGATTGTCGCCGCCAGTTGGGCCTTGATCGGAACTTTTCTTACATGCTGCTTATAACTTCACGCTGATCTTTCTATTCATCTTGTTTGGCAGGGTTTATGTATAGCAAAAGAGGAGCTTGAGGTTCCAAGGTAGAAGGATGTATAGGATCATCTTTCTCCTCGTGCTTAAGGGTGAAGACTTAGAAGTTGCTCTTGCTCGTTGTTCATTGTGAGCAGAAGATTCAGAGGTCCAAGGGTAGAAATTCATTGTGAGCAGAATATTCAGAGATCCAAGTGTAGAGATTGGCATGAACTTTCTGTAGCGCTAAACGCGGTTGTGTACATGTTTTGGTGGGACAGGGTAGAAATTGACGTCTTCTTGGCTGATACATTCTGTTCTTTGATGTGCGCTGAGGAAGATAATTGGTTCCTAGTTTTGTTTGTTCCGTTGGTCCCTAACTTGTCTGATTTTGTTGACGATCCCGATCACACGACGGAAGCATGCGTTTTTTGTGACGGTTAAGCTCATAGATGGGAAAATCCCGTATATGCCATCGGTTAAACTTCTAATCCCGGATCCGCCATCGGTTAAATCTATTTCCCTTATATGCCATTGACTTTAAAATTTTATCTCTTTTATGCTACTATTAACCATTTAACTGTGGTTTAGTGAGTTGAGTCACTGTAGCTGTGTGATTATTGTAGCAGCGGATGAATATTTTCACCATTTGTGTGTATGATAACTTCAAAATAAGTTACATGATTTTTATTACTTTAAAGTTGCTATAAATAAAAAACTTCTTCAACCATAAAAATTTATGTCAGATATTTTAAAGTTATTAAAGAACTCCGTGCACACAAAAATTTGCATATAGATGAATAGTTGTAAAATGTTGTAAAATTATTCAAATCTCGTACACACAAAACGTTGCAACTATTCATGCGCCGCTACATTAATCCCGCAGCTACAGTACCACAACTCACTAAACCACAATTAAATGGTTAATAGTGGCATAAAAGAGATAAAATTTTAAAGTCGGTGGCATATAAGGGAAATAGGTTTTACCGATGGCAGATCCAGAATTAGAAGTTTAACCAATGGCATATAAGGGATTTTCTCATAGATTTATGAGAACATTATACTGATAAGATGCTGCATCATTTATCGAGAAAAATATAAGATGCTGCATCATTTTGATGGCGACGGGTCCTCATCATCCCAAGAATGGAACTTTGCTTTCCTTGGCTCGGCCAATATTTTTGCCAAGAAAGATTCCCTGAAACACCTAACTGATGGGCCAATTTGTCAGAGACCCTCAACTATGCTTGGGAAATAAGCTTAAATCGACTCAATTATCAGTAATCGGAGCAACCCAAGGGCTAAACCGAAAAATAACCCACGTATCCATCTCCACCTTTCCTTTCTTCTCTTTCTTTCCCGGTCGCCACCCTCCCTCCCCACCCGGCCGCCCTCCTCCGCGATCGCAATTCGCCTCCGTCCGCGCGACTCCGACCCTTGCCTCCCCCGATGGCGCGGCGATCCGCCCCACTCCTTCGCCGTCTCGTCTCCTCCGCCCCGCCGGCGCCGCTCCCGGGCCATGGCGGCGGCGCGCGCCGCACGGTGACCTACATGCCCCGGCCCGGGGACGGCACCCCGCGCGCCATCACTCTCATCCCGGGAGACGGCATCGGGCCCCTCGTCACGGGCGCCGTGCGGCAGGTCATGGAGGCGATGCACGCGCCCGTCTACTTCGAGACCTACGACGTCCACGGCGACATGCCCGCCGTGCCGCCCGCCGTCGTCGAGTCCATCCGCCGCAACAAGGTCTGCATCAAGGGCGGGCTCGCCACCCCCGTCGGCGGCGGGGTATCCTCCCTCAACATGCAGCTGCGCAAGGAGCTCGACCTCTACGCCTCGCTCGTCCACTGCTCCAACATGCCCGGTCTGCCCACCAGGCACCAGGACGTCGACATCGTCGTCATCAGGGAGAACACCGAGGGCGAGTACTCGGGGCTCGAGCACGAGGTCGTGCCCGGGGTCGTCGAGAGCCTTAAGGTACGGCCAATTTCGTATGCATTTTTCTCCGCGTCGGTTGGGGGATCGTAACGGTGCGTTGATGGATGTGTGTGCTTTTCCAGCTGTTATCATGAAATTCGTGGGTCCTATCACTTGTATTGGTCATAGATTCGGTAGATTGTGCAGATCATAGTTCTTTTGATGGATGGAATCATGCAGTTCCCTATTTCCTATCAAAATAATTGACATCGTTGGAGCATCAAGAAAATGTATTTATAATGGAGGTGATTTTGTTAGCTCGTTAGATCAAATTCGTGTCAAATTGAATTAACCTGACTTTGTGGCCTCTGACAATTTTATAGGTAAGAAGATTAAGTTTACTGTTTGTTGTTCCTGAAAAGAAAATATTGTCTGTTCAGTTATATGTATTGTTGTAGTAGTCAGTTCATGTCTCACATGGCTGCAGCTGCAGCTATAGTATAGTTGCCAGTCTTGGCACATAGAACTGCAACACTTTGCCTCCAAAATTGTGTCATTAAGGATGAGATGGTGCCAACTCAATCACATTTTCATTCGATGTTTGGTATTGTGCATCTTGAGATGTAGACTGCTAGGTGTACTTTTATCAGCATGAATCTATTTGATGGAATCCACAGCTCACTGTTAGGCTTGTAAGTTTTATATTTAATATAACTATGCATTTGCAGTCGACTCAGCTTTAAAGCTGCTATTCTAGTTCATGTAAGTACATCCTGTAGCATACCCTATAGAGCTTGTGGAACATGTACTGTTGTGACTTAACTGTAGCGTGACATGTTGGGAGGTTAGGTCATGGCTTGGGAATGGCCGAGATAATCGAATGGTATTAAGTTATTAACTGTGTTTATTTGTTGATTCCCTTGAATGTATCGCATTGCCAATGCACAAATATATTTCGATATCAAATGGATCAAAATATGGTTAAGCCTTTTAGCAGTTTTGTAGTATTTTATTTCCCATGAGGTAATAAAAGACTTTGCTCAAGAAATTGTTACGAAATAAAATTAACTCATCATATGTTTTTCTCTTTAGTTCTTATCTGAATCTTTTCTCTTCGTACCCTCACTAATTGGGCTTCCTAGGTGATCACAAAGTTTTGCTCTGAGAGGATTGCAAAGTATGCTTTCGAGTATGCTTACCTTAACAACCGAAAGAAAGTCACTGCAGTGCATAAAGCAAACATCATGAAGCTTGCTGATGGTTTGTTCCTGGAGTCTTGCCGTGAGGTTGCTTCAAAATATCCTGGTATTCAATACAATGAAATCATCGTTGATAACTGCTGTATGCAACTTGTTGCGAAGCCTGAACAATTCGATGTTATGGTATGAATCTAAATTCTAAGCATTTTTCTCTATATATTACTCAGCCTGGATTATCCGTATTTTTTAAGTTTTCTTTTACTGCATTGATTTCTTTGTGTCTGCTTGTTCAGTCTAAAATGTATTTATTTCTTATTATTTGGTTAATAAAGTATGTGCCAAAATTTCCAAATGATCAGGTGAATAGTATAATGGAGGCCTACTTTTTGCTATTGCTAGAAGAATAAGATTTGTACTGTACAATAGTAAGCATACTAAGTTTTCCTAAAGAATAGTATTTGCTCCTGTTTCTCTATTGATAAATGCAAGTTCTTCGGGTTTTTTTTTTTATGAAAGGAGTTCTATACCTCCGGCATAACATGATAAAAAAAACGTAGAATGCCCTGGTGGAGAACCATGCTGTTATATATATAAAAAAGTTCTCTTCTCAAGATTTACATCAAACAGATGAAGTTCCATTTTTATGATAATGGAATTTTTTCTGAGTTATATATTAGACCAGTTTAAAATAGTGCAAACACATCTTTGTTAGGCTAAAATGTGAGGATTGAAACAAGTAGTTGCCCAGTGTTGCTGACTTAATCATTTTCTTATTTGTAGCCATTATTTTCTGCTTCCTGAATTCTCTAATGCTCCCTTTCAAGTATTATGATGTCTGTGAATTACCTTCAGAATTCATTCTTGTTCTCTTTGGGCTCTACTGGCAGGTTACACCTAATCTTTATGGCAATTTGGTGGCTAACACGGCTGCAGGTATTGTTGGTGGGACTGGTGTCATGCCTGGAGGTAGGATTGCATTCTCATACTTATGTTTCTTTTTTCCCTTCATACAAATAGTTGACTCTTTCAAAAACTAATTGAAATTCTCTGAATGTTTGGTTAAATTTCTGAGTGAAGTTCTTTCGATAGGTTTTATTCTGCGAATTATTACGAAAATGATACTTCCTGTATCACTAGCCTCCCCTTTGTGTGGTGTGCCTATATTTTCCTTTTCGTGGCATATATGAGGCATTTTTCTGCACTTTCATTTCTGTTGAGCCGGTTTTGTGTTCAGGCCTACTAATACTAGATACTGCATTATTTTGCAGGTAACGTGGGTCAGGACCATGCCGTCTTCGAGCAAGGTGCTTCTGCGGGGAATGTCGGAAATGAGAATATCGTGGAGCAGCAGAAAGCTAACCCTGTCGCACTGCTTTTATCATCTGCTATGATGTTGAGGCATTTGCAGTTCCCATCATTTGCCGACCGGCTGGAAACGGCGGTGAAGCGTGTTATAGCAGAAGGCCAATTCAGAACAAAGGATCTCGGTGGCACAAGCACCACTCAGGAAGTTACTGATGCGGTTATTGCCAATCTGGATTAGATTCCAGGTGCACGCCTTAAGAATTAATTCTTTTGGGGGACTAGTTGGCTAGTCTTGACTCCTGAATGCTATTTGTTTCGTGTAGTCTTAGATTCGTTTCACTCTTTCCCGGAGATATTGCATGGTATCCCTTCAGATTTTGTTTAGAAATAATTGAGGAACTACACGGATTATTGTTCACGTGATACTTTGTAGCAAGGTAAAGACCTTGAGTTGCAAAGCCATCCATTGGCAGTCTTGAAATAACGTGAATTGAGAATTTATTCTTTTGAGTTTTGATCCATGGTTGTCGTTCCATTGAGCATCAGTTCTCTTCTTTCAATTAGCTATGCACGTTGTTATCCAACAAACTCAAGCTGTGAGTGACATTTTTTTTTTTTGGTTGCCCTTATTTCAAATCATATAGTTTGAAATTTAGTTTTGAAACGTAACTGCGTATTCAAGTTGAAATTAGACCTTGCAAAAAAAGTTGAAAATGGTCCAAAGTTCTTTTGGATTAAAATAATAGTCCAAAGTTCTTTTGTATTAAAAATAATATAGCCTGAAAATGTTTTGCATCGAAGTGGATCGTCGGGTAATTTCGTTAAGGAAGTCAAGGCTGTAGGACAATCCAACCAATTTATGAGCACATCGGCCGTTAGGTATGAAGATGGTTAGCCAACTGTCCAAGCCAATGCTCGACTTATATCATTCCCTGCTACCAATGCTTAATTTTAATTTCGAACACATTATGAGAAAATTGCTCATACGTCATCGTTCTTTCGTTTATTTTTCTGAACTAAATAAATAAGAAAAAGTTTCCGGAAAAGTATTATACCTTCGGACCCAGCCCCACCAGGCTCTCCCGGCTCTAGACCTCAGCCCATCGAGCGAGCCATCGACCCTCCTCCGCTGGCGCCCGCTTCCCCGCGCCGGCGCCGCCGAGACCGCCGCCAGCCTTCTTCCACCGAAGCACGTCGGCCACCGCCAAGGTACTCTTCCCTTCCCTCCTACCCGTAATCCTCCTCCTCCTCCTCCCCTTCCTACCCCTGCTAGTATTGGGGTGCCGCGAAGTGGGCGGCCGCTGGGATTGGGTTTGGTGTCCTTCGTTGGCGAGGAACCCAAATCTTTCTCTCCATTAGGTTAGTTGTGGATTTGGTTGCTGCGTTGTGCCCTGCTACTCCAATTCCGCCCCGCCAATCGCTAGTCGAGCTCTCGACCCCATCCCTCCAATCCATGGTTCGGTTCGATTAGGTTGTTCAACTAGCACCGTAGTGCAAACAGCGGTATACCCTTCCCTGATCCGTCTGCCCCTAATGGGTGCTTAAAGGGTTGCTCTGTCTGCTTATCACCTCCCATGCGATGAGTCAAGTTGTCACAACAATAACGTGTGTTCGTTTTTTGTTGTCTGCTTGCTGCTTAATGGATTGTTTGATGTTTCTGTTTGCAAATGTGCTAGGATTTTTGTGTCATATGATTCATCCTGAAAGGAATGTGCGTTCTATATGATAATTGCAACCACTGGAATCGAAAGCTGCATCGCATCTTGGAATGCACATGTGAAAATGTTTACAATTTAGTAGTAGGGTTTGATGAAGTAACTTCTGTTCTTGTCCTCCTTGTCATCTTCCTGCACTCTTTGCCTTTAAAATGGCTGCCGTGATTTCTTAAGATAGGTTTGGCTTATTCCGTTGGCGTCCACATGGTGGGAATTTAAGGGTCTAGGTCCTGAACGAGTGCTCTTGAGCGTGCACTCAACTCTGATGATGCATGATTTTGCGTACCTGCACTGATGCCATATATGTAATCCCCTCTTCTGGTTGTGTGGGCTTATTTCTAGGAAGGATTGACCTTTCTTTGGAGGGGAACCTCCTTGGAACATGTCCTGGGACACATCCATGTATATATTTGCTATAAACGCTTCCGTGATCGATAGAGTGCCATGTCAATTGACCTGGTGTGATACATATGTGCAGTAACTTGCACTTGTCGATTCCGTATTTTAGCCCCTTTTCTAAACAGTATTTGCTTTTTTAGGATATAATGGCTCGTCGTGGGCATATAGATGGACTGAGTGCCCACGCTCCAGGTTTGATGCGCCATGATCCGTTCGGCGCAGCCAACCTCTCTAGCCGTCCTCTGGATTCTTCGGCCACGCTGGAGATGCTGGAGAACAAGCTTGCCATGCAGACTGCAGAGGTAGAGAAGCTTATCAGGGAGAATCAGCGGTTAGCATCAAGCCACGTGGTCTTGAGGCAGGACATTGTTGAGACTGAGAACGAGATGCAAAGGATCCGCACCCATCTAGGTGAAGTTCAGACAGAGACTGATATGCAAATTAGAGAATTATTGGAGAGAATTAGATTAATGGAGGCAGACATACAAAGTGGTGATGCAGTGAAGAAGGAGCTTCATCATGTGCATATGGAGGCAAAGAGACTTATTACTGAAAGGCAGATGCTAACCCTTGAGATAGAAAATGTGACTAAAGAACTTAATAAACTCTCTGCCTCTGCTGACAATAAAAGCTTTCCTGAATTGCTTGCCGAGCTTGATGCGCTACGGAAAGAGCATCACAACCTACGGTTTGTGACGATGTTCCTTTCTTGCATTTCTTGTACCAACCTGAGCATTAGTGGTCAATAGTCTTTGTTAATGTGATGTCATTTTCGCTTTCCTTTTGAAGATCCCAGTTTGAATATGAGAAAAATACAAACGTCAAGCAAGTTGAGCAGATGCGGACAATTGAAATGAACTTGATAACCATGACAAAAGAGGCTGAGAAGTTACGTGCTGATGTGTCCAATGCCGAGAAGCGGGCACAGGGTAAACATCCTCATTCACTAATGTTTACCTGTATACTTTCTCCATGTTCCCCTATTTTCTCCTCATAGAGGCAAATCAGTTCCGTTTGGAAGGTCAAAATCAGGATGGATCTAGGAAAAAAATGAGTAGGCAGTCCATTGTGCCAGATCCTTTGAAAATTATTTTAATTACTCTTAGTGGCTTAGAGCCATGCCCTCTTCAATTATACGATTGATTTCGAACTAATTTGATTGTTTTGGTGTTGGTAGTGCATATTATGTTGATTGTTATATTCGCAGAAGTGTCCCCTGGGAACTGAAGAACTGTGTCGTTTGCTGTTTTAGAAAACTAGTCAAAGTTACATATCTATTCATTTATACCCTTGTCAATGATTTTGGTGTACTTTGGCACATACCAATCTACAATGAGCTACGCACCATCAAAAGTGGTGCTTCGGCTTCTGTAGTGAATTGGGTACTTTGGCAGATTTCTGTGGCTCAGCTTAACTGAGAACCTTTTTTGGCTCATCTGGTTTTATTGCTTATCTAACATGCATTTTGGGGGTTCTTTTTTTTTTTTTTTTTACCTCCATTTTGGGTGTTCGGTACTATAGCTATAAGTGTATAGGAGCTTACCCGTTAGCTTATTGCTTGGTAGCTCTAGGCCTCTGGTGCTATTACAAAACTTTAGCCTACGTATTTTACTAGAAAATTGGCATAGTACATGTTTGTGCAGTTATGCATACTTAGATATACATTTACGCATATTCTTCTCCTTGAGTGCTTAATGACACTCTAATGTTCCTGTTTGTTCTTAATTCTTCCAATGAGCAGCAGCTGCGGCTCAGGCGGCTGGCGCACAGGTGACAGCTTCACAGGCCGGGACAGCACAAGCTACAGCAGCGCCAGCGGCTGCAAACCCATATGCAAATGCATATGCATATCACCCCTCCGTATATCAGCAGGGAACTCAGGCTGGGGTATATCAACAGGGAACCCAGGCTGGAGCATATCAGCAGGGAACCCAGCCTGGGGCATATCAGCAGGGAACCCAGCCTGGGGCATACGCCTACACAGGCTATGATGCTGCTACTGCTTACCAAATGCATGCTGCTCAAGCTAATGCATATGCAGGCTATTCTGGCTATCCAGTTGCAGGCTATGCACAAGGTGCAGCACCCAGTTATCCTGCTTACGCTGCGCCGCCACAACCAATGACCAGTGGTGCAGCTACCGATGTTGCAAGCATGTATGGCGCAACGGGTAGCACTGGATATCCTGCTGGGATGGTTCAGGCAAGCAGTGCTCCTGCTGCAAATGCAGGGCCAGCACCCCCGCCACAAGCACCGCCGCCGCCGCCACCAACTACACCTTATCCCGGTACATATGACCCGACAAGAGGCCCCCAGCGGTAAAATCCAGAATGCAGGCCACATTGCTGTTTGCTATGTGCATTTTATCAAGAAGTGTAGTAGATTCGCTCAGGGATAGCTACATTGACATCGTTGAAGAGTTGATGTATACTGAATTGTTGGATATGGTTTGATACTTAAAATTATTGGTCTCACTGTTTGTTGATCATCAACTCACTCTGCGCTGTTGCAGCTCAAAAAGAAAGGTTTGATGTGGCATCGATAAGGCTGTGTTTTTATATTACTCTTTATATAGGTGTAGTGCATAGGATGTTATTGTGATATGTACAGTTGCAGAATGCAACAGCAGCGTTGTTTATCCTTACAATCTGGTCCAGAGTGTATTAATGGCCTCACAGAAAGCCTAGAAGGTTGTTTGTTTGAGAGCTGTAGAAGCATGTGGCTGTCGCAGGTTACCTGATGCTTCATAATATGAAAAGCATGCAGATGCTGCTTGTTACACCAATCAAAAAGCGTCTGCTAACTTTACAATAACCGTCAACAATACATAGACGGATGTAAGATAAACAAGATGCACAATACAGACAACCAATTTGGTGCCAAGTGCTCGCTCTGGTTTTGTTCCCTTGACATTAGAACAAGGCACTAGTGCGAAAATGAACTAGCGCCCATCAAGAAAACAAAACCGGAGGGAGCAGCAAGCTGAATTCCAGTCACCAGAATATGGTGCGAGTTGAAGGGGCCGCAGGGACGTCTGTCTTACGGTACAGATTCTCCCACCATGTAACAATTACAAACGATCAAAAGTAATGAAACAACAGTCAGAGGCGCCGCTTACATCCATTCTGAACTCCTATTCTAAACGGCTGATGAAAGTAATGAAACAACAGTCAGAGGCACTGCTTACATCCATTCTGAACTCCTATTCTAAACTGCTGATGAATGGATTTGTTTCTGTTTCACAGACCGTTGTATATCTATTCGAACTATGCATCGTATCAGGGATTCGGCTGGGTTTGAACAGACTGTCAGCATTTTGCTCGTACAAAAGTCAAGGGCTCAAGGTTGACTTAGCCACGTGACTCAGAGATTTCTCTTTGCGCTGTCTGTATCAGCGTATGCATGAATGTTGAAGCATCGCAGCTCGTTGCATTGGCGGCAGAAGCATGAGCCAGGAAAGGGAGTTTCCTCAATGATCGACCGCTAAGGCCCTATAAAAGAGAAACAAACATTCACTGTCAGCCAGATGGTGTGTTGGCTACAGCAAATAGCATATCTGCAATTTTACTATTTACCTCGCACAGTTCTGCGGCTTGATGGAGTAAACTTGAGAGATGAATAGCACCATTGGGTTCTGCAGACTCCAGACAGTGCTTCTTCTCCTTCAGGGTCGAATAGTTCAGAATACATGGCATACTACCACCCTACATTTGGAGGGAAAATGAAAAATACCCTTTAGGTTTCCCATTTGCAAGAAGGTTGGACACTGGCATATAATTTAGATGCAATTAAAGGATTAGCTCATATCAACTGTTGCATGTTCAAAACAGTCCTGATCTCTGGGCAACTGTGGTAGGCTGATATTGTAATAAGAATGAAAAAGCCAAGACGTCATGGGCACTAAATTAGTGTCAAAGAACATACCTGAGGATATGTAAGAATACCAACTCTTAAGAGTTCCTGTATGCACGACCTCAAAATCTCATATCGTGCTTGAAGTGTAGGGGGTCCTACATATGCCTTGATGTCTGCCCTGTCAACAAACGCAATATCTGCCGGACAAGAGTTATCATTTGTTAGTTATATGTCACTGACTGTACTCCTAAATAAAACCATAGATCAAATCATGAACGTCCAGAAATAAGCACTGTGAATTCAGGTGTAGTTGGTCCAACAGATATTAAGTCTACTATAAGCACAACTAGTTTGCCTTTCTGCACCCTACAAGATATTTATTGTTTAGCTGTGATATTATGCTAAATTGAAAAGGCATGGTATCTTCTGTCAAGGAAATGCACACTGAATATGTAATGGTAGGGGGTGGATGGATAATTAGGCCTTATGCTTTGCCTAGAGCTTGAAAGATATTAGGGGATTGGAAGAATTGTTTTTCATTGATTCATTCCTTGATTGATTCCTAATGACTGCCGTACCTCTTTATATAGAGGGAGAGCCGGCCCTAATCCTAACCAACTAATCCTATCCCTAATTAACCTAACTTGAGGGCTAAGTAAGGCGGAGCTACAGTACCCGCGCGCTGCTACAGTACCAAGGCCCAAAGGCCTGCACATAACAGAATAATATAATTTCATAGTAAAGTAATTGATTCAACCAACTAATGGGATTTCTTGAGATGTTGATCATTCATATTCATAGTAAAGTAATTGATTCAACCAACTAATGGGATTTCTTGAGATGTTGATCATTCATATCTGGCAGAAAATATAATACCAATAGCTGTGGTGATGTTTGATGTTGTCAGAATGATAACATTTGGCCAAGACTTCAGTTTGTCCATCTGTGTTAGCAGCGCATTTACAACCTGAATTGCACAGAAAAATACAGTGTAAAACTTTACTGAGTAATCATATATAGCAAAAGAAAAACTGATGAAATTTTACCCTTATGGAGTCTGAAGGTTCAGAGCCAGATATGGCAGCCTGCCTGGCAGCAGCAAGGCTTTCAACTTCATCTACAATATTATGTATCTTACATAAGATTTAGGTCTAAATATACCGCATGAACAAATCAAATCCTCTACTTTCTCAAAGCTCAACTAGTACATTATAGAACTACTTCTGCCATGTGTTTGCTAATTTCAACAAAGGATGTTCACCAAAGTTAAGTGAAATTATATAGGGGAAATAACAGGTACACAAACTTGTTGAGCCAAGAAATATTTGGTGCGCAGTGCGCAAACTTGTTGAGCCATAAGATCTAATCTTGATGGCCTGATATACTGGGTAGTCCCACCCATGAATTTAGTAACCATAAAGCCAGGGGTGTAAAAACATTTGCTTCATCAATGAAAAATCCCACCCTTAATTTTAGCTGTGCAAATGCAATCCGAATTTGTGCACATTTGCCCTCAAGGAGTTTGTGCACGTGTGCACCAAATACTTGTGCACCTGATATTTCCCCGATTATATATCTTTATTAAAGAAAGATACCTTATCAATTACATTTGGCTAATTGCTCTCCATTCACAAAAAGTGAAATAAGAAAAAACAGTAAGCCAGTTATCATGATTCATTCACCCACATGCCTGCACATATGCAAGATGAGCAAAGGGTGGGCCATGAATACAGCTAGTCATTTAAGACCAAACAGAGAAGATCTGTCTCTAATCTTTCTTCAGCTTTGGATTAGTTTTCATTAAGAGTGCTGAAATTCCATTGTCACTACTCATGCACATACCAATCAACACAAATACTAGATTGCTTTCTTCCTCCACCATCTCATGGATCTTCTGGAAAAGTTTGGCCACCTAAAGGATGATAGGATGTACAAGGTAAGATATAAAGGCGAATTTTGCAGTGGGACACCATTCTTTGGTGGCATTTGCTGGTTCACACTCTTTTCTCTCTATTTAGCCAGGTACATTACAAAAACGTGGCTCTTTGCCATAGAAAACCGCAGCTATTAGAATAGTATTTTTCTGATTTCAAGTCAGAGAGTGATGGTGCATAGACCAATTTGCCCTAGGAGATTCTCAACAGCAACCCGTCTTTTGCTAGAGGGGCCCATGTCTATGCATGTTGGACTGCTACATGGGTCACATAATTGCTATTTGCAATACAGGAAGTAAAATAAGTTATTCGACAATTTTGTTTGTAACAAATAGAATCAAGAGACATGTAGCAATATTAAGCACGCAAGAATGATTTATAATCTGTTATTGAATTCTTCATTAATTGGAATCAACAAATAGCAGTGGTGTCCTACAGCTAAGTTTTGTAACGGTATCTGGCTAAATAGAGAAAGAAGAGTGTGAACCAGCAATTGCCACCAAAAAACAGCGTCCCACAGTAAAATTCGCCATACAGTAAATACAGTTGGATTCACTACAAAAACTGAACAATGTGCCAAAAGAATATTTCTAGCTTGTGCATAGAGGGGAGAAACATACTCCATTCTTAAATGTATAACGTTCAGGACAAGAAACTAGTTCAATTTGAACTAGATTACCTGTCCAAAACATCATATATTCAAGAATGGTTGCAGTATGTACTAAGTTGTGAATGTGAGTTCAGCATGTAAACTTGACATAATAACAGTTCAGCACAAAAATGCATACAAGTTTTCCACTTTCTGAGAACCACTTGCTGAACAATGAATGAGCATTGACTTCAACCAATTGGCACATGGAATACCTAATAAAATAAGTGACAGTTATGAGTAACATATTTTTAACACCAAAGAAAACAGATTAGTATC
The DNA here is from genome assembly GCA_007726485.1 of Eragrostis curvula. Taxonomy (NCBI): domain Eukaryota; kingdom Viridiplantae; phylum Streptophyta; class Magnoliopsida; order Poales; family Poaceae; genus Eragrostis; species Eragrostis curvula. The sequence goes on from RWGY01000031.1 coordinate 20,540,709, forward strand.
TCAATCAGCACAGACCTGGACTTGAAACGTATAGAAAGTTTCTGGGCTAGTGCTTTACACAAAGAGGTCTTTCCAGTTCCAGGTGGACCGTGCAAAAGTACAATCCTGCAATTGCGGTCCAAAACATGTGAACAACAGAAAGAACAAATAATAATTTCCATTACGCAGAGTGTGCATGCTTTTATTCTCTTTCTTTTGTAATAAGACATCAGATGTCTATAACAATGTGTTAGAAGTTTACCTGTTCCATGAAACAAGACATGGGTCCACACCTTTTTCAGTAAAAAGCAAAGCACTGGCAGCATATCTCAGTAACCTCTGCTTGAGACCAACTTCATATAGTAAGCTGCAAATACTATTTATATCATTCACAGAACAAAAGAATAGATATTAAACTTGGTTATGGAGAAGCAGTAGCCAATCACACCTTTCCCACAAGCCATCAAATTCTTTGGCCGGTAGAGCCCACTCATTGAAGCTAGATAGCGTATCATCCTCACTTGGTTCCTCACCTGGACCATCTTCACTCAACTACAGCACAACCATATGAGCTTGAGATAAGTAAGTCTGGACCAAAGTGACACGTCATAAATTGTGATTACAAGTATGGAACAATCTATCTTTTGGAAGAAAACACTCCTAGGAACAAATATTACAATGAGGAATGTAATTTTAAGTGTCAACTTTAACTCAGAACAACTAGTATTCAGCATGATTGAGAAAATATCTTATGATCTCCAATAAAACAAACCAGCATGGCTACACATAACCGTAGCTTTGGATGGAACTGTACGTGATAAAGCAGTAACCATGGATAGGCACATACCTGGAACACATGAACAACAGGCTTGACTTGCCAAAACAACAGAACTTTGTGATTCTCAACCCACTCATCTGTGTCAACAGTAAGCACAGAATAGGGGCAACATTAGTGACAGGCCGAGAAACAACTCTTTCACAGATTATCTGAATGATCATACCTGTGTCACAGATATGGATCCTTTTAACGTTTTCAAAAAGAAAAGGATCATCGGTAGGAATTGGCACAGGCCCGTCAACATAGCTTAAGCTTCGAGCTTCTAGCATCCTATTTGAATGAAGCAATACAAAAGGTTTCATTATGAACTATAACAATGAAAGAGGCAGCAGTTAAATTACAGATGTTTTATAAAGAGCGTACAAGATACTAAATTCCTGAACTCTCTTGAGGAAGCATTGTCAGTTCCATGGCTTCAGCTCTACTGTGAAGATAAAAAATGAAACTAACCTCTTAACACTCTCTTTTAACATACAGCTATAGAATAGGATTTGATGAAGGCTTAATATATTCTAGGAAACTGAACAAAGCAAATATTGAACTCTATACCTAAGTACCTGCCTACCTGGCTGCCTTCAAACATGTCATAATCCAGAAATCTACTCTGATTTGCTAATCAATTACAGAACTTATAAATTGTTTCATATTTTTCGCTTCCAATTTCCCCCCTGTTCTGCTATACCTATTTGAAACTCGAAGCAACAAACTCCCAATTTGCCACCTTATTTCACACTAGTTTTATTAAACTAGTTAACTAGCGTTTGCACTAACAGGCAAGAAACTCTGCCACTCGTCCTGCTAACTCACTATTGAATAGCATCTTCAACGATTCCTTCAGTCAATCCTTCCCCGTTTTGAGAATCCTACTATCCCCAAATCAACCCACCCAAACTGCTCACAAATCACCAACTTGTGGAGCAACGACAAAAGTAAGGTCACAGACCTCTCGACCGCAGCTTGGATCTCTTCGTGACGAACCACGCTGGTGGCGTGCAGCAGCACCTCAACTGCAATAGCGAAGGAAAATGGAAAAAACGAACACATCAGAATATCCACAGCAACCAAATTTTTTTTATGCAGACAGCAAGCAAAATTCCACATCGTAGCATTAAAATCCAGAAGCTGGATCGGCGAAGCCTACCCGATACGTGGACCCTCTCGTCAGCCGGGGAGGGAGCTACCGCGGCGGCCGCCGCCGGCTGCGGCTGCGGCTGCGGCGAGCACGAGACCGCCGCGGCAGGCACCAGCGTTGGGGCGGAGGCGGGGGACGGGACGGGGGCGTGAGCGGCTGGCGCAGTGTCCGGAGGAGGCGGGGGCACGGAGAAGGAGACCTCCATTGGGGCGCTCATGGCGTGGAGCTGCGGGCGGGGCGAGAGATTTTTCTAGGGTTTTGGGATTTGGGGATTGGAGAGTGAGCGGGCGGGGGACGAAATGGGGAGACGGAGGAGGAGACTTTGGGTTTCCCGCGCTCGGAGCGTCGTAAGGTTGGGAGGTGGGCTTTGGTGTGAACCGGGCCTGGCCCCGTTGGTCGGTGGTCACTTTCGGCACGATGGAGAGGCCCGTGTTTCCGAATTTGAGCCCGCTAAGAGATTACCCGATCTCGACTCGATCCTAGCTGACCTGGTATCGTACGAGTTCGATGGAACGCTCAAATGCAGGAGCAGAGTCTGGTGTTCAAACCTTGATGCGATGTCATTTCTGCTTAGTAACTGAATCAGCCTTAGTTCTGATTTACATAATGCATGTCCAAAGCTTGGTGTTCTTCTTACGTACGGCTTGACGTTCAATTCCGCCGCCCCAAGGCAAGCCAAAACGATGCGACGCGAACACAGAACCGAGCGGCAAACTTTTTGCCTCGATCCCTTTTGTTCCAAGTCAGAACTCTGAACGATGATTTCACGCAGGCCACCCTCCCCTGGAGCAGCGGCAGCGCCTTCACAGGCCTGTTCACGGGCGGTCCGGTTAAACCGGCAAAGAAACCGGTCATCCTCCATAGACCTACGAATGAACAGTGACTAAGTCAAGTGAACGGTAATTTGTGGGAGAAAGTGAACTGCCGGTTTCATAGCCGGTTTGACGGTTTCATTTTTGAACACTCCACACTCAATACAGCGCCAGCTCGGGGTCGGACGCCTCGACCTTGCACTCTTCTCTCCTGTGCCTAACTCAAGAGCTCCATTGCGCCGTCGCCGTGTTGAGACGCCTTCGCCGCCATGAACTTGCCCCTGGGGAACTCCACCCTATGAGCGTGCGTGCGTTCAAGAGCAGAAGAGCTCCTGTGTCAGCGGACTAGCTCACAGCCGTGCACACTGATCAAACACACGAGCCATGGACATTTGGTGGAGTTCTGACGCCGAGCCACATGAGGAACACGCTGCTGGTGAAAGGAGGACGGAGTGGAAAGTAATAGACGTGCTAGATCGCGGAGGTCATCCGGCGAGCCATGGACAGAAGTAGAGGCGGGCTGGAGAGCGGTGGCGTTGTGACGAGCCACCCCAGGGCGGTCGCTATTTGGAATAGCGTTCGAGTGATCGCTATTTGGAACAGCGACTACCTCTGGAGCACCCACCTACCGTCCATCCGGCCTTTGCGCTTCAGATTAGACTAGTCGAGGCAGGCTTCTTGCTCGATGGGTCCCTGCATTTTCTGTAGAGCTACCGAGAATAAGGGCCTCTTTGGTAGAGCTGTGTTTGTGCTGGCTTTAGCTGTGGTTGTGGCTTCTCTGAAAAAACGGTTGTGCTGGTTTTGTCTGCGGCTGTGCCTATAACGTTTGGTAAAACGGCTGTACCTGTGGCTTCTCCTTATTTTTAGGGACATATGTGTAAAGTTAGGAAAAAGAAGCCGGTGAAACTATCATTTTGTGGCTTCATGCTTCACCTTATTTTTTGATACGGCTTTCTCCTTTTTTAAAGAGAAGTATCTGAGAAAGCACCCCCTTTGATTGAAAAACACATGAAACCGCTGAAGAAGCCGTTGAAGAAGCACTATAAAAGAGAGCCTAACTATTACAAATTCCGCAACAAACTGTACACCCGGCTGATAAAAGGGAAGAGGCCTATGTACCCAACAAAGTCGAATGCTGATCGTGTGAGCAGATCATGGAAACATCCAGTGCCGGGACGAATCAAAGTAAATGTTGATGTTGCATTTTTTTAGTGGAGTATCAGGAAGGAAGCTGCGGGTATCATTGCATGAGACAGGGGCGTCCGATGGTTCGCAAATCTAGCAGTCTGTCCGGTGGCCGACAGCTTCTCTCCTCGTCTGTGCCAATGGCAGCGCTGGACACGCGTGAGACGTTTCCTGATCCCTGAGATCGATCGAAGTGACCTCCTTGCCGTCGCGTATGGATTGGTTTCACCGTTCACAAGCTCACGGCTCCGCGGAGGAGCGATAGGGTATTGCTGACCGATCGTACTCAGAAAACGTGTGCTGAAACGTGAGGTGAGACAATGACCTAGTCATTCAGACGTGATCCTCAAATGATCAAACCAAAGAGCTATGTTCAGTTGATTTTCTATCGTTTCTTTTTATCAAAGCATAGTTGAAATAGGATGTAAATTTCTCCTCTTCAAAACATTGTTGAAATCCTAAAACTAGAAAGGTTTGTTCAATTGATTCTCTCTTTTTTATAAAAGCACATCTGAACTAGGGGCAGATTTTCCTAATTTTCTTACCAAATTACTCATTGAGATTTTGGTTCGGCATACCCTAAGTTACAATCCTAGATGCTGTCAAGCTCTCCTCGGGGAGAGTCCTCTTTGATTGTATCGATGCAGAAAAAGCGGAGCTACTTGCATGCAGGGCCTCAGTTTGGCACTGCAATGGCTGGATCAGCCTTTTATGTTAGTTCCGCTCTGAAGTCAAGAGCTGAAAACTGGTTGCACTTGGCTTTGCTGTTGAAGGAGGTTGGACTCGTTGATGAGCTCGTAGAGGTTGAGATTGCATTCTATAGAGATCAAATAAGGTTGCTCATGCTTTAGTAATTTTTTCTTATAATTAGATGCCCACAATAGGTTAGCTCGGACGGGCTCCGGACTTCGTTGTCAATTTTGTGGCAGCTGATTGTAACCCTACCATGATCTAATAAAATCTCAACCTTTCTCCTAAAAAAACACAAAGGCGTTTTGAATTTTAATGCTTGGTAATGTTTTTTTAGATAATAGGAAGATTGTATTAATCCCGGCCTTGCCTCTCAAGGAAGCTACAACCGCAGTGGCCTTGACTTCCAAAATAGTTACAGCCAAATACAACTATATCGACTAAAAGTCAACCATCATCAAAAGTACACAAACGCTACACTAATGAAAAAAATAAACAAAAAGAAAACCACTCCTATCCACAGCGTTTGTTGTCTTCCGATGTAGTTTCTTGAGTACGGTTCACTTCTCATGTCCATTCTTCCACCTCAGGGATAGAACAACACTCAAGTATATGCCATTCCGATGATGAACAACATCTCTTGATTGATGCAAAGACCACCCAACCATCACCAACGAAGAGTTGCCAATAGCTACAGGAGATCATGACCAAAGAAAGACCGAAGTGGAAGAATCTCCAAAGCGTCACCTCAAAGGAATATGCATCGTAGATGCAGTTGCCGCCCATCTAAACTTATATTTAAGTTTTCACTCGGAGATTCACGATCATGGAGATGAGTTCCATGACACAGCCTCCATGGAGGTGTATGGCGCCCGAGGGCGTCATCAATGTCAGAAAAATGGTCGACGAGGCTTTCGTCCGGAAGACCCGAACCCCATCAGCCACACCATAGGAAGAGTTCATGGCGATCAATAGTATTCACCACGAACATCACCATAGCAAATTGTGCATGATCTGCCATCTACCTCGCCGGCACAGCGGCAAGCGAGACCCGACGAAGTAGCATCCGGCAGATCGATCCTGCCACTTGCCAGTCATCATCTCTGGTTGGAGAGGACGGAATGGAGAGCCTAGCGCCATGCCAGTTATAATGCTTGGTAATGTACTGTCCACATTTGCATTATACATTTTCATTCGATCCTATTCCTGTTATTTGATATATCTTGTCTTTACTTCTCTTAAAAGAACCAGTTGGTGATGATGGTGTTCCTGCCATCTTGCGTTTTGGGCCGTTGGATGTTCATCGTACGGCTCCATGCTCTCCGTCCAGTTATGTTTCTTGGCGCCGACAGATGGGGCCCGTAGCCCACCGCCTCGGTCGCTCCACCTGCCGCCGCCACCCCTGCTCCTCCTCCGCGTCGCTCCTCTGCTCCGCCGCATCGCCTCCCCTCCTCGAGCTCCGCCTCCATCGGCATCCTCAGCGCAAGGAACCTGGGACCCATGAAGAACCCCTGCTCGGTTGCCAAGAACGGCGCCGCGTCGTCTCTTTCTGCTCCCGGTGTGCCCCGCCGTGTCCCATCTCCGCCGCCGCCCTGGCCGCGCAACGTCGACACCCTCGCGGCCTCGCCGCCGCCGCCGCCGCCGCCCCGTCTAATCTCTCCAAGAACAGCTCGTCTTCCTCCTCCCTCCCTCCCTGAGCCATCATCTTCCTACCTATGGTGGCACGCTGTCTCGCCGCTCCTTTCTCCTTCGTGATGCAGCGTCAGGCCTCCGATGGATACCGCAAGATCCAGAGGCCATCCGTATTTAAATCAAAGCAGGAGAGCTCGATCGGGCCTGCAGCGGCTTGATGCGGCGGAATATCAGGTACCGACGGCTGCAGCAACTGGCAGCCGCCCGCTAGCGCATGATTCCGAGCAACGCGGTGGGTTACAATGATGGATGGCCACGGCTACTGCACGCAGAGCTGGCTGTCCAGGCATATCACTCTGATTGCCCTGCTCTGTTCAGGCAGCTTGATTCAAGTATGCACGAATGCCATTGAGGATGATGCGTAGATCATTTCATTGGCAAAACTTTAGGCCATGGTTTCATTTGGCTTCAGATTATCAAATTGATTGTTGCATTTAGAATTTGTAGCCTGCAGTATTTGAAGTAAGAAATAAACTGATATTTCATCTGATTTCTAAACCAGTTTTCCTTAATTGGAAGGAAATACTAAGAATAGTAATTTGTTTGGCTTATGTGTGATCGAAAATTTAATGTGTAGTTTGACTTGGATTAGTTTGATGGCCTTGGTGGATTGATTGTTGTGTTCTTTTGCATTTGCAACCAGTACCCAAAAAGAAAGTCAAATAATACAATATATACCTTTTTTTCCTCTGGCTTGGTAATAGTTTTCGGTCTTCAATGTTTGCCAAATTGCAGTCATTTGAAGTTGGTCACTGATTTGAGATTTCGTGGATTAAAAGCGAGGTTGAATGATCCTGTTCTGGAAGAAACGGACAGTGGCCTAATTGCACTAATAGTGTGGAAAGCTAGAATGCATTTTTTTTTTAACAACCTGTGTATATCATGCATTCATGCAAAATGTATACTCCAAAGAGGCTACAACCTAAAGTGTTGTGTTTGGCAGGCTAGATCGCTTCAGGATTTAGATAGTTTTGAAAAAATGATATTACTATCGCAATTTTAAAGGAGCCATCTAATTTTAATTTGGTTAAAATTTCAGAAAGCTACATTCATTCAACATTGATAATGACTATAATTATCAATAATTTTAAATCTTATCTAAACAATACAATATATTAATTAATATTCATCATTATTTGTAATGCAAAGTTTTGTTAGGGCGGTTCTTATTATTTGCCGTGGCAAGGCACGGGCATCATGCTAGTAACTATAAATGTGTTCCTAATACTCGCAAAAAAAAATTGTTGTAGGTAGAAAACCAAGGTCACTTGTAGTACAACTACAAGCGCTTTATCAACTAGTCCCACTGACTGACCCCACAAGTCAGTAATGCCACAAACGAATAGAATTCCTCTCGATCGGCCGCTTCTAGAACCCCCCTTCTATCCCCTCTCCCCCTCTGCTCTGCTTTCCCTGCCTTTTGCTTCTTCTCGGCTCCGACACCGCGGGCTCGGGTAGGGTTTCCGCCGCCGGCGACGACGGGTGGAGGATCGGCGCCACCGCCCCCTCGTTCTGGTTAGAGCTCTATCTTGCCGCTCGCAACCCGATTATTTGGCGACCTACTCGTGTTCCTGTCCGCGGCGCGCTGCTCGAGAGCGGGGCTGGGATTAGGGTTTTCGTGTTTTCGCAAGCGCTTGTTTCCGCGGCGGCGCGCTGCTGTGGTTCGTGGTGAGGTATAAGATTTCCGTAATGCACTATCTATTGATGCCGAATCTTAGGGTTCCGTAATTCGGTATGGCAGTTTGGTACGGCTTTAGTTGCGGGGCTGAAGAAATAGAAGTACATTGCAGGTGATCAGAGTGTTGGATCCTTTTGTTTTGCGTTTCTAGTAGTTCGATTGGCGATAGGGAAGTTAGTGGCCGCGGATTTGTGAAAGGATTTTCCAGTTGATTAGTGTTGGGTAGTGTATTGTCCTATCCGCACCTGTGTTCTACATGATGTTTGTGCGTGATGGTCAGAAGAAATTTAGGCTCGGATAGGGATTGGATTGGTTGGTTTGAGAAGTTAAATGCTCATGGAGGTATTTGTAGCCACTGAGTACACGAATTATTTCAGTTCGTGGTGAATATTTGTTTTAACTAGTTTGTGTGGTTCAGTAGTGTCTGTCATGATGCTGAAATGGAGATGCATTGCTATGATATTTGTATCTATTCATTTTGTTTTTTTGTTTCTGAAGGACTGATTGGGGATACTAATTAATTAGGCTTCGGATTTTCAAAGGATTTACTGGTTGATTGGTCGTTGTTTGCTTGTCGGTCCTGTTCGAAAAATCATGGAACATACACAGTCTGCTCGGTGTGGGGTCTTGCGGCGTATGGGTTTTGGTGTTTTTGGTTCCTTTGAATGTGTGCAGGGCTTCAGATTGTTGTGGATTCTCAGGGTTTTGAAGTTAAATTAGTTTGCGATCTCAAAGGCGGGCGCTGGTTGGGCAGGGGTTGGAGGTTGGAGATGGATGCTTGTGGTTGATTTGTTTGGTTGTCGTTCACATGTTCATGTTCTTTGAATTGGTACAGTGATAGAGAGTCGAGTGTTGATCACAATCCATAATTTATGGTAGAACTCTCCAAACTTGTCTTCCTAGTGTTGTGATGTGAAGGGGAATAAGCTTTGTGCCCAAGATTATTCTAATCAGTGGGTTTTTTTTTTCTGGATTTATTCAACATATTGGATTGGTCGCGGACGCTTTCTTTTTGTCATAGATGGCGCATGGATCTTCAGTTTGATATGAGTCTGCCAATGAATCTCCAACAGCAGTGGGGTAGTGCTTGGCTGATGACCCGTAGTTCAGGCTTGGAATTGGAAGTTTTGTGGATGGTCGTCACTGTAGGTTTCATTTCTTTTTTAAAAAAGGCTTCGATTGTTTTTGCGTAATGGGTTTGATTTCATTGTGCTTTCTTCAATCTCCCCTAGTGAGCAGTGTTTGCAGCTTGTTACTGATTTAATATTCCTGCAGATTTTAGTCATGAGAAGCGGCAGAGGTTCCTACAGTGCATGGCACAAAGGTGTATCGAGATTCAGGTACTTTTCCTTTTTAAAGATTAATATGTTTCTGAGAAGTAAGTTTAAGCAATTGTTGGGGTGGAATTAGTTGATTGTCTATTGGTCAATGTTGAGGCTTTCTAAATATTTTGATTCGTAGGATATATTCACTTCCAGGCTGTCTATTTTTCACATGGTCTTGGATTACGCATCCATGTTGTTTCTTTTTTACATTTCCTTTATAAATTACACTGAGAAACTGGTTACTTCAATGGCTGATAGGAGCGCTACTGAAACATTCAAGGCATGGCCTGGAGTTGGCCAAGGAAAGTCACTTGGGTTTACGTCATCAGACAACTATAACAAACTGAAAAAGGTTGCTTTTTGTTTTCTACCCAATACCATGTACCATTTTGAACATCTGTATATTTATTCCTCGGAAGTGCATTGTGTTCTGAAGTTACTTTTCCATGCTTTGTAGGTCTTCATCACCGCAGAGAATGGTAAAGTCGTTGATGGCAAAAAGATTCGCTGTCCCAAGCTTGCTAGAGATTCTTTTCGCTCTGAGGGTCCTTGTGTGCTCAGTGCCCCAACAACTGGCTGGAGATACTCTTCATTCAGGTAAAATTTTAGCTTCAATACTATTATAATTATCAACTAATGCATTCTCTAATAGAATATAGGAGTTTTTGTCTTCTGTAATTTATTGTACAAAAGAGTGAACATAATTTGTTTATCTGCAAATTATAGTCGTTTCAAACACAAGTGCTTTATTTCACACTGTTTCTTTTTTCACATTCACTTTATAAATTACACTGAGAAATTGATTATTTCAATGGCTGATAGGAGGGCTACTGAAACATGCAAGGCATGGCCTAGAGCTGGCCAAGGAAAGTCACTTGGGTTTACGTCAGCAGACAATTATAACAAACTGAAAAAGGTTATTTTTGTTTTCTACCCCAATAGCATGAATAATTCTGAACATCTGTTCTTAGAAGTGTATTTTGTTTTGAAATTACTTTTCCTTGCTTTGTAGGTCTTCATCACGTCAGAGAATGATAAAGTCGTTGATGGCAAAAGGATTTGTCGTCCCAAGCTTACTAGAGATGCTTTTCGCTCTGAGGGTCCTTGTGTGCTCGGTGCCCCAACAATTGGCTCGAGATACACTTCCTTCAGGTAAAATTTTAGCTGCAATACTATTATAATTATCAACTAATGCATTCTCTAATGGATTATAGGAGTTTGTGTCTTCTGCAATTTATTGTACAAAAGAGTGAACATAATTTGTTCATCGGCAAATTATAGTTGTTTCAAACACAAGTGGTTTAATTTCAGCTGAATAAAATAAATTCAGACCTACATGATTAATTCCTTGTGACATATCTCAAAACTACGCTGGTTATCTATCCATCTTATGCTCTATAATATTTATGTGGTTTGCTGATGTTTCCTCTAACAACAAAATAACAGATATTCAGCCAAAGTTCGGGTTGACATCTCTGAAGATCAGGCAGGCTTCATACTCCATCAGATCTAAGAAGGTTAACTCCACTATGCGTTACCTGCGATTTTTATATGTGAAAAACCATTTTTATATGTGAAAAACCGAATCCTGTCTTAATGCTATTTTTGCTCATTTTTAACCTTGGATTTCCGGAAGATTGTAATAAGGAGTAAAAGATATGAGGATGATATAATATTACATCTCCTTTCTGTGGTTGTCATGTAGTCATAATATTACTCTCTGACATTTTTGTTTACATGTCCTACTTCATTTTCCTATGTAAGAAGACCACTATATTACGAAACTTACACGAGTAGATTTTGTTTTCTACCCCAGTGCCATGAACAGTTGTGAACAACTGCATATTTGTTACTTGGAGGTTTATTCGGTTCTGAAACTACATTCAATGCTTTGTAGGTTTCCATCAGGTCACAGAGTGATAAAATTCTTGCTGGCATAAAGATTTGCCAACCCAAGCAGACCAGAGATGTTCTTTTCTCTGAGAAATTTTGTGTCCAAGGTGCCTCAACTCTTGACTGGAGGTACTCGTTCAGGTACAATTTTTGCTGTAATACTGTTATAATTGTCAACGACCATAGTTTAGTAAACCGTAACCCGTCCATGTCAAATATTTGTTTAAAAGGTTTGGTATTCAAAATTTATCTGATTCCTTATTTGGGTTATATGTGGTCTGACGGCTGTGGCTGAGCTGGATGAGAAATCAGGGGTGTTGGGGGGTGGGGAATAGAAGTTCGAGGATGAAAAAACTGGCAATTTACATCATATTTTCACTGTTCACATATGAATATATGAAGTAGCTGTATAATATACAAAATCAAATATATTTTAATAAGTGTTAATCGATTTGTCTATGATTTTTCTTAAAAAAATAATCCATTGTATGTAAACATCCTATCATATACGGAATTCAGTGGCGAACTACATATCTGATTTGCATTGGTTAAGAACATAAACCACAATTAGGGTATGTGATTAGAGAGCAGATTAGTTAGGGCTTACATTCATTTGAGTGGTTGCTGGACACGAGCGAGTGGTTTGTAGCCGTAGCAATCTACTCGTCTCCAGCAGGGGAGATCTGGACCTGCCATCCATCGTCGAGAAGACCCTGATCTCCCTTGTAACAACTGAAGCGGAGACGTCGACGGCGCCTGTTGCGGTGGCCGGCGAGTCGAAGCGCCTCTTACCATGTGCGTATGTGTTTTGGGCTGTTGGGGTGTGTTGATCGACTAAGACAAAAGCAAGGTAGCTGCTAGTATGTGCCTGCGTACGTGAATGGAGCAGATACTGCAGCTGTGTGTATGGGCTATTAGCTGCTGGGTATGGGCTGGATATGTAGCTGTTGTGCATACATACTCAGAGGAATTGCCGGTGTTAGGCCCCCACCCCCCCAAGCTCCGCCATTGTCTGACGTTGACCCACAGTTTTGATTGAAGTTTGCTATGAAACAATAATTATAGAGGCCTAATTAGTCGGTTGCTTATTTTCCTTCTATCGGCACAAGAGCTGGAATTTTTTTTATTACAATTATACTAGGTTCTGTCTTCTGCAATTTATTGTACAAAAGAGCGAACATAATTCTTTTATCTGCAAATTATAGTCGTTTCAAACACAAGTGGTTTACTTTCAACTGAAAAAATAAATTCAGCCCTCCATGATTATTACCTTTTGACATGCCTCAACTACGCTGGCTATCTATCCATCTTATGCTCTATAATATTTATGTGGTTTGCTGATGTTTCCTCTAACAACAAAATAACAGATGTTTGGCCAAAGTCCGGGTTAAAATCTCTGAAGATCAGGCTTCATACAACATCAGATTTAAAAAGGTTTGACTTCACTATGCGTTACCTGCGATTTTTATATGTGAAAAACCGAATCCTATCTTAATGCTATTTTTGCTCATTTTTAACCTTGGATTTGCGGAAGGTTGTAAGGAGTAAAAGACATGAGGATGATATAATATTACCATCTCCTTTTTGTGGTCATGTATTCATACCAATGGTTAGCCTTTTTTTTTTTCCTTTCTTTCTGACATTTTGTTTACATGTCCTACTTTATTTTCCTATGTAAGAAGACCCATATTACAAAACTTACACGAGTAGATTTTGTTTTCTACCCCAGTACCATGAACAGTTGTGAACAACTGCATGTTTGTTACTTGGAGGTGTATTCGGTTCTGAAACTACGTTTCAATGCATTGTAGGTTTCCATCAGGCCACAGAGTGATAAAGTTCTTGCTGACATAAATATTCGCTATCCCAAGCAAACCAAAGATGTTTTTTTCTCTGAGAAATTTTCTGTCCGAGGTGCGTCAATGCTTGACTGGAGGTATTCCTCATTCAGGTACAATTTTTGCAGTAATACTGTTATGATTGTCAACTAATGCATTGTCTAATGAAACATAGGAGTTTCTATCTTATGCAATTATTGTACAAAAGAGTGTACAGAATCTGTTTATGTGTAAATTGTAGTCGTTTCAAACACAAGTGGTTTGCTATCTGTAAGAAGACCATATGAAGAAAATCTGTTGTTCTGCAAATCATAGTTGTGTTACAATGTTTAAGCCCAGACTTATACCAAACCAGTTAATAAACAAAGCCTTCATAGGAAATAATTTTACCATGTGTATTGATTCACATATTTATTTCTGTTATAACTCAATTTTCTCGAGATATTTAATGTTTAAGTTGCATAGAACTAATGCTGCACTTTAGTTTTCTTGGACTCTAATGATTAGTTTGTTGGTTAAATGTGCCACTGTTGGTAGGATAACATCTTTATATGCTTAAGTTGCATAGAACTAATGCTGCTCTTTAGTTTTCTTGGACTCTAATGATTAGTTTGTTGGTTTATCATTAGTATTCCTGGTTATATGCCACTGTTGGTAGGATAACATCTTTATGCTTTTGCAGCCGGCCGATGAATTATTTGAATATTCCAATTGTCCTGTACTTATCAAGAAGAACCTACTGTGGTTCTGCAGCATCACAGATATATTTCACGAGTGATGCTGCAAATGAGTTACCTATTCTATGTGGGATGCCTGTACGGGTAAGGAAATATATTATTTATATTGTGCTTCTATTTTGTAAAGTCTGACGCCTATATTCTTTTTACGGTGACCTTCTCAGCTAGAGGAACTCCAGTACAAGCTCAAGGGAACTACAAGTTATCTGTAGCTCACTTCCGGCTTTGGAATGCTGTCCATGGGATGCTCTTGAAGCTAAGCAGATTGTTTGGCCACATCAAAGTTATGCATACAACAGCAACAATTGGAACATTCTACTTCTGCTTTGAGTACGAGGATGATTCGGTTCCCCTCATTATTGACGGACGCGAGGGCTGGTTCTATGCATTCAGGGGCGAGCTTGGGATCTTTGAATTCAAGCACGGTTATCATCCATATGTCAACCATCGGAATCTTCGCCGACTTCCGTTCACTGGGGACTACCCAGGGATTGCTCCGTCAGGCTATGATAATCTGCCTTTGGGCCTTGATATCATTAGATGGGCAATACAGATTGTTGCTGCATTTGGCAGAGGGGAGCCGGTATCACAAGAAGATCTGCAAACAGCACTGTCAGTTCTCGTTCATTATGCGTGTGAAGGAACCAAGATGAATAGTGCATTCGAGTGGAACTGCGAATCTATGGTGAACAATATTTTGAAGACTCTCCGTGAATGTTGCCCACATCTACCACGAAAGATCAGAAAGTGGAGGAGACTGAGCAAGGGTTCTTTGGATGCGGCTATTTTAAAGTTGGCATATCCTAATGATGAACCCAGAATTCACCTTCCAAACAATCTTCATAATATCACTACCTGGATAGATGCTTTGAACGAAGTCAACGTCTTCCAATTCAATGCATTAGAACGACCTCCACCATACACAAATGCTAGAGATTGGGGCTGGAGCCGAATTGGCCCCGGAGTTGGAGATCCTAGAATACAGTTCTATGGTGATGAAGAGCCATACGGTGGAGGAGCTGGGGGTGAACCACATGTTCTGAGCAAAGATTTCATTTGCAGAAGGCCATACAATGAGGAGGTATGATATCAACCACCACCGATGTATTTTATGCATTGCTTGTATGCGTATTGTAGTTAGTGACTTTGATTTCTGGCAGGTAATCTCTATTATACCAGATAGTAGGATAATCAGAGTTGAAGAAACAGCTCTCTTAATCAAGGAGGCAAGGAAACAAAAGCGAAAAGCTTGGGCTGAACGTGGTCGTGATTTCAAATCAAAGTAGTAGTTCCCTTTGCTAAGGTATTTCACTCAAATTTCACTCCATCTATGTTTTTATGTATTTAGCTGCATTAGTGGGCTTGACCTTTATCTGAAAAGCAGAATGTCCTCTTGTTTCAGCAATTTGTGTGTCACCATTTGGGCAGATTTTGTTAGGACCTTCCAAAGGCTTGTGAGTTGTAGTCAGCAACAATGACATAGAATCTTTGGAATTGCATTTACTAATGTAGGGAGTGCTGGTAGAATGCGATTGGCCTACCTTTTTTTTTACCTTCTGTTTCCCTTTTTCTGGATTTTCTTCTATTAGATAAGGGATTCAGAACTACTTTGGAAAATCACTAGAACAATGGTTAATGGCTCACCCAGATAGATGCTCGACCAGGAGCTACAGATAGGAGTGATTCTGAACTACATTATTGTTTTTAATTCAGTTTTGCAGAAGAAGAGAACAATAATGTATAACCTCTATTATATTGAAAACAGAGAAAAGGTAAACCAAAAAGGCATAGGACAATGGAGTTGCATATTTCTCAAGTGTGTTGATAATTAGAATATTGTTGTAACTGCATGATATTTAGCTGCATATTTCCCTTTGCTTAGGTATTACATCTATGTTTTTGTATTTAGCTGCATTAGTGGAACTTTAAATTGGCTTGACCTTATCTGAAGCAGAATGTCCTCTTGTTTCAGCAATTTGTGTGTCACCATTTGGGCAGATTTTTTTTTTGAAGTAATTATAGTAGGAGAAGTTCCCACTGCATAAATTTATTCCCAAAGCAAATGATACTGCACAAAGAGCAGGTGCTAGAAGCACTCACCTTCTAACCTACCTATGATGATCTGTACAAAGAGCAGGTGCTAGAAGCACTCACCTTCTAACCTACCTATGATGATCTGTAAGAAACTAAAAGGTTGGGGTAGGTTCGTGGCCCTTCAAGATGTTTCGAGTCTGTCCATAAAGAGAAGCCAAATGAAAACTTCGATTTTGTTAGAACCTTTTGACTTCCAGATCCACTGAAAAGGTTGGGGTGGTTGTAAACTTTTAAAAGGTATCTCATAGAATTTTGCCGACTTATATGTCAGTGAACCCCAATTGTAAATCCACTGGTCCTGAGCTTCTGGTGATACTTGGGTTTTCTGTATAATCTGCTGTAAAATCTGTAATTCTTGGCATGCTTGTTGTGTCATTGGAGTGTAGAACGGATGTTCTGGTACTGGTCCAGTAGGAAGTCATGTACATGTCTTTCCTTTTTGCGAAGGAAAATAATTTTGGTAGCTCTTCTCTGAGGTAATTGGGCAGATTTTTGTTAGGACCTTCCCAAGGCTTGTGAGTTGTAGTCAGTAACTGTCACATAGAATCTTTGGAATTGCATTTACTATGTAGGGAGTGCTGGTAGAATGCGATTGGCCTACCTTTTTTCACCTTTTGTATCCCTTTTTCTGGATTTCTTCTATTACATAAGGGAATAGAACTACTTTGGAAAATCATGATGCCATCTTTCACGATCCACTCATAGTCAGAACTATTACTTATCTGCTTTCTTTCACGAAATTATGCAGCTTTGATGTTGCTTGCTGTTTATTTATCCTTTATTTCTGATTTTTAATGTTTCTTCTTATTGCTATAGTGCTGGACGATGATTCTGTGGCCACAGGCATGTGTTGCAGACCAGACCGTCTTCGCGAACTCCAAAACTTAGCTGCAGATCGACTTTCGAGAGACGTTGATTCTGCTGACAAGATTGTCGATTCAGTGTTTTTTTTTTCTTTAGTTGAGGTTGTTTGGTACAGGAATACTGCAAACATGGACCGAAATTTCATATAGTTTTGTAGATTCGGGCAAGTGGGTGGATGATTTGACTGAAATTTCATATAGTTTTGGAGATACATGGTCCTAGTTGTCAAAAGAGTTAGCACAGGAAAAATCATTTACACTAAATTACATATGCATATTGAAATGCAATTTTTCATTGTTGTCCCGATGCCGTGGATTGACATTATGGTTGCTGTCATTTAGTCTGATCCGGTTCGTGGGATTGGTTGGACGGGCGAATGAGCAGTGGCATCTGGGCATGTATACATCCGCCTACGGGCGAATGAGCAGTTGTTGTGTCCAGCTGGGCTGGCAGCGACGGTGACCGAGCAACTGCCGTGGTGTTCATCTTCCATCTGGTTTGTCAATTTCTGACCAGACGGTTAGAAATGGAGCTAATTCCTGCTACAAGTCGTCTTTCACTCCCTCCCTCCTTCCCTAACTCGCCTTCTCTTCAGTTGTAAAGAAGCTGCCTGGGCTATGGCGTGCTCGCCTCCCAGCATGTGAAGCGTCAGTTAGTGATGCCTGGTGTCTCTCCTTCCTCATGTAAACTGTTTTCTCTGTTGTGTGTGAACGTTTCGCTGGTAATTTTCGTAGCTGGGATTTTTTATGGTATTTTCAAAAGTGGCGAACTTTAGGTGATATGGAACAAATTTCCGTTTATATATTGTTTTGAGCAAAAAAAAAAAGAAACGCCATTTTTTTAGCAAGAAATAAACGCCAGTTTGTACTGCGAAAGAGCCGTGGGCCGCGGCCCTTTGGCAGGCCTACCCTAGGCCCCGAGTGCAGCGGATATGTCGGTAGGAAATCCATCCGTCCAGGGGTATGATTGCAGCTCCATCTCCCCCTGCGGAGATGCAAAGCCTATCACGCGCGATTCGTGGAGTATGTCGGCGCCCTAATGGTGTATATTGTGCTCCTCCTCTCCGGTTACCTCCCGCGCTTGCGCGACGAGATGCTCCACTCATGGCGGCAGCAACGGCCCTTCCAAATCGACATCTGGATCTTCATTCCTGGTCTGATTCTTGCATCGCATCCTTCGTTATTTTGAACATGTATTGTGCCAATCATGATGCGCCCTTAATGAATTTGGATCTTGATTGGACGAACTTTGATGTAGTGTTTCCTGATTGAAGTTTTTATTAGCGAAGGCAGGTAGTTCTTATGTTGATCTATGAAGAAAAAAGGGCGAAATACTTTTAACATTTCAATCTTGACTAGGGTATTGTGATATTAATACATCTATTCGGAACCGGATGCTAAGATTTGCTTGCCATGTTTTTATGATAGGCTTGTTTATGGACCCTGGAGCATCCAACGGGGTATTGGGGTAAGAGGGGAGAAAAGGCAGAGTAAACCGCAGTTGCTCGTCCGATTTGCATTTGTGGCTACCAAAGGAGTGGATACAAGAATCAGGAAGAATACTGCTACAAAGTGCATAAACAAAGAAGAAATGTGGAAAATTGCTACCAGCGAGGTCATAGACAACAATTGCACGGCGATTGATAATATATGGTTCCCAATAATCATTGCAAATAGCAGCCACCGTGATGGTAGTATATACAAGAATAGGCTTTACTGGGAAAGCTATGATGTTGATATTACTGATCGTAATGAGAGTAAGGGATCTAACTCTTTTTTCCTATGCATTAATTTGTTATTAAATATTTGTTTTCTGCAAGTAAACATATATCTAGACTCAGGGACTGCTCAAATCTGATGGTAGTACTTCCTAATGATTAAACTCATCATACAAGTCAGACTTGGCATAGGTTTAATATTCATGCAAACCCAAAAAACCAGACTAGGCCCCATGGCTGGTGGTGAGGAATGCCATGACAAGAAATGGAATCGCCCAAGGAATCTTTGGGGTGGAAGAAGAACTGGGCTGGTCAAACCTGTTTCAATTCCTTCTTATCTGATATGTGACTTGTACCTCCCAGATGAACTTATCACTTTGACCCACTGTCTACACTACTGCACCCATGAATGTTTGTTTGTCCTGGAGCAACATCATTTCCTACAGAGCATACTCATTTTCTGTTTGCCATCTTATCTAAATAAGCGGTGCAGGTAAGCGGTCATGTGGATCGATTAATCGGAAGTTATTAATATGAATCTCTTGGCTGGCTGATCAACCTGATAACTAGAGCAACTTCTTTGTGTCGGCAAAGTCTAGTATTTCTGAAAGTATTGCCTTTGTCCAACAGATGGAAACATCGATATTCAACTCTGAATCTACCAAGAATCAGAGTGCGTACTTATCTGGAAAACAATGTGGGCTCTTCGTCTTGAATTCAGTCACTATTAATAGCTAAAGCATGCACCAATTCCTCCTATATACAGTGAAGCACATCTTATGATCAGTTGATAGGTCACTTCCCCAGCATATAGTGAACCTTTCTTTCATCAACGGACATTGAGCAGGATATCAAACTCTTGCAATTCCTGTAGCCTCTGCAATAATAATACTCCCTCCGTTCCGAAATTCCTGTAGCCTCTGCAATAGTAATACTCCCTCCGTTCTGAATTTTTCCTCTTTTTACAGTACAATGTTTTCGAGTCGCCCGAATCAAGATTAGTCGTCCTGATCGGTCCCATGTCGACTAGAGCCTACTATTACGACCAGGCAGTTAGTCGCGATTAGTCTACCTGGTCGGTCCCATGGTGACTAGGATGGACTAGAAGACTTGAAAACATTGTTACAGTATATTATATTTTATTTGCTTTATTAATTAACATTTGTTATCTTTGCTGAAGGTCGGTTGGAGCCCATGATGTTATCAGAAGGCACAAAAAGATGCTTACCTGATCCGGAAAATTGTGTATCCCACTTTACATGTAACATGATGCAAATTTTCTCATTGACACTGGTAAAAAGTCCTATCAACAAAGCCGCAGTACAATTGTATGGATACATTGCAGTACGGGATGACAGGGATTACATGCTTAATTATGTATTCAAATTTAGCAGGGATGATCCCATCACTGTGCAGCAGGTGCGAATCTATCCTTTTTTTGAACGGTTGAACATTATAAATTCACTGTGCAAATCTATCCTTACCTGCAACCATTATAAATTCGTTCTTTTATTCACAGTATACCAACTTAAGCTCTGTCCTATCATATGCATAGAATAAATGAAATTGAACCTACACTTCTGATAAATGGTATGTCCACGTGTTGTGAATTGGAGAAGCTGGAATGGATGTTTGAGTGCATGGGATATGCATTAGAATTATTGTATTAATTGTGTCCTTGTTTTTTTATGGAGTTAATTCTTTAATATGTACAGCCGTTGTTTGTGTACTATTTTTACGCTACTTGAATATTTAACTATATTTTATATAAAGATGATATTGCAGCCAAAATTTCTTTCGACAACTTGGAAAGGATCATTTTTTTGGTTATATCCCTTCCACTGCCATATTTTGATGCTACCTGTCGATTGTCCATATCCTAATTTCCCAAAGATATTCGACACTTGACAGTTAGTAGCATCCAATGTAGGTGTATTACATATTTTTTTGAAAGGTGTATTACATTATTTTTACTTTGCTGACTCAATGTTAAGAGAACTCTTTTTTTTTCCTGTGAGCTGGAAAATGTGCTCTAATTTATCTGGAACTATTGGCACATGGCTAGCAAGGATGCCATTAAGCTTAAAACATGTCTTTTATTTAATCAAGTAATGATAATGACTAAATTTTTGTAGGGTTCTCTCATTAAAATGACTGGCCCTAAGAGAGGCATCGCAATTGTTTGTCCTGTGCTGATGGAGTTTGACGTGAGAGTCAAGAACGGTGGGGAGGAGGATGATGATTTGCAGTTGATTGATGGAGCAATAGTTTGCAGCAATCACCCATCATGGAAACCATTGAAACATCGCATTTGTGGCGATTCTGGTGCAGTTGACTTATCTTTAGCAGTTATTGAGGATGCAGTGGAGGCCACAATAGAAATTGTCATATCAGAAGTGCAGACGGGTTTCAGTTTATCTCTTAGTTCCTTTGTTGGTGTTATAGAGGAATATGAAGAAATTCAACTATTTCAAGGCACCATTGGTGAGTCGTGTGCCTTAAGGAGGTATGTGGTTGCTGTACCGGTTGATACATCTATGGTTATTCAGTTCAAGGTAGGTGATAGCAATGATGAACATCATTGTTATTTCATGGCTGAACGACATGGATGTGCTAGTCAGCAAATGAAGTTTGGGCTCGCCTATGCGTCTGTGAAGGTGACATGGTCGACCATAGAATAAATACCTCATATGTTCAGTGTTAGCTTGTTATTTAATCGTGCACTAGATGGATGTGGACTTGCATACTGCTGTTGTGCTAGAACTTTGTACTGCTAAAGCATCTATGATTGACGTGTAATGTTAGCATCGTCCTAACATCATTGTTTGATAGGTTTAGCTGTTTTATTTAATCGTGCACTGGATGGACGTGTACTTGTATTGCTTTTGTGCTGGAACTGGGTACTGGTAAAGCATTTATGATATTCGTGGATCGTCCTGGGTTATTTGATCTGTTAAATATTGAGTTTAGGGTCTGACGCCCTCTTTTTTATTTTTTATTTTGTGTACCCCTTTGGCATCATTAACTAGGAAACCTACATTTCATGGTCCAAAAAAAAAAACCTTCATTTCGGTTAAAAATTGGAATTCGCCTCTCAACTCTTGTTGGAGTCCGGTTTTCCTCACGTGCTCAGACACTAGAGAGGCTCTTGAAGGGTTCCTTGCCAAAAAATAAAAAAAAAACTATTTGTGCTTTTTTTTATTGTTACAAAACTATAACATCTTTTCATCTCCTAATGCGGTCGCGTTCTCGGCCAGCCAGCACGTGCACGTCATATCAGCATTTTTCTACGCCGTTGGATGAGAGTACAATCTAGCTACGCACCGTTTGATTTGAAGTAGCCGTGCTGAGTTGGGCTTAGAGTCTTCCTCGTTTCGTTCTTTGCTTTTTTTGTCATTTCAGTGTGACTCTCCACACCTCTTCAGCGGGCTGTACCAAACCAGGGCAAACAGCGGTAGGCCGCAGCCCCGCAGGCCGCAGCCACGCCTGGGCCATAGGAACAACACATTTCACTAGCTCGGACGATGTTCGTAGCTCCTCTATCAGACTACCACACAGGCTTCTGTCTCAGCCGTCGAGCCAGACCACTTTCGCATGTCGGCCTCTCTTCTGCGGAAGACACACCATGCAATTATACAGGGAATGTAGCATCTTTGGCAATGAAACCGGGTAACTCGTGTTTATTGTCCTTTGGTGTTTTTGTTGAGTTGACTAGCAGTAACTAGAGCATTACTGAAAATGAATTTAGATTGTACCCGTTGGGATGGTAACCAGTTCATATGTGAGTTTATTATTTTGATTCATGCACAGAGGCCGCTGTCCTCCCATCAGAAATGCAGTGACGAATCTGTTTTTTTTCTTACCCAGAACTGTTAGCACCTTTTTTCTTATTGTTCTTTTGACTGATGAACTGGAGTTGTATTCCACTATTCTTTACCTTTTTGCAGGTCTTTACTAGAAACATATTTATGTGTTCAAGCTCATACTATATGTTATCACTTTACGACATTTAGGTGCGTCCTTCGATATTTCCCTTTGAGTAATAGGGTGTTCTTTTAAGTGGTCTTAATACATGCCACCATTGGTTTCATTCTTATTTGGAGATTGATATTTTTGGATAGGAGTGTAGTGAAATTTCCAGTTTGATTTCTGCTTCTGTACAACTGTAAATTGATTACTTATGCCCAACGATCTCCAGATCTCCAGGACAGTTAGAGGGTGTTTGGTTCCCTGCCACTAGGCGCCACGCCAAAGGTTTGGCGTTCCCACCAAAGTTTTGTCAGTGCTTGGTTGAATAGAAAGTAGTGGACGCCACAGCTCGTTTCAGTAGAAAAACTTGCCAAAGCAGCATCGCAGAATATTGCCTCCTACTTCACAAGGTATTTTTTTAGAGAATTATGTTTCTTTTTTTTTTCTTCAAAAAACGCAGGAGAGCCGCACTTCATTATATTAAGAAGAAAATGGGACGAGAACCCGGTACAACGCATACACCACACACACTCATAATTTTGGTTTTACATTCACGCCTGTGCTAGATAGATTGCGACTGAAACACACACATACTACTGATCGCCGGGGAGGGGAGCTGTCCAGAGGTTTAACCCTCGAGCTCCAGCCATCATCCAGAGGCGTCGTTCAAAGAAATTGCAATTGAGATCTCATGATATGTGATATTGATCACCCTTCAAATTTTGAGAATTGTTCTACATCGCCTCCATTTAGGTACTGACTGAACAAAAGGGATAGACTGCATAGATTGTTTTATGAAGTCAAAAAGTGTGATAATGTCACATGTCAAATTGAATCTCTCCCCCTCTGTTGGACTGTTCTTAATTTTTTAGATGTAGTGATCACTGGTAATTGTTCCATTGTTGACCTTTTCCATTGTTATATGCATATTTCTTTTCTCAATTTCTTAGATGCAGTGATCACTGGTAGTTAGACCAATAAGTTTGCACACATGACTCAAAAATGTTAAATTGCAGTTAAGAACCGACCTTTCAGAAGAGGAGGAGGAGGAGGACAGTGAGGACAGCGGGCGAAGCCATCATGGCTACCTTGCCTTGCAGGATTCCAACGCGGGAGGAGGAGGAACCAGCTCAATAATGTGTATATGCTCTGCTTCTCTTCTTTCTTGACGAGTGGATGGAGTGGTTCGAAGTTCAAAGGCAACTTATGTAGCAGGCACAGTCGATGCAAGCGGAAAGCTCGAGTGAAGACGCAGCGGGCGAGTAATTTCGTCGAAGATCATCACATGCAAGAGTGCCGAACCAACCGGGTGTAGTAGGACAAGCTAAGTAGTAGTTTTGGCAACCTGCTGGGGCTCGTCAGACGCGTACTGCAAGTTAGAACGGCTTCAATTCACACACCGGAAAGGCCGAAAGGGCAAGCATGAGCTGTAAGATTCAAAAAATAATTGCGAACACTGTAGCAGCTGCAGAAGAAATAACTGCGAACACTGTAGCTGCTGCAAAGCAGCCGTTGCAAAGCAGCGAGACGAACACGCTGAATCTGCCTTGCCATTTTGATCATTGGGTTGCCTTCACAGTGCAGTGGCCGCGCCAGGGTGGGGTAGTTGCTCGTCTGATCTGCTAAGCTGCTGGGTCGATCAGTTGCTATCACTTGCTTGTTTCGTATGCGCGTTCAGTTCAGATTCCCCACAATTGGTTGAGCCACAATATGTGAAAATGGCTGCAAATTGTTGTGATGTTTAGTGTTTCCTACTTCCTACTGATTTGTGATAGGTTCCTGGCGTGTTTAATTTTTTTTATCAGATGGTTTATTTGATTTGTAAGGACCCCGTTTTCTTCCATGGTTCACAGAAAAAAAGAACTGCGGAATAACCACGGAACATCCTGTTGGTGAAGCTTCAAAGGACTCGTTGAACGTTTGGTATCTCAGTAAGGATGTATTTGTTATTTAGCCATGCATGTACGATTGTGACACCTTCATGTTTTATATCTTGGAAAACTGAAATATAACGAGAAGGTAAGTGACATGGTTGTAAGCAAGAGAGCGTTCACTTACCTGTGTTTCATATGCAAATTTAGTGCTTTCCTATAAGCCATTGTTTCACCCAATTCACTATTGGATTTTTGTGTATCGTGTATTCATCCCGCTGCAACGCGCGGTGTACCAGCTACTCGGATTGCATAATGGATGTGGCCATGCCCAAATCGTTTTCGTGCTACGGATCCATCGGCTGCTACTGCTACATTCATATGCATATTAGCCATGTACTTATTGATTGCAGCGCAGAACTGATCAGGTGAAGAATGATAAGCTGCGTGCTAGCTAGCTCAATATGATCTCTCCATCCATCACCATCCACACGCACTTTATTGATGCCATCCACACGACTGATCGATGCACTAGGCACTACACAGGACATCGTCCTCGTGCTAACAATCCATCGGCTGCTACGGTTATACTAGTCTTCATGTGCATGTAGCCATGTACTTTATCTTATTAATTGCAACGGAGAACGTCAGGTGAAGACTGATAAGGTGCTAGCAAGCTCGATATGATCTCTCCATCCATCACGATTCACACACACATTATTGATTCGATCCACACGACTGATCGATATGCACTAGGCACTACTACACACATCAGAAGGATCACTCTACTCTACCAGACAAGACATCCAGAAATACTAATGTGTACCGCATCACTGGACTAGCTACCTAGCTGGTGCTGGCACGTCCGGTGCCTGCCATCGATCATCCAATGCACGCGACATGATGACCTACGCACACGCTGCAACTAGTTCAGATGACCGAAACAAGTGCTCCGACGGCAATGACGATGATCCACGGGAGGACCGCGCCGCCCAAAGCCACGGCGGCGCCACCCGACGACACTGCAGGGTCGTCGACGGTTACCTCGAAACGCAGGTAACAGCCGTAGCTGAGCACCCGCGCGCTCTGCGCCCACCCTTCCCCGACCGCCGGGCACGACAGCTCCGTCTGCCACGTGGACGCGCGCAGGCACGTGAGGCACTCCCCCGCCGCGCGGTCCCTCGCGCACTGCGCCACCGCGCGCACCGTCGCGCCGCCTCGGCCCCAGCCGCCGCTCGCGTCCCCCGCGGCGTACATCCGCGCCGACACGGCCGCCGCGCGCTTCGCCAGCCTGTGGCCGAGCCGGTGGACCAACCCGATGCCCGGCCCCCGCGGGCTCGCCACGGCGAAGCGGTGGTTGTCGATGACCGAGCTGGGGAAGTCGCCGCGGCACAGCGCGGTGCGGCGGTCGTCGCCGGGCGCGGAGGCGCCCGCGTCGGCGTAGTAGGCGAGGAAGCACGCGTCCGACCACGCGCCCGCGCGGCGCGTACTGGCGAGGAGGACGTCGCCGCAGGTGGCGGTGACGTGCCGCGCCGCGGCGGCGAGGCACGCGCGGCAGTCGTCCGGGGAGGTGGCGTCGCCGATGCAGACGCCGCGCACGGAGGCGACGCCGCGATTCAGGACGCCGAAGCCCTGCGACGCCGCCGCCGCTTCGGGGAGCGCGCCGAGCATGTCGCGGATGCCGGCGATGATGCTGGTGTTCTTGGACGACCCGAGGCCGGGTGCCGAGTGAGGAGGAGGAGCTGTAGTGGCGGTGCGGCTGTCGGAGGAGGGATGGCCGCAGTCGAGGTGAAGGAAACCTCCTTCGGCGTCGTCGGCGTACTCCTCAACGCCGGCGACGCTTGTCGGCGCCAAAACGAGGAGAAGGACGACGAGCATGGTTGGCGAAGCCATGGCGATGGCCAACCTCTCCTCGGCTTGCAACGCGGGGGGGATGTGGAGGAACCAGCCCAACCTGTGCTGTGGGGTTTGAAGCTCGAGTGAAGACGCAACGGATGCTCGAGTGAGACGCAACGGATGGAATTGTTTGATGCCTGAAGGCAATGTATGTAGGCACGCTCGACTGAAGACGCAACGGACCAGTAATTTCGTCGAAAGATAACCACATGCAGGAGCACAAAACTATCCGGGCGTAGCAGAACGGCTTTGGCAACCTGCTGGGACTCGTCAGACGCGCACTGAACGGATTCAATTCACACGCTGGAACGGGCAAGCAATCACGAGCCGTAGATCAGTGCGCCTTGCCATTTTGATCACTGGGTAGCTAGCGTTCACAACGCAGTGGCCGGCAGGGTGGGGTAGCGCTCGTCCTGATCAGCTAGCCGCTGGGTCGATCGGTTGCTCTCACTTGCCTGTTTCACTCGTCCCATATTTTCCCCTCGCTTGTTTCGCTTGCTTGTTTGCTTTCCCCACGCACTGTTCACGTTCCTGAAATGGTACGTGGAACGTGCAGTGCAGATGACCCGAGGTCGAGTCGAGGCAGCGTGGGAGTCTTTGGTTACAATGGTAGGTGCAACTTCGTTTCGTTTCTGTTCCTTTTTTTTTTGGGGAGACTACTTCGTTTATGTTCTAGAAGCCTTGCGCCCTGCTCGCTCAATCACGATCGTATCGTGCAGGGCATGCCGTCGCAATAATTCTATTGGGCCGCAACAGCAGCCCTTCTGGGCCGAACCCCAGCGCGCAGTTCGTTCGATTAGGCCTGTTTTACGATAGAGACCTCTTTACGATACAAAGAATGTTTGGGCTCAAATCCCCGTTTCTATACTCGTGCAGGCGCTTTCGACACCGCGCGTGCTGCAACAAGTAAACGACCGCGCGCGGTGTCGATCGTCCCACTCCCAACCTCCGGCGCAGGCCCACGAAGCGGCGCACGCACTTTGCACAGGCAGCACGCTCCGCACCGTCTCGCGCCTCTCTCTCGTTCCTCGCGACCAGCCGGCGCTCGCCCCCGCCTTCTGCCGCCTTCCCCGGCTCCGGCGGCGCTTCCGCCGCCTCCACCGCCGCCCACCGCCGCCTCCCACACTAAATTCTATGGATCGCCGC
This sequence comes from Eragrostis curvula, assembly GCA_007726485.1. Lineage (NCBI taxonomy): Eukaryota > Viridiplantae > Streptophyta > Magnoliopsida > Poales > Poaceae > Eragrostis > Eragrostis curvula. Next base: position 20,568,065 of record RWGY01000031.1, read on the forward strand.
CGCCCTAAATTCTCCGGCAAGCCGGAACCCTAAATTCTCCAATTTGTCGTGACATTAAATTCTCCAATCGCCGCCGATTTCTATGGTCGTCGGAGGTGGTGTTGGACTCTTGGAGTACAAACCAACGCGCATAAAGGATTCTCCGACGAGCTCGCCACTAAATTCTCCGTCCAGGAGCCAACGGCGCAGCGCTTCGTGCAAGAATTGGTTGAGCCACCTGAGGAAGAAGACGACGGTAATGGGCCGAATGCACTGCTGGAATCAGGCCCAACCGCGCGCGGTAGTTAACTAATACCGCGCGTGGTATATAAGGTTTGGCCTCGTCGTGTCTAGACCAACCAATCAATCTGTCTGACACCGTTAACCTCAAAACAAGAAAAATCTGTCTGACACCTGGCCGGGTCGGTGAATCCAGTATACAACCGGAGAGTCGACATTCGTCGGAACATTCCGCCTGAGAAAACACCCACCCCGCCAACTTAACCGAGGCTTCTCCTCTTCCCATGTCGCCGCGTGTGGTTCCGATTTGCCGTCCCCATCAGAAAACGAAGTGTAGAGCATTAGTGTCACGGGCTCTGTGGTTCCAGGTGTTAACTGGAGTTGGTTCCGGACGCCGCAACCGATCGGCAGCCCAACGCTGACGGACAAATCCGCGCGACGCCGCGAGCGCGAGCGCGGCAAGGAGCGGTGGATGATGAATGGATGACGACGACGAGCGGGGCGGTTGACGGCGACGCGCGCCGAGACCGTCACCGGACGCAGGGGAAGTCGCTGCTCTCTCGCTCGGGCAATTCCTCCCTAGCCACGAACTGCATGACGCGTCTCCCTGGCCCGGACAGCGACTTCCCCGGCCTCCGGTCTTGTTTCCACCACCTGTCCTTTTGTCACGAGGTTATCTCAAACTTTTCAGTACCTCCCTGAATCGATGGATGATCGATAAAGATTAGATTCCTTACGAGATGACACCTCTTTGCATCTGATTTCTGAACGACGTCTGAAGCTAATCAACAAACTGCGTCCAAGCTGCGAACTTGATACAGTAAAAAGAAAACAGGAAGGCACATCTAGCAACAAGTGGATGTATGGAAAGGCAAACAATAATTGCCTGTTCGCCTCGCTGCGATGCAGCCGTTTTACTATAACGGCTGCTGAAGAAATAACTGTGAACACTGTAACGGCTGTTGAAGAAATAACTGAAACACTGTAGCTGCTGCAAAACAGCGAGGCGAACAGGCTGTAGTAGTTAGGGCAAAACTGCCGTAGATGAAAAATCCAAATACCCGCCAGTCCAATCGATTCTTCAAACCTATTTGACTCCGCCCAATTCCAAAATTGCACAAATCACAGTTGGACAACACGGTAAAACTCGGCTCTTGGATCCTGCCATGAGCCGTACACAAACAACAACCGAGAGATCAGTCAGTCGCTGTCCGAGACGACGATCACAGAGGCACAACAGAAAAAAAAAAGAACGGCAAATCACCACAAATATCTTTTCGCTACAAACAAATTAGCAGCAAAATAGTCTGCGCTGTCAGGCTTAGCTCCGTCGCTAGCTAATGCAACATGGAGTTCATTAACAGGCCAGCCCGCGTGTGAGTGTGACAGGGACACGCTCCCGTTGCTCCTTGATCTTACCGAGTCCGAGCCCAGTCGAGATCGTGTGGCCTCGCCTATGGATGTCAACTAGTCGTTGGAAGAAATGCTCCTCCGGGCAATTGTTTTAGACGCTTGCCATGACTTCATTAATTGATGCCAATTGTCCTGGAGGATAATTTTGACAACATGTCAGGGCCAATAATGCGGAGTAAACAACATTTCTAAGTTTGCGCCGTCAACCCTCTTATCAATGGCGGTTGACGGACGGCGAAGACTGCATTGTTAACTACGCTCGACATGTACATGAAAGCTGTGTTTCCGTCAGTTGTTTTATACGACGACAGTATTGCGTTCCAAATGGAGACAACTAAGTACTTACTCTGCTATTATTTTGGTGTCGTTGGAACAAGAAAGCTAGTTGGGGTCATCATTTGGGTGTAAATGAGTTCAAGGACACTTAGAAGGACGATGATCGAAATCATAGATCCGTTTTTGGATTAGTGCGAGTTTTCTTAGGATGACTTGGCATGGCCTTTAAGCAATGCTTTCCTTGATGCGGACTGCGGAGGAGCCAGGTAAGAGCCAGGACAGCAACGTCCCCCAGCATATTACAGCCAAAATGCTTGTATGATGCTTCGGCATAACCCGAGCACGAAACCGCAATTTCCAGTACCCCTTTAACAGGTCTGTCCCTTTCAAGTACTCCTCCGATGCCGTGGTTGGAGGCCTTGCTCCACCTAACAATGCAATATTAGCAAGCAGGCAAAAAGCTGCATTAAACAAATGCCACATGAAAAGAGTTAGTAACAAAGATAATGACTCGAATTATTTGAACAAGCTAAGTGTTCATAATGGACAGTCTCCATGTGGTGGAGTTCGTGGGGTACATGCCATGTGGCTGGAATGGCTTGTTCCCTCGTCTTGGCCGCAGCTAGTTCTTCATTTCCTCAGCTGGTGACTCCAGAATATTGCGTAATCTTCGCCTAACTTGCGTAAGCACGCCCTTTGATATGGAATCTGCCAATAGTGTCTCACACTTCATGTTGCGTCGTCTTCGTCGAACCGTCCAGATGTGTCATTATTCAAAGAGAAAAATTGTACCAGTAATGACAAGGTGATGAAGAAAATATATACTGCTTATTTCAAGTACTAATAAACTTGATGTTCTGGTCTGCAACCATGTGAGGCATTCTGAACTCGGACCAGCTCAGCCGCGTCACATTTCGTTTTTCGCCCGGGATGTTCATGTTCCTGGCTGGCACTGAGGCTCTGTTCGTTTCTTTTAGCGTTAAATTTTAAAAGCCTCTAAATAAAGAGAATCTAGTACTAAATAAAGTTTAATGACAAATTTTTTTTATAGATGGGTATATCTTTACGAGACGAATCTAATGAGCCTAATTAATCTATGTTTATTACCGTCATGCTACAGTAATGCTACAGTAACCATCATCTAATCATTGCTTAATTACCCTTATTAGATTCGTCTCGCGAATTAGACCAGGGTTCAGTAGTTAGTTTTGTAATTAAACTTTATTTAATATAGCTTATTTAGAATTTAGACTCTTTTAAAATTTAGACCTCCATACGCCGAACACCCCGTGAGTGAGGTTGGCACCCGATGCAAGAGAGGAGCGGATGAAGCAACCGCTTTTTTGTTTCGAGAAAGATCCATGAGATCAAGCAACAACCACCTGCGCCGTTTTGCAACGCTGACGCACCACGAAACACACCAATCCATGTGATCACTCGTAGCGATGGCCGCTGATGACAGGCTTAACACTGACGAACGAACGACTATTTCAGAAACGAAGAGGCGTTCACGTCATCATGTACTAGCATCTCTTTTTGTTTTTGGCATTGCATAAAGTATGTTCACCGGAAGGTTTCAATTGGTGAAGATAAATAGCCATGTTGCTATTAGCATTAACTTGGAGACGGTTTGTTTTTTTAGATAATGGAAACTGTTTAAAAGTTCCCGGCCTCTGCACAGCACGCAGCCCGGCATTTGTTTCGTTTTTGATAAATTATTATAAAATGGTGTCAATCTTTAAATTGACAAGAAGAGCTTAAAAAAAGCAAATTAAACTATAGAGGACCGAGTCTATTATTAAATCTCCATCCGTGAGAGGCATAAAGCTCCAATGCAGCGACTTCCAATGCTGCGCTCACCCCACGAACGTGGTCACGGGCCTCCTCAGGCTGCAGCAGCACCCAGTACCGCAGCCAATAAGCTCTCTGAAAAGTGCCTGCATGTACGATGTATATTTTACATTATCAAAACAAATTTCATTCCTACATAGCCATATCGCCTATCACATGGCTGTCACACCTACTAGGATAATTTTACGCTTGTCTGAGTTAATATTAGCAAGCCAATCTCCCGCAATATGAGATAAAGATCTAGGTGGGTTAAGCCCTGTAGCAGTTTGAACTACCCTTCAGATAGTTTTAGCATGATGACAGTCAAAGAACAAGTGTTGGATTGACTCATTAAAATTACAAAAACAACACTTTTGGCTCCCCAACCAGTTACGCTTAGCAAGGTTGTCTTTGGTTAAAATGACACCCTTAACAATATACCATAGGAAAATTTTTATTTTTAAGGGTAGATTAAACTTCCAGATTAGCTTATGATGGAAAGGAGTGCCTTGGTTCATTAGGAAAGAATACATAGACCGAGTCGAAAATTGTCCAGATCTATGTAGTTTCCATGACACTGTGTCCCGTTCATCAGTTAATCTAGAAGTTGAGATTTTAGCTATGAGGGCATTATATTCTGTGAGTTTAATCCCAATCAAGGTACGTCTAAAGGATAAATTATAAGGCGCACCACCCATAACCCGAGCAACTGTATCATTGTGCTTATAAGAGACATGATATAAATTAGGATATAGCTCATTGAACGGCCTAGTTCCACACCATGTGTCCTCTCAAAATCTAATTTGAGAACCATCTTTAACATTAAAAGATATACATGATAAGAACTCATCTTTGACCTTTAGAATACCCCTCCAAAAATGAGAGTCTCCTTGTTTGATCCCGACCTGTGACAACGTCTTAGAACCTAAATATTTATTCCGTATTAAAGATTGCCATATGTCGTCCTCATTAAGCAATTTGAATAACCATTTGCTTAATAGGCATTTATTCTAGATCTCAAGATTAATGATACCTAAACCTCCTTGGTCCTTAGGGCGACATAAAAGATCTCATCTGGCCAAACGGTATTTGTTAGTATTTTTATCAACTCACCAGTAGAATCTGGACCTATAGAAATTCAGTTTGAAGACGGTCTGTGGATGCAGGATTTAACCAGTCAACGCGTGAGTGGTTTCTATCTTATATGATTTGCCAATACTACATGATTATATCATGTCGACGAGCCGCTGATCCACCAGACTGAGTGCGCCGCGAGGGTGCGTACCTGTCTATCTTCTGATGGACCACCGGTAACGCGCCCCTGCTTTTCCCGGCGACAACGACCGGCAACAACACGGTATGTGAGCGGATTTCCCAGTTTGACATGTATTTATTGATGCACGGTAGGGTTCTTTCCATGAGTTTTCCTGGTGCTTGCTTGCACGGTGAAGGATGAGCCAGCCCAATACTATCAGCAGCATCTCCTTTTTATGGAATAGTGTACTACTAGTCACACATCTCACGCGTTGCCTCCGCATACTGATTTGAAAACAGAGGCGTGATGCTCGGGGGTAAAAGAAGTGGGAGCTTAGCATACTTCAGGGTGATGGTACTATGACACGGAAATGGAGCAAGACGTTTACTAAGGGTCAGGTCGTCTGCTGGTCAGGGTATCGAGCTTATCATGCTCAAGGCAAAAAGGACCTTTTGAAGATGCGACCCGTATGGCAAGTCGCGTATCAAGTAGACTTCGAAGTCTTCTTCGGCGAGTGGGAGAAAACCCGGAGCCAAATGCCAAGGGGTTCGGACGGAAACATCCCTTTTGCCCGGATTTTCAAGCCACGCTACGGCCTACGCGTCGTCCGGCAGTACGGTCGTCGTCAGCTGCTCCGGCGCCTCGTCCGGCCCTCCCTCGCGATGTCCGGCGCTTTTTGTTGGTCCCGCCTTCGCCGAGCAAACAACCGTCGACGCCGCTCGGAAGCATGGACCCGGACAAATCTTTTAAGCTTTGCATAGTTTGCATCTTTCAATCTGTTCGTCTCGTTGTAAAACAGCCGTTTTACTGTAGCAGCTGCAGAAGAAATATTTGCGAACACTGCAGCTGCTGCTGAAAAAATAACTACATAGCTGCTGCAAAACAGTTGCTATAAAGCAGCGAGGCAAACTGGCTGTTTGTTGCCACGATCCCACAAGACAAAAAGGTCCAAATCTCTTTATTATAGTACAGCTGCACTGACGCTTTTACGGAGTTCCGGGAAACAGCCGCTCCTCGTGCTTCTCGCTTCCGCGGCGCGATCAACTCGCAAAAGTTTAAGACTGTAGCTTAGACTCGGCTGAAAGCTTTGGAGAATTGTTTGGATCACGTACACATGTTACACACGTCCCGGCTCTTCGGGAGGCAGATGCCGCAGGGACCAAACTTCTGGTATGGGGTTTGAGAATACGATGCTTCAAATAGCGACTAGGTGGGAGTCGTGCGTGCGATTGATCGATCGTTTCGGTTGGTGGAGGTGGACGAGGACGGGGGATCGGAACTTTGTTGCGCAATTATGCCTTCTTGTTATCCGGCGGACCAGCGAACAAGGGAGTAATCCAATGCGTGTAGCTCGTAGCGAGCATCTCACCTGGATGCCTTCGCATCATCACGCCCAAGATTCTCCTCTTCAACCTCTATCACGAAATGGATAATGATGAGTTCCATTGTAAAGTTTGGATGCCCAAGACGACCACAGTATAGTCCGGTAGCAACCTTAGATAAAACCTGAAGATGTTTTATGTACTCCAGCTTCAAACATTTTGGTTACTAATCAACACCATGCAAATATTGTCAAAGTATATTAATTGTGAATTAATTGCATCCTCTGTTAAAAAAAATTAATAGGTGTATTTTATCGTCACCCAATATTCAAAGCTTGACTTTAGGCACCACTTTGTCAACAAAAATAGGAGTAACATATATAGCTTAAAAACAATATGTTGGAGGATTTTAGAACATTAATGTGTTTATAGCTTGTATGACAACACATTAAAACTTGTAAAACAAAATATGTCCTCTTTGTAAAGAAATGAAAACATTTCTGAGTTGGTCAAAGTCATTTTTTTTTCATTTTTGTCTGTAAATATCAAAAATTAATTAAGATTGATGATAGAAAAATGATATTGCTAGATTCACTGTGAAACCAACTATCATTACATTACAACTATTTAAAATCATTCATTTTTTATAGATATTATCAATCAAAGTTGAATGTTTTGACTACACCCAAAGATTCTTACATTAGCTTAAAAACCAGATTGGACAGAGAAATCTAAAATTAAATTTGTTTACAAAATTTTACATATTGACAATCCAAAATACATCTTAGATTTTGTAAAATAGAATACGTCTAGTTGTTCCGAACAATAGCTATCGCTACAAAATACAATAATACGTTTGGAAAATTTTGTACACTTCCATTTTTTTCTATATAACATACACGCACCTTGCGTTCAATAGACGTTGTCAATGTACACAACAGGGATTATATGTGGATTTAAATTAAGAAAACACCCTGTACTAGCCAAAGTACCACCAACACATTAAAGTAGTATAGTAGTAGCACGAGTGGCACTATCAATGGTGGCGCGGCCCTTGGCTAAAACTGTTTCCACCAAAGCGTGAGGACAAAATCGCCAGGCTCGTAAGCGCCGGACCGGGGTGATAGATCTGAGGGGGCCGCGCCGCAGGCCACCCAAACGGCTATAATTAAGCGGTTCCAAACGAAACGCCCTCTCGCTTTTGCGCCGGCGACCCCGCGACCCCTCGCTAATCACCGCCCCGTCCCGACCCGAGCCCCGCCTGCAGCGGCGAGCGGCAAAAACCGAGGACTCCGGGGGCCGGACCCGGAAAAGAGCGCCAACCGCCGGAGCGCCCCCCGCCCCCGGCGATCGCCGGGGACTTCCCGGCCACGCGCCCGCCCCCCGGCGCCCGGCCCGATCGGCGCGCCATTGGAGCTGCTCGCGCGCGGCCGGTTATTGGTGGGGAATTTTTGCTCGTCCTCCAACCACCGTCTCCCTCCTCGCCTTCCTGGATTCGTCTGCTCCGGCGTGGGGGTTCGCGGTCCGGGCGCCGCGATGCCGGAGGCCGGCAACTACGGGTACAAGAAGACCGACGGCATCTGCGACGGCGTGTGCGGTGAGGTGAGCCACTCATCCCCCTTCCCCCGCCCCGCTCCCCGTCCCTGTCAGATCTGCCCCACGCGCCGCAGGGGTGCGTTCCTCGGCGCGCCGAGATGCCTCGTTGTCAAGGACGCCTGGCGCATTCGGTCCGGACCGCGCGCTCGTGCCCATCACCCGCCATGATTCAGTCGCGCGGCGCTGGGATGCGACATGCATGCGGGCGCTGCGTGCCGTTCTCCTGCGCAGTTTCGGCTTTTGGATGGGTGTGTGTGCTGGTTGGATTTTGGGGGCGGTTCTGGATGCGGAGGCCGTTGCTGTTCCGTGCTCGTGCGGGGTCGTTGATCTGCCCGGCGTGGGCGACGGGTTGGATTAGGTGTTGGTCGTGGCGCTATGGAGTTCGAATTCTTCACGCCTTTTGGGTGGCAGAATCTCGCGACGTGGCCGAATTTCGTGCTTCGGCATGGCATTTCGGACTCTGGAATATATCTTTCGATGAGTTTGAGTGGTTTTCTGCTTTCTTTCCTCGACCACGAGGACTTTGTGCCTAGGCTTTTGCGAATTTGCAGAACTGTGGAACTCCTTGTGGATAGTGAAAGGTGTTAGTTGTTTGGCCACCGTTATTACCAGTAGTGGTGTTGAGTGTGCTCTTGTTAACAAAGGCAATTTAGTTCGGTTTTAGTTTGGGCATTGCGATTTCCTAATGCTCTAGGTCTGGTGATGAGTGCTCCTAGTATATATGATTTTGGCAACCTAGCGCTTGGGCGGTGTTATCTTTAGCCTTTTGTGTTTGTGCATGTAGATGTGGCATTATGTTTTCATTGTTCTTTGCTTGTTTTATGCAGCATTAGCAAGTTTATCTTAGCTTTTGATGCTTTCCTGAATATAACAAAGTGTTTGGTGCGTAAAGCTGATGTTTGAGCTTTTGCTTCAGATGTTTATATCTTTTTGGTATGCGGGCTTTGGTTACCAGCCTTGTCACCAAGTTTGTTGCTTTAGGGATAGAAAGTGCTAATACATGTGTGTACCAGAGTTTAAAATGACTTTGTGGAGTAGTTGGCATGCAGATGATGGCCGGTGTTCATCTCTGTATCAGAGTTCGTTTTTTGTCTATAATTTTGATTCAATTCTTACATGCTTTATGAATTCATTTGCAGCCTGCGTCAAAGGCAGTTCTGACCATGTCAAGGCTAAAGTGTGCGCTCCGGGGATTTGATTTCAGGGCACTTTTGGCCCTGCTGATTGGTGTGCCATTTCTAATCTTAATGATATATGCGCATGGTCAGAAGGTCACATACTTCCTCCGGCCAATCTGGGAATCTCCTCCCAAGCCCTTCAAGACAATCCCTCACTATTACCATGAGAATGTGACCATGGAGAACCTCTGCAAGTTACATGGGTGGAAAGTCCGGGATACTCCACGACGTGTCTTTGATGCTGTACTCTTCAGCAATGAGCTTGATATCCTTGAGATTCGTTGGAATGAACTTAGTCCATATGTGTCAGAGTTTGTGCTGCTTGAGTCGAACTCAACTTTCACTGGCCTGAAAAAGCCCTCCACTTCAAGGAAAATCGCCATCGATTTGGGTTTGCTGAATCACGGCTGACATATGGCATGATTGGTGGAAGGTTCGTGAAGGGGGAAAACCCATTTGTTGAGGAGTCATATCAGAGGGTTGCCCTGGACCAGCTTATTAAGATTGCAAAAATAGAAGATGATGACCTGCTGATCATGTCTGATGTCGATGAAATCCCCAGCGGTCACACAATTGATCTGTTGAGGTGGTGTGACGACATTCCAGAAATACTTCACCTTCAGCTCAGGAATTACCTTTACTCATTCGAGTTTTTCCTGGATGACAAGAGTTGGAGGGCCTCAATACACAGGTACCGAGCTGGGAAGACAAGGTATGCACATTTCAGGCAGACAGATGAGCTTCTTGCTGATTCAGGGTGGCACTGCAGTTTTTGCTTCCGCTACATCAGTGATTTTGCCTTCAAAATGCAAGCTTACAGTCATGTAGACCGGATTAGATTCAAGTACTTCTTGAACCCTGAAAGGATACAAGATGTGATATGCAGAGGGGCTGATCTCTTTGACATGCTTCCAGAGGAGTACACATTCCAAGAAATCATCGCCAAGTTGGGGCCGATCCCAAGTACATTTTCTGCTGTTCATCTTCCTAGTTATCTGCTAAAGAATGTCGACCGGTTTAGTTATCTTCTACCAGGCCATTGTAGAAGGGAGAGTGGCTAGTCATTGTGGTTTTCCCTGCAATTTGCCGTGCACGGGTGCCACTGCAAATGTCTTCACCTGAGAGACTGGATGGCTGCGGCAGTAGCACCTGATATGATTGGCTAACGTAGTTGGACAATTGCTTGGGAAGTGGTTCGTGGATGAGTGAGTTCATAGATTTGTGCTGTGTAATCGAACATGGGAGGACCTCCGGACCTAACAGCATAGCGCATGCTTGGTCCTGGCTGGCGCACCTTCCAGATGAGCTCGACGGTGTGTGCTTACATCCGGCTGTCATTGTCATTCATTACTTCCCTGATTGATATATAAAAACTTAAAGCTGTTGTAGATTGCACATCAAGAGAGATTCAGATTTACATGCTGTAGAACTGGCCTTACTATGCAGATAATTTTACATATGCACTTGTTCTTAATTTCGCCTTGATATATCACTGCTAATGTCCTTGCAACATGGAGTTGCTCAACCTGTTTCGTCATCCCATTTTTGGCTCAGGCAGGTTGCCCTACGGCTCTTTTCTAGTCGTGGTACGTACTGGTTCTATTCTAACGAAAATTCTCGCATCGTCTTCATTTTCATTGAACCCGACGTGGGTAGTCTACTCTGCGGTGTTGGGCACAACATGCGGCTCCATGTCTTGCCTGTTTGAACCGAGTACGGACAACGTGCTGAAATAACAGTACTGTAGTATACTTTGTACTGACAATGTGTTACGCCGTGCGCCATGTCTTGCCTGTTTGTACTGACAACGTGGTACTCAATGTGTTGCCTGTCTGTATTCACATCGTGCAAAGCCATGCCTTACCTATAGTACTGTAGCTTGACTGCTTGAGGAAGAGTACGTTCACGTCCAAGCTGAAACGCTGCTTTTCCGCTGTCTGGCCGTGTCCGGATATGCCTGTTACCGCTTTTAGCTTTCGTTTCGTACTCCAGCTTTGGTGCATGGTCATCGCAGCATGGTCCAAAGCCCGCGACGCAGGTGAGATTGACCCTGCTACTCCTACCTTTGTCCCCGGAGTCAAAACTCACGGATTGATTGACCGCTGTCACCTCTGTATCCTCATGCGCATACTATCACCCAGATTGTATCACGCATACGCGACCGATTGCAAAATCAGGTGAGATTTCAGATTCATACGCTGTAGAACCGGCCTTGCTCTGCAGATAATGTGCATATGCATTTCTTCTTATTTCTCGCCTTGTTTTTCGAATGCTGTAGTCTGTAGAACCGGCCTTGCTCTGCTGATAACTTGTTAACAGAGCCGTGGCATATCTCTCACTTGCTTATTCGGAGAAGAGCTCTGGCATACCTCTCCGTCGGTCACTCGGAAGCATCTCCTTATAGAAATCTGCGTGATGCTATGGGCAGGACAGGATGCAACAGAATCAGACGCTAATTGGTCCTTTTTATTCTTTGATTGACTAGTATGGCTCAAAATACTCGTACGAGCTGCTTCGTTTTCAAACGATTTCCTCCCAAAGTTTTCCCTTCTGCGGCCGCCTACAGTATGTACTACCAACCTCATAAACGTTTCCTGTCGAGGCCGTGAAAATGAAACGTTCATGTTACAGCTCCCTGTTTATTATGTGGCCTCCGACGACACGCCCGTTTCTATGGCTTTCAGTCGCCCCCTATCCCTTGGGTCTTGGGACAGGCAGGGAAAGCCTCCATGTACCTGCAGGCTGCAGCACTGCCGCCGCAGCGAGTCAAATCATTCAAGTCCAGGCACGACCAGTTCGGCTGTCGCTTCACCGGTGCCAGTCAACTCCGCAGCGAGGATGAGCGTAGGCCCAAAAGCAAGCGTCGTATCATGGAATGGTCTTCCCTGTCTCCTCCGGGGCGGCCGCGGATCCTCATTGGTCGTCCCGCCATCGGAAACTTCCGCGTCCTTGGCGTCACCCTGTCGACGAGACGACGTGTCATCATCGGCATGGCTCTCGCCGGCGCCGTCAGCGCGCCTCGGAAGTCGAGATTCCACTGTTCGGACGACATGCCGGAGCGGATGGTGATCACCATCTTTTCTTGTCGCGGGAAAACTGCAGGACCGACAAGTCTGACATGTGCTAGTACTGTACACGAATCTTATATTTAGAGCAGGGCCAATAAGGTTGGCTTCAAGCCAACCGAATTCAGCACCGAACAAGCGGTACTGTCCGTGTTGCCCAACGGCTTGGCTCCAATCAGACTACTTATACTACTTTTTTATTTACACTGGGCCCACTTAGCTGAGAAAAATTCCCCACCGGGCACCGCTTCCGCGCTGATGGTCACCGAAGCTACGGCGAACGCATGGCCATGAACCGAGGCCGGCGCCACGTCCGTGATTCGGGAGCTCCTTGACGGCGGCGCTCCATGGCTCGTAGACACGCCTTTGCGACCTGGAAGAGCTCAAGACGTCGATGCGCGGCCTGGTACATGGAGATTCATGGGATATGGATTTCAGCAGCACGGCGAAGCTCCAACACAAGAAACTCAAGCCTCGCCGTGTGCCGTCGGCCTCGCGCTACTCAGCTCGCCGCGAACGCGCCATCTTGTCGCCGTCTGTCGCTCGTACTAGCCCATCCCCTGCTGCCCACACCGGCCCTGCTCGCCATGGCCCGACCTTGCGCCTCGCCACGCCGCTCGAGCTCGCAGCTGCGGTCGACGCTCGCGCCACGCCCGAACGGAGAACGCCCAACTCGCCGTCACCCGCGCCTCCCGACGCGAGGTCGCTGCGCCGCAGGTTCGCGAGGTATCCTCGAGCTCGGCGTCGTCCGTCGCCTCGACCTCCCTGCGTGGCGCTCGCAGGCTCTCCTCCATGCCGCTGAACACCCAGTCGTGCTCTCGGAGGTGGTGCCCGTCGAGCAGCGCGCGGAGCGTGCCGGGTGGGAACGCCGGCGTGGGCTCGTTAGACTCCGGCGGAGCGTACCTTAGGCACGGGGCGAGCTCGAGGGACGGGGGAGTGGGGAGGGCGCCGGCGAGGTGCCACGCGATGGACCTTGCGCCCCACCACGCCGCTCGAGCTCGCCGTCGTGGTCGACGCTCGCGCCACGCCTGAACGCGCAGCTCGCCCTCAATCGCGCCTCCCGACGCGAGGTCGCCGGACCGCAGCTCCGCGAGGTGGCCTCGAGCTCGTCGCCGGACCGCAGCACCGCTTGACCTCGTCTCGGGCAGCCAGTCGCCTTGCCTCGCCGCGCGGCCCGCGCTCGCCTGAGCGGCGTCGCCTTGCCTCGCCTGAGCCTCCCGACGAAGCTGTGCTGCTTCCCTGCCGGCTGCGACGCTGGATGGCGTCGTCCTCGTCGAGGTACTCACCACTCGCCAGCAGGTGGAGCGGGAGAGAGAGAGAGAGGGATGAGGCATAGAGGGGCCCACGAAACGCGTTGGAGAGCGTGATGCACTCGGCGCCGGCAGACGCGCCGAGCGGGGAATTTTTTCCCTCCCTCTCTCCTCCACGTCATACTGTCAGACGATTTGTCCGGCTACAAGCCCATTATTGGGCTTGCTCTTATGGAGGTTTCTTTGAAGCCTTCACGTTAATCAGAGAAAAATGCTCTAAATTCTCACAAAAAAGCAAAACATTCGGCCTTTAATTTTAAGATCTACTATTGATATTATTTTCACGAATCATGGCCTCTTCAAATAGATCTCCTACCATCCTACGTCATGACTTCCTCAAAAAAATCTCCTGTATATTCTTTCCTCTCCTCTCCCTTGATCTCCTACGTCATGACTTCCTCAACTAAAACTCCTCTGTATTCTTTCCTCTCCTCTCCCTGCCTACATCTGTTATCTCCATTGGAGGCATGGAAGCAGCGGTAGGGCTGGACGCAGAGCAGGGAGCAGGGACCATATTACATGATGTACAGATGCAAGACACGCGGTGGCTCTGCTGCTCGGCGAGCTCCATGCAATGGGAATCGGTGCTCAAAAGACAAGCTCAAGGCCGGATGATCGCAACGAGATCATGGAGTGAAATATTGGGTTCAAGCCAGAACCCATGCCGTGGCTCTTTGTCTGCTCTGATGTAGCTGCTGCCTTATGCCCTCATGCCCCTAATATACTGTCGCTAATGATTTGTTGCTGTTCACCAGCAGGTAGAGGCAAAGGCAAGGCATATGAAGAAAACGCAACATGAAGAGGATGATAGAGGAATCAAATCTCACACTTTCGCAAGGGTACCAGGTCTCCTGTCGAATTAGGATTTGTTAATTGTTGATGCATAGAATTCTGATTCCTTTGTTTAGTTTCTGATTCATGCATGCAGGTGCTGCAAACTTGAGAAATTTTCTTTTCCTTTTCCATCATTGAAATTTTCTTTGCCTTTTCCATCACTGACATACATTCAATTACATTTAGCTCGGTAAAGAAAAAAAAAAAAGGCAGAGAGTATATGTTGGAGTAACATCCACTAATTGTTACTGTCGTAGCAAGTTTGATCAAATGATCTGATATAGTCAACCAGATTTATCTTGCAACGGTTAGTAAGAAGCTTCACATATCATCTTGCATTAAGAATCTTATGAGAAGCACACGTCGTACATGCCAGAGCAGGAGAAGTCAATAATTCGTAACAAAATCTGCTGCGAGTTTGAATGCAACATCATGTATTTAGAGAAAAAAGAGCGGTCTTTAGGCTTATGTGTCCTAAATTTGTCAGAACAGCTCTCTTTGTTGCTAATAACCCCCTAGGAATAATAATAGCCTAGAGCATTTTTCTTCAACTAAGTTTTTTGTAACCCCTGCAATTGCATATATTAGCTCAGTTTCAGTGAAGGAAAACAATATTTTGTATATATGTGTCCGATGGCAGTTACTAATATCTTTTTTGTCACCTTAACCTAGAATTGTTTGGACAAAAACAAAAATAAATTCCTTTAGTACGGTTCATTCTACAGGAACTGGGCTAGCAAAACAAAGATGAAGAGTGGAAGGTATTACATCTTGGTATGTCCTTTCAATTAGATTGCTTCTTTTTCATATGTTAATAATGCACCTAATAATTTAGAAGGAAATTGACAATAATACATGTTTGTCTCCATTCAATTGTGAACGACAGATTTAAGCAAACAACATAAAAAATTATTCCTTATAGAGAATTGAGAGTTTTCGAATATAACCCAGTTTATGCAAATTGTTCTGTTGCTATGATTTGCTAAAGTTCTCTTATGTTTGACATATGGGTGAGGATCAGTGTCAGTAACATCTCTTTATGAATTTCTATATTTTGTTTCTTTAAAGATGTGACTTTTGTTGCAACGTATCAACAACACGAAATAAAAAAGTTAGTCCTCATTTGTGTATATTTATCCTCTGCATGGAATCCAAGATTCAGCACAAGGGTTAATTTTCTTATATTTGTTCCCTTCAGTTTATAATATATAAATTTTGAAATGATCCAAGAAAACTCGTGCTAAATTCATATGTTAAAAAGCTGAAGGGAGTATACAATTGTATATTCCCTCATATGCAATTCTGGAATATGAAATATACATATGCATATCAGTGTGCAATGAGCCAGCAACACAACATTGTTTTAGTAATTAATTGACCCTGAGATTGTGGCCTAATTCTTAATGTCTTGAAACCATACAAATTTATGTGTAACAAAAGAAAATTGCCTCTCATCAATTTCTACTTGACCCGGAGAAAGACTTCATGTAAATCACAAATGCGGTGTAAGTATATATAAAAATATAACCACATTTAAAGTTCCTCCAAAAAATTTTATTTTTAGATTTGATACAGAATATAAAGAAAGTTTTCATATAATAGGTACTTAAAAGGAGTTGTATATCAACATAATTTTGGTTTCTCACAAGTTTATCAACATAAACCTTTCAAATATTCAAAAATAAAAACACAATAATCTACTATGAATTTGTCATGTAAGTAGCTTCCTAGCCCGTGCAGACGGCACGGGTTAATGGGCTAGTTTTCCAAATGGAAAGTCCGTAGTAACAGAGGTACCCAGAAAATCCCAAACAAATCAAGCCAGATTTGTGGAGCGGGCTTAATTGTTCTCAGGCAAATGGTCTGGGCCTAATCCAGAACGGCGCGGCCAGCACGTCTCCACTCTTTTCACATGAACGTCAGAGTACGGTGGCCGGTCGCGCCTCACGCTCGCTCACAGAAATCGAATCGCAGCAGTTCTTAATTTTACAGAAATGGTCTGGGCTTAATTTTACATATGTATTATGCACCTGTTCTTTAATTTCGCCTTGATATTTCGCTGCTTATGTCCTTGCAACATGGAGTTGCTTGACCAATCATCCCATTATTGGCTCAGGCAGGTTGCCGTACGGGGGCCTACGGCTCTTTTGCACTCGTAGACTCGTAAGTATGTACACTGGTTCTTACGAAATTTCTTGTACTCCCTACGTCCGTGGTCTACGGTGTTGGGCGCAACGTGCTGCTCCATGTCTTGCCTGTTTGCACTGAGTACTGACAACGTGCTGTAAAAAGTGTACAGTTCTCGTAAGTTTTTGTACTGACAACATGCTTCGCCATGGAGTATTGCCTGTCTGTACTGACAACTTGGCACAGTACTCAATGTGTTGCCTGTCAGTACTGACAACATGCTTCACCATGCCTTGCCTACTGACAACATGCTTCACCATGCCTTGCCTACTGACAACATGCTTCGCCATATTGCTACGCCATGCATTGCCTACAGTACTGTAGCGTAAGGAACAGTACTGCGTTCACGTCCAAGCTGCATTTCCGCTGTCCGGCCGTGTCCGGATATGCCTGTCGCCACTCGCCACTGTTAGGCTTCGTTTCGTCCAGCTTTGGAGCATGGACATCACAGCGTGGTCTATAGCCCTCCGGAGTCAAAACTCGTGGAATGATTGACCGCTGTCACCTCACCTCCCATGTCTATCCTCATGCGGATACCATCACCGAGATTGTGTATCACGCATAAGGTGCAATCGATTGCAAATCAAGTGAGATTTTCAGATTCATATGCTGCAGGACCTTTTGCTCTACAGATAATGTGCATATGCATTTCTTTTTATTCTTGCCTTGTTTTTGGAATGCTTGTGCTGCCCTGTTAACAGAGCTCTGGCAGACTGGCATCTCTCTCCCTAGTCCCTCGCTCACTCGGAAGCATCCCCTTATCGTAATCTGTCTGATGCTATAGACAGGACGTAACAAAAATCAGACGTTTGATCCTTTCGATTCTTTTGTCTTGGTGGCTCAAAATTCTCGTACGAGCTGCTTCATTTTCAAACCATTTCCTGCCAAAAATTTCCCATCCGCCTTCAGTAAACGTTCGTGTTAGGCTCTCCGCGCTCACGTTCCTCTATATGCTTCCTCTAAAAGGAACATTCCGTTCTGGTCATCAAGATTCTTTCCTCTGCATCCATGGTTCCTCTATACTCTTCCTCTATCCCAACTACTACGGCCCCCTTTGGAACGCAGGATTTTCACAGGAATTGTATAGGAATTTCACAGGAATCAGTTAACTGTTCACAAGAAAAACGTAGGAATAGGAAAAAATCCCGCGTTCCAAAGGGGGCCTACATATTTTATTCAATCATCTCCTCTCTCCTCACTTTTTTTCCTTTTCTTTTTTCTATCTCCTCCCGTTCTTTTTCTTTTTTCCTTTTTTCTTTTCTTTTTTCCCTTCTCTTTTTTCTCCCATCTCTTTTTTCCTCTCCCCACAAAGAAGGCTACATAGTAGCTGCCACACGCGATCCGTCCTGACCATAGCTGATCCGTTGGGAGCTCGAAGCTCCCAGCCATGGCGTAGCCAGTGGTGGCCGGAGCTCGCCGATGTCTCGCCGATGACGGCCAAACGGCAACCAAAAATTCTACAAAAAATACAAATGCGCAGCAGAGGTCGACGCGCATCCATGTGAGAGGTCCCAGGTGGTAGGAGATGATCGGGATATGGCCAGCGGCGAATTACGCATCTGCCTCGCCGTCGCTCCGGTGGGCGCGAAGCGGTTGGTAGCAGTGGCAGTGGGAGGCGCGGTGGGCCCAGTGCTTGCTTCAGCGGGCCTCTTCTACCTCTGTTCGGAATAGCGAAGGCGAGGCCTTCCGCTTGCTTAGCGGAACCTGTAGAGGAGACCGGTGCAGCAAATTTTACGCTACCTGGTTCCCGCAGGAAGCGGTAGAGGATCCGGGCAGCCTTATCTTCAGCACTGCCGCCACAGCAGCGAGTCATATCAGTCAAGTCCAGGCACGACCAAGTTCGGCTGTCGCTTGACCGGTGTCAGTCAACTCGCAGACGCAGCGATGCAATAGGCCCAAAAGCAGCGTCCTATCATGCCGGTATGGTCATCCCTGTCTCCTCCGGGGCGGCGGCCGCGGATCCTCATTGGTCGCCCGGCCATCGGAAAGTTCCGCGTCATTGGTGACACTGTCACGCTGTTGGCAAGACGAGGTGACATCGTCGGCATGGTCTCGCCGGCGCGTCAGCGCGCCTCGGAATTCGGGAGATTCCTCTGTCGCGGACGACATGCCGGAGAGGATGGTGATCACCGTCTTTTCTTGTCGCGGGAAAACTGCAGGGACTGACAAGTCTCTGACATGGGCTAGTGCTGCTTTTGTTTCGTCTTCTTCAGGCCAGTGCCTCGTCATTAACGAACGGAAGGAAGCGGTTGCTTGCGAGGATCCGAGGTTACGGAGAATGTACGTACTACTGTACACGAAGTTTCCAAATGGAAAGTACGTAACAGGTACCCAGAAATTCCAAGCAAATCTAACCAGAGATCCAACTCTACCATGCGGGCCTGTCCACGCTGACGCGTTGGAAGCAATAGGATTTATGGAGAGGGCTTAATTGCTCTGAGGCAAATGGTCTGGGCGACTGGGCCTAATCCAGAACGGCGAGGCCAGAGCGTCTCCGCTCTTTGCACATGAACGTCGAGTACGGTGGCGGGTCACGCCTCGCCCTCACGCAGTCAGGCTCGCTCACAGAAACAGAACTGCAGCACCAGAAATCAGCAAGCAAAATCTAATGTCAGATTCGGCCTCCGGCACGCGGATATGTCCAGATCGTGGCTCCCTCTTGCTTCGCCTCGAAGGAGCCATGGTTCTGAGCAGGGGCAGTTTTTTTTTGTGTGTGGGTGGGGGGGGGTGAGGATAAGTGAATAACTGAGCAGGGGCAGGTACTCAGGCAGCGGTCAACGAAACAAACCCAAGCGCATTTACAGCGAGGACCCAGTTCTGGCAGATTGCCATGCCATGGTGAGGAGATTTCCCATTGGCTCCCCGAAAGATCCGGCGTGATACTTGCAGGAGGCGAATCCGTCGCGCGTCACGCTCTCTCACAGAAACGCAACACGAGCAGCAGAACACAAAAAGGCGAGACTCTATTTCAGGTTCGCGTACGCCATGCGGTCGGGCATGTCGCAAGTCGTATTTGCTTCGCCTCGAAGGAGCAATATGCTAATTAAGAGCACGTTCAACTATTGGCTTATAGCCTGTTGGGGTCAGGAATCTTTGATGTGGAGACAGAAGGGGTGTTCGACGCTCAGAGCATCCCTAAAGGTAGAGGCAACACTATCTCTCCACGTTATCTAAGAGTCAATGTAAGAGTTCATGGCGCTCTAAGTTAACAGCCGGTCCCGCATGTCAATAGCTCAATAAATGTTAGAGGCTGCCTCTTGAGGAAGAGTTAGCAGTCTTCTCTCTCTTCCTTTTCTTTAATAAATAATTCTAAGAGCTAGCTAAGAGGCAGTCATTGGAGAGGCTCTCACAGACGCGCCCAGCTCCCGGGGCAGTTATGGGTCCCGGCATGGCCCTAGTCAGTGTGGAGGAGAAGGAAAATGTCTGGGACCCAGGAGGGGCTTTATTCTGGCGCTGCGTTGAGCAGGGTGAGCGCGTGAGTGGGCGCGGACTGCTATGCGCCCACCTCGCGATGGGCTTGCTCTAAGGGCGTGCGCATTTACAGCAACGTGACCGGGGCAGGCCGGGGGCGGCGGCGGGTTTCTGCCATGATCCCATTTTTTTAGGATGTGGCGTGGGATTTTGCCAAGTGCGAATCCTCAGTCATGAGATTTTACCGCGACCCTCCTCAAACATCCCTTTGCGTGACCAACCCCTCAAATATTTACGTTCACCTTTGTATAAAAACATCGAGTGTCTGTTTCCCCCAAAAGAAAAAAAAAACATCGAGCGCCCCTCTAACCTTCTCCAAACAGGTCAGAGAATCTAGCCAACCGCGGGGTTCCAAAACAAAATGTAACCTTCATCCATAAAAAAGAAAAGATGAAACAAAAAAGTGGCAATTGCAAAAGAACCATCATTTCCGACTCCAATTGTGTTTTCACCATTGGTTTTTAGATTTTATGATTTTACTATCAGTTTTCGAAAAGCGATGGTGATCTTGCAAAATAGTTTTGCGATTTTACCATCAGTTTTCAAAAAATCAATGGTGATCTTGCAAAATCTGAAAACAATCAATGATGATCTTGCAAAATCTGAAAATCGATGGTGAAAACGCAATTAGAGTCTAGAATCATGGTTAAAACGCTATTGTCTCAACAAAAAATAACCTGCTCCGTGCATAGCCGCTTGGCTTCTATCTCATCTATTTCCCTTTTTGTTGGAAAATTAAGTGCATCTTAATACTATTTTTATTGTTGGAAATTACAAAAATCACTTTGGAAATTGATGAATTTCAAAAATAATAGGCACTAGAGGTTTCAGCACATGAAAATAGCATTTCCGTGCGTCGGTTGCATGATTTCTAAACTTTCTTGTGTTGGTTGCACGATTTCTTAACTCTCTTATGTTGGTCACACGATTTCTATATTTTCGTGTGTTTAAGACACGAAAACGGTTTGTACATATCTATGATGCTGGAATACAAAATACCCGTGTGTTTTGAACGCACGACTACAAATCACCTTGTTTTCAACGTGCGACTACTAATTTTCGTGTGCTGAGAACACTACTAATATTCATCAAAGAAAAAGAAGAAAAAAAACTTCATCTCCTAACTTCTGCTGCCCCTGTCTCCAGTCGTGTGCCGTGGCCGTGGCCCTCCCACCTCCCCGCCGCGGCCGCTTCCACGACGCGGCCCCTCCCTACCACCAAGCGCCCGCAGGCCGCCGCGACCCCGACCTCAAGCCTCCGCACCACCCCCGCCGCCGCGATCTCGGCCTCAAGCCTCCACACCACCCCTTGTCACTTCCCTGGTCAGCGAGCGAGAGAGAGACGTGAAGGAAAGAGAGACATGCAACCGTGAGAGAGAGAAACGAAGCCAAGCTCCAATAATGGAGGAAGAAGAAGCCGTTCGATGGGCGTTCGATTTCTTTGTAGTTTCAATTCACATCACCTAACATATTCTTCACACGCGCCCATGACTTGTTGTGCACTGAACTCACGATTACTCCTATTTACGTATGACGAAAACATAACAAACAGAAATCGTGTGACTGTCGTACGATAACCAAAAATCGTGCAACCAACCCACGGAAATTAGGAAGTCGTGTAACCGACACACACAACAAAAGCTATTTTTGTGTGTGTTGAATACACATGACCACAGTGTTAGCTTGCATTAACATGTGTAAGTTTCTTTTCTTTTTGCGGGAAAAAAACACACGCCGGTTTTCTTTCTTTTCGTGGAAAACACACACGCCAGTTTCTTTTCTTTTTGCGGAAAAAACACACACGTCGGTTTCTCTCTTGTCAGTTTGTTTTTTCAGTTTGCATTGTTCAACTTTGTATTCACATAAAACTCATTGCACCTCTAAAGATGCAAACAGTGACCGTGGACAATAGAAGTACGCTAAGAGTCCAAGAAAAAAATATGTACAATGTGGACAATATAAGGACAAGGGAAAAGCTTAACTAAATTTCAACATTTTACAATGTGATTCCATATAAAGAATAATAAGACACATTTTTATGTTAAATAAAAGGGCAAGGAAAAAACTTAACTAAATGTCGACAATGTACTATGCGATTCGGAGGTGCTTTATGTACAGCGGGGGAGGGAGCCGCCTCCACGTGCGGGGCAATTTAAGTTTTGGACCCCCACAAATTTGTTCAATAGTAGGTTACCATTGAGATTGTGGAAGAGTTGCTCGAAATCGCTCGATACATCGGACATCGACTTGCTTGTCCTCTTGGGTAGTGGCTGGTGGTGGATGAGATGTACGGGAGGAGTCCTGGTGGTGGTGGTGGCGGCAGAGACCGGAGTGAACGCAATCGACGAGGACGAGGAAGGAGAAACGACTGATGATGACGGAGAAGCATTCGTCCGTCCTAGTCATCCGCATCGTAGACTCGCTAGAGGCTGGACCCGACGTCAAGGATGTTGGGTTTCCGCGTCGACCTTGCCATCCTGTCGGCGCGGAGCATGCAGCGAATCAAGACGCGATGTTGAAGTCATGGGAGAAGAAGAGGAGCCACCTACAAGGGAGAAAGCGCCGATGCAACTGCTGGATCTAGGGTTTCCACGTCGGCCTCGCAGTCCAGGCAGCGTAGAGCATGTGGCGAGTTGAGACGCAACGTCGCAATCACCGGCGAAGGAGAGGAGCGGCGGTGGGGCAGCTAAATCTACGGTGCTGCCGCGTCGGGGTGGAGCGGGGGCGGAGAGGCAGATAGAAAGAAAATGAGGGGAGGCGGTAGGGAGGGGCGTTTTTATGAGGGGAGGGTTTGGGGGAGGCCGGGGTGTTTTGTGGGCTGAGACTAGATGGGCTGCTAACGAGCCGTGCCAAGGTGGGCTGCAGATGCAGTGTTAACACAGCTAGTGTCTTAGAATTGAACAATCAATTCACATTCACTTTTGGAAGGTCGTAGATTATTGCCGCTTAATAAGTGTAGCCCCTGTGCTCTTCTCATTATAGCCGAAATAAGCAAATAAAGTTACGAAAAAGTATGATTGTCGTACCATAAAAAAAAATCGTGCAACCAACCCACAAAAATTAAGAAGTCGTGCAACCGACGCACACAACAAAAGCTATTTTGTGTGTGTTGAATACACACGACCACATCGTTAGCTTGCATTAACACGTGTAAGTTTCTTTTCTTTTGGCGGAAAAAAAAACACACATCAATTTTCATTCTTTTTGTGGAAAACACACATGCTAGTTTCTTTTATTTTTGCCAAAAAAAAAAAACACACGTCGGTTTCTGTCCTGTTAGTTTGTTTTTTCAGTTTGCATTGTTCAACTTTGTATTCACATAAAACTCAATGCACCTCTAAAGATGCAAACAGTGACCGTGGACAATAGAAGTATGCTAACAGCCCAAGAAAAAAAAAGTATGTACAATGTAGACAATATAAGGACAAGGGAAAAGCTTAACTAAATTTCAACATTTTATAATGTGATTCTATATAAAGAATAAAAAGACACATTTTTATGTTAAAGAAAAGGGCAAGGAAAAAACTTAACTAAATGTCGACAATGTACTATGCGATTCGGAGGTGCTTTATATGCAGCGGGGGAGGGGGGGGCCGCCTCCACGTGCGGGGCAATTTTAGTTTTGGACCCCGTAGATTTGTTTCATAGTAGGTTACCATTGAGATTGTGGAAGAGTTGCTCGAAATCGCTCGATACATCGGACATCGACTTCCTTGTCCTCTTGGGTAGTGGCTGGTGGTGGATGAGATGTACCGGAGGAGTCCTGCTGGTGGTGGTGGCGGTAGAGACTCGAGTGGACGGCATCGACGAGGACGAAGAAGGAGAAGCGGCTGATCATGACAAATAATCAGTCGTCCATCTTCATCGTCCGCATCGCAGACTCGCTTAGAGGCTCGACCCGCATGACCTCGACATCACAGATGTAGGGTTTCCGCGTCGACCTCGCCGTCCAGGCGGCGCAGAGCATGCGGCGAATCAAGATGCGACTTTGAAGTCGCGGGAGAAGAAGAGGAGCCACGCCTACAAGAGAGAAAGCACCGATGCGACGGCTTGATCTTGGGTTTCCGCGTTGGCCTCGCCGTTCAGGCGGCGTAGAGCATGTAGCGAGTCGAGATGCAACGTCGCAATCACCAGAGAAGGAGAGGAGCGGCAGTGGGGTAGCTAAATCTAGGGTGCCTCCGCAGGGGAGGCGGCCGCGCGGAGTTGCGGGGGCGGAGAGGCAGAGAGAAAGGAAATGAGGGGAGGTGGCAGGGAGGGAGGGATGGGGGTTTTATATGGGGAGGGTTTGGGGGAGGCCGGGGTGTTAGGCGGGCCGAGACGACGGGCTACTAACGAGTCGTGCTAAGGTGGGCTGCAGATGCGGTGTTAACACAGCTAGTGTCTTAGAATTGAACAATCAATTCACATTCAGTTTTGGAAGGTTGTAGATTATTGCCCGTTAATTAGTGTAGTCCGTATGCTCTGCTCATTATAGCCGAAATAAGCAAAAAAGTTACAAAGTTATGAGAAAGTTATTGTCGTACCATAACAAAAAATCGTGCAACCAACCCACGGAAATTAAGAAGTCGTGCAACCGACACACATAACAAAAGCTATTTTTGTGTGTGTTGAATACACGACCACATTGTTAGCTTGCATTAACACTTGTAAGTTTCTTTCTTTTTGCGGAAAAAAAACGCACGTCAGTTTTCTTTCCTTTTGTGGAAAACACACACGTTAGTTTCTTTTCTTTTTGCAAAAAAGAAAAAGAAAAAAACACACACATATCGGTTTCTCTCTTGTCAGTTTGTTTTTCCAGTTTGCATTGTTCAACTTTGTATTCACATAAAACTCAATGCACCTATAAAAATGTGTGAACAATAGAAGTACGCTAACAATCCAAGAAATAAGCATGTACAATGTTGACAATATAAGGACAAGGGAAAAGCTTAACTAAATTTCAACATTTTACAATGTGATTCTATAAAAGAATAATAAGACACATTTTTATGTTAAAGAAAAGGGCAAGGAAAAAACTAAACTAAATGTCGACAATGTACTATGCGATTAGGAGGTGCTTTATATACAGCGGGGGAGGGGGGCCGCTTCCACGTGCGGGGCAATTTAAGTTTTGGACCGCCGCAACTTTGTTTCATAGTAGGTTACCATTGAGATTGTGGAAGAGTTGCTCAAAGTCGCTCGATACATCGGACATCGACTTGCTTGTCCTCTTGGGTAGTGGCTGGTGGTGGATGAGATGTACCGAAGGATTCCTGGTGGTGGTGGTGGTGGTGGTGGCAGAGACCGGAGTGGACAGCATCGACGAGGACGAGGAAGGAGAAGCGACAGATGATGACGAAGAAGCATTCGTCCGTCCTCGGCGTCCGCATCGCAAACTCGCTTAGAGGCTGGACCCGCATGACCTCGACATCATGGATGTAGGGTTTCTTCGTCGACCTCGCCGTCCATTCGACGCGAAGCGTGCGGTGAATCAAGACGTGACGTTGAAGTCGCAGGAGAAGAAGAGGAGCCACCTACAAGGGCGAAAGCGCCGGTGCGACGGCTGGATCTAGGGTTTTCGCGTCGGCCTCGCCGTCCAGGCGGCGTAGGAGCATCGGAGAAGGAGAGGAGCGGCATTGGGCTAGCTAAATCTAGGGTGCCTCCACAGCGGGGTGGAGGCGGCCGCGCAAAGTGGCGGGGGCGGAGACGCAGAGAGAAAGGAAATGAGGGGAGGCGGCAGGGAGGGGATTTTTTATATGGGGAGGGTTTGGGGGAGGCTGGGGTGTTAGGCGGGCCGAGACTAGATGAGCTGCTAACGAGTCATGCCAAGGTGGGCTGCAGATACGGTGTTAACACAGCTAGTGTCTTAGAATTGAATAATCAATTCACATTCAGTTTTGGAAGGTCGTAGATTATTGCCGCTTAATTAGTGTAGTCCCTATGCTCTGCTCATTATAGCCGAAATAAGCAAATAAGTTACAAAGTTACGAGAAAGTATGATTGTTGTACCATAACAAAAAATCGTGCAATCAACCCATGGAAATTAAGAAGTCGTGCAACCTTTAACATTCATTAACATTCCGTTTGGGAAGGTGATAGATTATTGCCGCTTAATTAGTGTAGTCCCTATGCTCTGCTCACTATAGCTGAAATCAGTTTTGGAAGGTGATACTCCCTCCGTTCGGAAAACACCGGCGCATTTGTGCCCAGCAAAAAATTCGCTTTCTACCGGCGTATTTGGCCAGACGTCTTGTTCTGCGGGGACGCGCGGCTGTTCGATTTCCTCAACTTAATTACGCGGCCAATCCAGCGAGGCGCATGCAGATAACTCCCCATGCGCCCGAAACGTCCGCAGCCATGCATGCAGCTCCTGATTAATGCGTCCCCGGTAATTTAGATGGATCACAGCGTTTGTTGCGGCAATTAACAAATTACTTGGTCTTTGTGCCACACCCAAATGCGCCGGTGTATTCCGAACGGAGGGAGTAGATTATTGCCGCTTAATTAGTGTAGTCCCTATGCTCTACTCACTATAGCTGAAATCATCAAATAAGTTACAAAATTACGAAAAAATATGATTGTCGTACCATAACCAAAAATCGTGCAACCAACGCATGAAAATTACGAAGTCATGCAACCAACACAGGACAAAGTCACTTTCATGTGTTGAACACACACAACTGCATATTATTTTTAGTGTTACTTTTGTAACTTCCGATAATAATCATAATTTCAGAAAAAAAGCGCCGCAATTTCTTTTTTCTTGTGGAAAACACGCAAGTTAGTTTCTTTTCTTTTTGCGGAAAAAACACGCCATAATTTCCTTTATTTTGGAAAAACGCGTCGCAGTTTCTTTCTTTTTTGGAAAAAAAATGTGCCACTATTTCCTTTCTTTTTCCGAAAAAACGCACATCCGTTTCTTTTCTTTTTGCGGAAAAACATGCCACAATTTCTTTTTTTCCCAAAAAAATGCTCCATGGTTTTTTTTGGCGAAAAAAAACTCGCCATAATTTCCCTCTTTTTGGGGAAAAAACGCATCCTAATTTCCTTATTCTTGCCAAAAAAACACACGCAATTTTCTTTTCTTTTTGTGGGAAAAAGGCTCGTCAGTTTTGGTCAATTCCTTTTGTTTTTGCCAAAAAATGCAAGTCAATTTATTTTATTTTTGCGGAAAAATGCACGTCAGTTTCGTTTCTTTTACGAAAAAAACTCACGGCAGTTTCTCTTCTTTTTGCTGAAAAAACTCACATCGTATTTTTTCTTTTTGCGAAAAAACGCGCATCAATTTTTCTCTTGTCAGTTTGCGTCTTTGTCAGACACTGATGGGCGTGGATGACATCTCGCGTGCGCCGATGAGCGTGGAGGATCGGAGGACACCTTGTGTTAGTAGCGGTCGATGTGACGTGGGATTTTGCCGATTGTGAATCCCCTGTTGTCCAGATTTTAGAGCGGCCTCCTTCGAACTTTATAAGCGTCCGATTCCTCAACGAAAACAAATTCCCCCTCAGTTGTTCGTTGAAAACATCGAGCTCACCTCTGACCTTCTCCGTGCACGTGAGAGAATCTAGCCAACCGAAAAGGGTCGAAACCACAATGTTACCTGCTCGGTGCACAGTCTTTTCTTTCCTTGTTGCTTTCTGCTCCCTGCCTGCACTATCTCCCATGAACGAAAAACGCTCCTGTCCGTTGGCGCGCGTCTGTTTCCGGTTTCCGGGAGCCGTCGGGGCCAGCACTGGGAAAGTTTCCTGTGCGCGTTTGCCTTGCGAGCCAAGAAAAGAGGCGTGCCAAGAAAAGAGGCTCGTGATGTGGCGTCACCCTGAGGCGCGCGCAGGGCAAGGGGACCCCACGAGGTCGGGTGGCCCGCCACCTACCTGCAAGGGGTCGCGTGCGCTGGCTTGGCTGGCTCGCGGCCGTGGCCTTCCGCACCGCACAGCGGCAGTTCCGCCTCGCTGTTTTGCGAGCGAGCGACGGTGTAATGCCGGCGTGGCGGGCACCGTCCACACCTGCTCGCCAGCCGGCGAGCGTCCTGCTGCGTGGCCCACCGTCTGCGCGGGCCCCTGCTTCGCGCCGACCGCAGCAGCGCACGACCCTCCCGAGGCACGACCTGACCCGAGCGGCTTGGGGATGGCGGGTTGCTTCTCGCGATGGATAAAGCCGGGAGCGCGACCTCACTCACTCTCTCACACACGCGGCTTCCTCCACCCGTCCTCCCTCCCTCCCCGCCTATATAACGCGGCTCGGCAGCCACTCTCCCCACGCACCACACTCGTCTACACCCGAAGTTGCCGACGCGCTCCCCTGCCCTGCTCGGGCGCTCTTGGCGCGCCCCTCCCCGCTCCGTCGCCATGGAAAAGTAAGCGGGGCTTCTGGGAGGTTTTCCCTCTCTTTTTTGTTTTGTGCGAATTGTTTTTTCTACTGTTATTAATCTTCTCACGCAGCTACGATTCGCTTCGATCGGGTTCGTCCTGCTAAGATGAGAACAGGCTCGCTTTGCATTTTTTTTTTCTTTCGTCCGTGCTTTGGTTCGTGCTTGATTGGGACTGATCGATTGGTGAGAGGTAGATTTGGTGCGGTGCTATGATGTGGAGATTCGGAGCAGCTCGATCGATCTGATGGTCTTGAGCTTGGGGTTCCGCGAGACGGTTTTCTCCTCACGGCGGGACGCCCCACGAGATCGGCGGAGGGCGGCCGGAGATGGCGTCCGTGGCCGAACGCCGCCGCCGCTGGGTAGTGGTGCCTTTCCCACCCGGGAAATGCTGGTTTTATGAGTTTTGAGAGGTATCTTCCGCTGGAAGCAAAGCAGGGGAGGGGTTTTGAAGTGGTGCAAGAGGCACCTTCCGCTGTAAGGAACCAGAGCAGTGTGTGTGTGTTTCCCCCAAGGTCGATCCATGCTGCAGCGTTGCCCGCTTGCAGCTGACCCGGCTTATGCAATCTGGAGTTGTTGCGCTTGCAAAAATCGGAGATGGTTTTTAGATCGCGGTTCTTGCGTTTGATGGAGGTAGAAAACAGAGTACTGGCCTGGTTCACGGAGAGAATCACTTCGTACACCCACCTCGGTGTGTTGTGTGTCCTGGTGACCATGATCGTGGACTTGGTGACTGGTGAGGCCGGCAGTCAAGGATGTTCTGCTTAGCCTCCTGATGGATTTTGTTTATGGCAGAGTGCAATGGAGAAGTGCAGTTAAATTGGAGGAAGCACAATGGAAAGTGCAGTTCAATTGGATGAACGAGCAGTGGCAGCTTGCAAACTTTATCTCATCCCTTTTGATGGGGTAATGTTGGTGACGTTGGGCCTTGCTTGCTCGATCCTAATGGGGATATAATGTGGCTGTGATTCAGGATGTGGGCATCTCCGACGTAGCATGTCATATCACTGGGTCTGGATGTCCCTGGGTTAAATCATTGGATGTTTCACACCAATAGCAGTTAAACCGTAGTACTACCATTTATATTCGAGTATGTTAACAGGCAGTAACATCCAGCAGCAGTTAATTAACCACCAAATTGGTCTTTTGCTTCCTGAAGATGTGGTTTTAAAACAGTTAGTGTCTTATGGTTGAACTAGATTATTGCCACTTAGTAGTCCCTGTGCTCTGCTCACTATTCAAGTAGTATTAGAGATAGCTTGTTCCTCAGATCAGTACTACGTAGTAGTATTCTCTATTATACAAAACAAACATTACTAATGGTGATTTGCACTGTGCTAGGATCTGCTATCTTTCTTTCTTTCTTTCTTTCTTTTCTCCACGGCAGGGCTCAGCCGGAATCTGCTAACTTCTTAAATAGATACACTCTCCAAAATGGACTAGTACTTTACCATTTATATTGTGATCCATAGACAACGTGTTTAGTAGTGATGGGATCACTGCAACCCCCTAATTGAGAGCCTTTTCACATACAGTTGATCATCTCATTGACTGCATACTGTTTAACTGTATCTTTGTTATTTTGAACATTTTTTTTGCGAATGCTTGTTATTTTGAACATGTTCCCACTAGGCATTATATTCGTTTCTGCTTACCCTGTTTGAACAAGTCATTGATCGAATGAATATACCTAACGTAAATAAAAGGCCATCCTAAATATTTACACGAACGGTTGTTGTACTTTTTCTGCAGGCCCTGGATTATTAATTGGAAGGGAATTGTTGAAAAAGTAAGAGACCAAAGTCAATTGCTCTATCTTCGGCTTGCTGAATTGGTTTCTGGAGCATATATCAAGTGCCCCAACTGCCAATATTGCATTGATTGTAGTAAGGTAGGTTAACTATTTAGTTCTCAAGTGTCCCACCTTCCAATATTGCATCTCGACGAACTAGCAGTGGGTTCGTTTCTTTCTAGAAAGAGTCAGAGATAGCTCAGTGCAGAGACGTATCATATTCTAAGAATATAGCCTACACAGTAATTTAGTCATTGCCTCAACTGTTTCACCCATACTTTCTTAGAGCAGTGCCCAGTAGCATATTACCTTAATGTTACAAACTCAATTTAGGCCCCGTTTGGAACAGAGGAACGAAAAATAGAAGAAAGGAAAAAAACGCAGGAATAGAGAAAACGCAGGAACGAAAAAAGTGATAAAACTGTAGGAATCTAAAACAAAGGAATGGAGAACTTGAGGTGTTTGGAATGTAGGAAACGAAAACTCGGGAAGAAGATGCATTGCAACTAAATAGCATGTTTATAGTCGACATATATTATAATTATTCAGTGCACTAAATTGAATTAGTATAATCTTGTCACCTTTACCCACTTGCTTATGGCATTTGGTATTTGCTAACCCAAAGTATGTAGGTACTTACATTAGCTCACGACTCACGTCATTTAAATTGTGTTGTTGCATGCGGACCTAAAGCTTGATTAGTGTGAGTGAATTAATTTTTCCTTCGCAAGGTGCAACACTGCGGGCAAGAGATAAGAACATGAGCTAATTAACTTGATTAATTAGTGTGCGGGCAAGCGAGCAAGCGTTCACGGGAAACTTTCCCATAGATGGGAGCTCATTTTTCATTTCCTCCAAAAGTACACCTCTGCTGGCCGTTCCTCAGGAAAGTTTCTTGTGAATTCCTTTGTTGCAAACGCATCTGCTGCATTCCTTTCCTCTGGAACTGAATCCTCTAAATTTCCTTCGTTTTTCCTTTAATCCAAACGGGGCCTTAGTTGGTAGCTTGCATTGTATGAAATCTGTTGTATTCCAGACATCAAACGTTTTTTTTTTTGGGTATCTTATACCATGCATTGCAGGTTCCAATAGTGTGGCCAAAAGTACCTGTTGGCGTTAAATTTGTTCTATCTGATTCAGAACTGCTTCTACATTTGGAAGAGAAATCTAACCAGCCAGATTCGGTGTCCAGTGCACATAATAAAGAATTTATTCCTACTATAGAAGATCCGGATGGAATCTGCTATACACATCCTAAAAATCTCCCAGGTGCATACGGTCCTCTTTTTAAAAAAAATAATATATCAGTGCCTTTAGAACCGATTTACAAATTCATATCTTCTAATTTTGAATAGTGCTCCCTCCATTATTATATTGTTGACATTAGGACAGTTCTTGCTCTAAATAAGCTGTCCTAACGTCAATAAAAGGAAAACAGGGGTAGTAGCTTTGAGTTGGTGAATTCATATGAGGATCTGTTATGCTGGTAGGTATCAAGACAGATGGCAGCAGCAGTTATTTCTTCTACAGAATATCAAATGCATATGGTCGTGGTCACCGCAAGCGTCGAAAGGTCGATGTTGATTATACTGTCTCAAATGATACGAAACTCAGATGGCATAAGACTGGGACATCTAAAGAGGTCTGTGACGAGAATGGTGTCAAGAAAGGGTGGAAAAAGATACTAGTTCTTTATACAGGTTCAAAGAAAGGGCGTGACAGCAAGACAAATTGGGTGATGCATCAATATCATCTTGGTGTAAATGAAGCTGAAAAGAACGGGCAGCTTGTTGTTTCTAAAGTCTTTTACCAATTGGCGTCGAAGCAAGTTGACAAGTCTGAAATGGATATCTCTGTTGTTGAACATGATGCATCTATCAAAATTGATCCAAGAACCCCGAAGATCGATCCTCCCCAGCCTCGTCATCCAAATAACAGCCCATGTGAAACCGAGCAGTATAATTCTCCCTGTCTGCTAGATCAGGTAAATCCAATCAACCACATTGACGTTTGGAAGTGATATTGTTCGAAAGGCATTCCTTTCTACCTTTAATTTACATCATTAGTCTGCTTCTAAAGATAAAGCAGTTCTGTTTCTGAGATCAAACCGAGCATATTTGTTCCTTAAATTGTCCATATTATAGTTGCTTACATTATTTCATTTCTCTGTAAATGCTTAGTTTATGCGGTGATCATTCATGTTGTTGCATTGCTTGTGAAACTGTGACAGGGGGGAGCAGAGTCTAGCACATCCAATTTTGGCGTAAAGGATGAAGATAAATACCTTGCTTGGTATGCTGGATCATCAGAAATTTTGGAGGACACGGCTCAACCTGACATGGGTGAACCCAGTGTTACTGGGATGCATATCGTGTCAGAATCCGCCTCAGGTTTAGGGTTCCAAACTTTCTTGGACAAGGGAAAGGCTCCTCTGGTATTGACGCAAGTACTGGAAACCGGAGGGTGGCCCGAGTACCTGGTTCGGCAAAAGAGGTTGCGAATCAAGCGTCCAGCCAACACTGGAACCTACCCTGAGCAACGAGGTTACTGGAAATTGTCTTCAGAGACCGATGCATGATGGCCTTCTCGGGCAACACTGGAACCTACCCTGAGCAACGAGGTTACTGAAAATTGTCTTCAGAGACCGATGCATGATGGGCTTCCTTCCGAGGATAACATTTTACCGTCCCTTGGACCACCTACAGACTATTGCACCTTAGCCGTAAGTCCAAAGAATCAGAAATCAGAATCACATGATTTGAGTTCCTTTCCAGGGTGAAGTGCTCATTTGTTTTTACCCTTGTTTTTATCATGTGCAGGACACACGGTTCGGGTCACAGGATAACCTCGAGGCCTTGCTGGAGAGCTTCTGCACTTCTGATGCAGAGACGAGTTAGAACTGGAAGTAGTGGCACTGCAGGAAACAGTTTTGTATATGACTTTGCAGTGTATGAACTCCCTCATGAGATGTTTTCTATACTGATTTTGCAGCGTGAAGCACTGCATTTACCATCTCATGAGAAATTTTGTACAGCAGTAGTAGAACCAAGCGGTTCTCAGATGACACCTCAACTTAGGCGACTATTTTTCAGAATCATGTTGTTTTGTAATGATGTTGACTGGCAGCAGTGTTTAGAAAGCCATGTTGTTCTGTAATGATGTTAATGTGCAACAGTAATGTTAGCCCGTACTTGTTTGTCGAAGGTTGAGGCTGACTGTTCTATTGTTGTCATCGTGCGCCCAGGAAAGCTCTCTGCTTCTCCCTTCGTGGCGTTTTGCTCCCTTCATTTTTTTTAAAATTTGATGTTGAAGATAACTTGATGAGACCAATGAAGACACTGTTTCGAGAGGGTATGAACAAGAGGTGGACCGGTTTGACGAGACCAATGAAGACTGTTCCGTTCCATAGATTTGGGCTCTTTGTTTTCGACTTGGATTGCATTAGTAGCATAATGTGTATCTGACGTAGCAAAATTCTGATACTTGCAAATTAACCAAATATACAGTAGATGAACGCAAATATACTGGCAGAGCAATGATAGGTTTCATCCGGGCATGGGACAGTTTGAGAAATGCGATGGGCCATAAAATAAATAGGCGTATCATACCCCATCAAGCTTAGTTTACTTTCAGAAATAAAGTTGAATAATGTAATCTATGGAAATAATAAACCAAATTGTAATTCCCGAGACCCCCCACTTTTTTCTATCCAGGTTTTGTCAAAGCTCCTCCCAAAGGGTTTTCAATTCGCCCCCTCCAATTCGGAAGCCATTGAACATCTAGAAGCAAAATCCGGCCTAAGAAGTCCCCGTCCATATCTAAATTTCCATGTTCCAACAATCCATGAGCCTATGCATGCATCCTGAGAGTCTTCCAGGTACGGGGCGAGCGCGGCGGGACAAGCAGGAAATGGCTCTGCCTCTCCCTGTTCTGTTGGAGACATCGACAAAATTTGCCTCCTCTTTTGCTCTAGACGGGCCAAGCTAGCTATCTGTTGTTGGAGTCAGTAAAGCAAACATATGCATATGGGCCTTTTCCACGCGCTCGCGTTGGAAGCAGTACTAGATTATCAAGTGGGCTTTGCTCTCACACAAATGGTCTGGGCCTAATTCAATTAAGAACGATGCTCGCGTGTAATTTTTACATTTTGACCCTTTTAGAAAAAGTTTTTCACAAATAGACCCTTGGGAAAAACATGTCCAGAAATGGACCCTTTTCTGAGCGCCATATGATTTGGCGCTCA